>RXID01019385.1:1200000-1800000 GCA_005019695.1 Trichopus zeylanicus subsp. travancoricus | reverse complement strand
TCAATACCCCTTGATATGTGCACCATGGTGGCTACACTTTTTAGACATGACATAAAGGTGACATCCTTGTTGGAATTTCATTAGAACGAAAGAAAGGGGACATGATCTATCTAAGATACCTTCAATTAAACCTTTACAAAACCTCACTCGATATGATGAATCGTTTGGTGAAGAAATAATTCTTAAACCAAAATAACCTTAACCAGAACTTGAGGACTGGTGGCAAGTCACAATCAATGAACTGATAGAGATCAACCTACGCTCAAAAGAGGACCCCAGGCCAACTTTCATTAGCACTCAACTTTCAAAAGAAAGCTAAACCTAGCTCAAGGTAGTGTTCCAAGGGTACATTGATTGCTTTGCATGGAGTTATAAGGCAATTCCTGGACTACATCTTGTAATTGTAGTCCACAAACTAGCTATCAATCCTGAGCTTTTACCTCTCAAACAAGAACTTAGGAAGATGAAACTTGACCTATAATAGAAAGTAATAGAAGAAACAAAGAAACTGATTGAAATATGCTTAATCAGAAAAGAAAAGTGCTCAGGTTAGGTGGCAAGAATCATGCCAGTCAAGAAAAAAATGGCCAAATTCACATTAGTGTGGACTATAGTGACTTGAATAAAGCATGATTTTCCATTATTAATAATGAAAATCATGGTAGACAACATGACCAATTTTGAAATATTCTTTTTCATTGATGGATTTTTAGGATATAACAAAATAAATATGCATCCTAATGATGAGAAACATATATCCTTTAGGACACCAATTGGCATTTACTACAACAAGGTGATATCCTTCGGGCTCATGAATGCAAGTGCCACTTATCAAAGGAACATGACCAAAATATTTGATGACCTCATACAGTATTTAGTGGAATGTTTATGTGGATGACTTGGTGATCAAAACTAAGTGTAAAGATAGGCAAGCCCAAGACCTAACAGTGGTCCGCGACTGCCTTAGGAAATATAACTTAAAGATGAATCCTATGAAGTACACCTTTTGGGAAAATTCCTCGGCTTTGTTGTCTGACATCGAGGGATTAAAATCAACCCATCTAAGATCAAAGCTATCTTGGATATGCCACTACCCAACAACATAAAGCGATTGAGGTCATTCCATGGTCAGCTGTCATACATAAGAAGATTCATTTCAAAACTCCGAAAAATACAAGCCTTTTCCAAGTTGATAGAGAAGGACACTCCATCCGTTTGGGATCAAGTCTATCAAGAGGCTTTTCAAGGGATCAAGCAGTACTTCTTAAAGCCATGAATCTTGGTAGTGCCTCTACCTAATAAACCCTTTATCCTCTACATGACAGTAATGGAAGGATCCTTAGAGGCACTTCTTACCCAAAAAATAAAGAGGGTAAAGAAAATGTACTCTACTATCTAACTATAATGTTAGCAGGGGTAGAAAATAAGTACTTCTCGATTGAAAAGCATTGTCTAGAACTTATATTCATAGTCATGAAACTAAGACATTATTTGCTTTCATATCAAGTAATTTTAATATCAAGGATTGAACCTATAAGGCACCTAATTACTAGGCCTATACTCACTAGGAGGCTAGCAAAGTGAGCTTTCATTCTCATGGAATATGATATCAAGTTTGCTCCTCAAAAGGTGGTCAAGGGGCAAGCTCTCATTGACTTTCTTATAGCTTATCTAGTACTGAATGATTCGTCCTCCAAACTATGAGCTCCCTGATGAAAAGATCCTTTTGGTCAAAGAATGGGAACCTTATTGGAAGCTATATTTTGATAGAGCATCATCCATCAAGCCAGGGGTCAGACCCAAGCTCCCACAAATCAAAATAGGCATTGGACTCATTTATGTCACTTTGAATTGGGGCATTTTATGGTACTCCTATTCCCTCTCAAAACCATGCACAAACAATGAGGTTAAATATGAAGCCCTAATTGCAGGGTTGAAAATGGCCCTCAATATGGAAATATCATACCTACATGTTTTTGGTGATTTGCAATTGGTTATCAGTAAAGTTCTAAGTAAATATAAGGTCCACATATTTGAGCTCCTAAAATACTTTGAAAAGACTCAAGAGCTCATAAGGCACATTCTCATTCTCAAATAACTAAGGTTTCTTGGTCTATCAGTATAGAAGCTGACTCCTTAGCCAAACTGGCTAAGGCATTAGTTGACCTTGATCAAGGAGAAATTCTAATCATAGTTTGTACTAGATAAGTGATGAACTTAGTCTTCAGCATCAAGCACAAGAAGACTAAATCTAAATCGGTAGTAGAGGCCATAGATTAGAGAACACCATTCACCAACTACCTCAAAAGTGGAGAACTTCTAGAAGATAAATATTCATGGACACAACTCAGAAAGAGAGTCAAGCACTTTCAGCTTATCAATGACACCCTTTATAGAAGGTCCTTCGATTAACTACTTTTGTGCTATCTCTCAAACCATGAGGTCATGGAAGTCATGTATGAAGTGCATTCTAGAATTTGTGGAGCTCATCTGTCGGGCCTAAAAATGATAATGAAGATTAAGTGTTTGGGCAACTACTCGTCCATGATGGTGGGAGACTACGTTGAACATAAAAGAAGATGTCATCTATGCTAAATTCATGGTGAATTCATTCATCAACGCCCAAATTCTCTGCATCCAACAGTGTCCTCGTAGCCATTCAAAGTATGGGGAACAAATATCATTGGCCCAATTGAACTATATTCTAAGTGCCATTGCTTCATACTAGCGACAACTGATTATTTCTCTCTATAGGCTGAAGCAGTTCCATTGAAGGTGGTAAAAGTGGATAGTGTTTTCAACTTCTTTCAATAAAATATTTTGCACTAATTTAGTGTTCCTTGAAGGATCCTCTTTGATAACAAGCCATCCTTTAGAAGCTTAAAACTAGGAAGATTTGCACATCATCGCAAAATAGATTGGAGATATCCATCCATCTATAACACCAAAGCCAACGAGCTCACTAAGGCCTTCAACAAGACCTTATCTAAGATTTTGAGGAAAGTTGTTGCCAAAACTAAGAAAGATTGGTGCCAAAAGTTTGCCGAGGCACTATGGGCCTATCACACCACATATCAAACTCCTACCTAATTAATGTCATATCATTGGTGTTCAAGAGTAAGGTAGTCTTACCACTAGAAGTGCAAATCTCTTCTTTAAGGATTTCTTTGCATGAAAAAATCATAAGAGAAGATAATGTTCATCTTCATCTTGATGAGCTAGACTCTTTGGATGAGACAAGGCTCATAGCACAACAAAACCAAAAATGTATCAAGCACAAATAGCTAGGACCCACAACAAGATGGCTCGGCTTAGGTTATTCCAGAAGAGAGAAATGGTTTTAGTTCTAAGAAGACCCATAATCCCAAGCTAAAATAAGAAGGGTAAGTTCAAGCCTAATTGGAAAGACCCTTAAATCGTCAAATGGGTATTCAAAGGGGGATCCTATCAACTTTCGATGATAAGGGGGGAAGGCCTATGCTAGCAATCAATGGCCAATTGCTCAAAAGGTACTATGTCTAAGCCTTGGGGACAACACCATAACGACCAAAAGTGTCTATATTTTATCTATGAGAGAACGTTCAGCTTCCTAAAAAGGAGAATACTTGGTCAAAATATGCCCTCCATGTTTCTTGACATAAAATATTGACACAAAACCGTATCCATTTTGTGTGGCTACTGAGACAACATTTATATGACACACAGAGCCTACATTCACATGGCAACTTAAGTCTATTTTCATGTGGTAATTTAAGTCCACTTCTATGTGGCAAACCAAGTCTACTTCTACGTGACAAACTAAGTTCACTTCTATGTGGCAAACCAAGTCCACTTTTATATGGCAAACAAAGTCGACTTCCACATGCAAAATAAGTTCACTTCACATGGTAATCCAAGTCCACTTCTATGTGGCAAACTAAGTCCACTTCCACAAGGCAATCTAAGTCCACTCTCCTATGGTAATTCAAACCTATATAGCCAACTCCTGAAATGTTGATTTAGGGACAAGTACTTGGAAATTGTTTGCATCCTCTCCTTTTGCCAGAACTCAAGAAGAGACTACGAAAGACACAATTTATTTGAGGCAATTTTTGCCACAATAAAAATTAATTAAATATGATTAAAGTTGATACTTGTATAACGCTAAATTATGTCTTAAATATTGGTCTAGGTTAGACTAAAATGATGCTTGTGTTTGACTAAAAATTGAGCTCAAATCGTTAGGATATTCGGGCTCTAGCTAGACTTAATCCAAATAGACTAATTTGGTTTGATTTTAGGACTAGAATTGGGCCTAAAATTCATCTAAATTTGGGCCAAGATGACAAAAAAATAAGAATTTTGTAAATAAGCCCTTTGATTGAATAAATCCTCATAAATGGGTCTTTATCTGGATTTTTTTAACAAATAGATCCCAGGAATAAGAATTTTGTATAAAAGTTTAATAAAATTCTAAAATTATAAATGAGTCTTGCAAAATTTAGGATTTATAAATAAGCCCCTCAAAGGATTAATAATTGTGATTTGGTCCCAATAAAATCCATGATTTGTGAATAAACCCTATAAAATATTTAATTTACGAATAAATCCTTCCAAAATTTAAAATTTACAAATAAGCCCCTCCAAAATTCTTTACTTATAAATAAAACACTAGAAATTTGTCATTGGATGAAGAAATCCCTCATATATTTTTATTTATAAATAAGTGTAAATTTTCTTCAGAAAGGACCCTGGAAGTTTCAAAACTTTATAAATAGGTCTATTTTGTGAAAAAGTCCCCTAAAATTTATAAAATAATAATTTAGTCATACATTTTAAAAATATATTTGTAAATTGGCCTCCCATAATTTCAGTATCCAGGATAAGTATAAATTTTTAACTTTTATCATGCACAGTAAATGGATTTATCCATATCTCTTTACAAGTTTATCCAAACTTTGGATAGGTATCTCTATATCCATCTATATCCACATTCATTATTCAAAATTCATACAATAAAATTTGATTCCAGCCCAACTCTATCTCTTCAAGCCCTTTGAAAACTAGTAGAACCTGCAAATTAGAAAGGAAGATAGAGGTTAGAGGGAGATAGAGAAGAAAAATTAGGATTAGAAGTCATCAAGATTTGGGGCTTGAGAGCAAAAGAGGGGTAGTCATCTAACCTTTTCTATCTTCTTTTCTATGGATCCTCTCCCTTCTTCTCCTCTTCCTCCTCTGAAGGAATAGCTATGCTCACTACCTTGCCCAGTATTACCACCCAATAATTACTAGTGCTGTTGCACGCCACATGGTAGATGGCCATCCCAATGGCTCACAATCGTGACCTCCACTATGCTACCACCGCTAGATGGGGTGAGTGTGGATGCATCTGCAATGGCACATCTAGCCCTCCAAGGAGACCAAGAACACTAATGCCCTATGCTAGCTGCTCCTTCCCTCACCTAGACATGGCTGGCCGGTTCTCCAACGACCTCACCCATGTGCAATGCCAGATCTCACCAGGCATAGTGCTCAAGCTACTAGGTTGGACTCCATATGATCGTGGAATGGCTGGCCAATAGCTCTCTAAACCCATTCTCACTTCACTTGGCCAACCCATGATGAGCACAAATTTTGCCTCGCTGTGGCTCGTGCGGGCCCTACTGCATCTGTGAAGATGGTTGCTTGTCTCACAGTGGATTGTAGTAGCCCCACTGTGCGCATGTGAACAGCCACCCACCTCGCCATGTCCTGCTCTGATGATGCTTCTCTGGCCTAGATCTCCCATGTTGCTCTCAAGTTTCATGGCATCATCCCGCATCCCTATCTCCTCCTCATCACCATTCCCTGTAGGCCAGAGCCTGAGTAGGTTGGAATTGGTCGAGTTCATCCATGAGTTTGAGGAAGATGAAGATCTAGTGACCATTAGGGTTTGGCATTATGGGATAAGCAAGAAGACTTATGGAGAGGAAAGGGTGAAAATAAAAAAGGGGAAATAAAAAAAATAAAAAAGGGCTTGTGTTGCAAATAAAAGAATTTAGACCAAAAATATAAAGGAAGAGTTTTGGGATTGAGAGAGAAGAAGAAATTGGGGAAAAAAATAAAAAAATAAAAAAATTTTATGTAAAAAAAATGAAATTCGAAAAAAAAATAATTCAAAATTTTTTGACATCGTGGCCACTGTGATCTTGGGCATGATGCTAGACTCTCGACAATACCACGGCCACCCATGGACCTCATTGGTGAAGGGAGGGAATCTATGATTCTACTACAGTCAATCGCAACCCCATTTAGAGGTGATGAAGATGGTGAACCCATGATTGTGATGCAACCACCTATAGCCCCTTGAAGATGGTGGAGGCCCATCACCACAAGCTAGCCTTTCAGCTCACATTCAACCAGATTTCGATCTTGCATCCAAGCTAGCATTCAAGCTTGCGTCCAACCCAGGCTTTGGGCTCACACTCAACCAACCTTTGGGCTAACATCCAAGCCAGTCTTTAGGCTTGCACTCGGCTAGCCTTCAAACTCACACCCAAGCCAGCCTCCGGGTTCGCACTTAGCCAGCTTTCGGGCTTACACTTAACTAGCTATAAGGCTCACACTTAGCTGGCTTTTGAGCATACATTTAGCTAGCCTTTGGCCTTGCACATAGCCAGCTTTCGAGCTTGCACTAACCTAGTCTTTGGGCTCGCACTCAGTAAGCTTTTGGACTCCCTAGTATTAGTTATATTAGTCTAGTATTAGTAGTAGTATTATTATTATTGTTGTACTAATAGCAGTATAATAGTAGTAGTTTAGCAGGAGTAGTATAGTTGTAGTAGTAATAGTGATAGTAGAGTAATACTAGTACTATAATAGTAGTAATATACTACTACTATAATGCTATAATTTTACTACTACAATAATCTAATGTTATTATAGTACTACTATTAAACAACTACTACTATGCTACAACACTGCTAACATACTACTACTCCTAATATACTTCTATACAAGTATATTGTTTTTGCTAATATACTACAACAATTATACTATTACAACTATTTGTACTAATATAATAAAAATACTACAATACTACTATGAGTTCTACTACTATAAACTAGTATGAATATTGTTACTATTGATATGGTGCTACTACTACTATTAATATGCAAATACTATTACTAGTATATAACACTACTATGACTACTACTATTATTTTACTTCTACAATAATACTACTTCTATATTGCTATTACTACAATATTAGTATTATTATTATACTAGTATACTACTACTATTTTACTATTACTACTATTAATATACTACTACAATTATATTACTATCATTAACATTGTACTACTAGGCATTGTTTGGTTTGAGATTAGGATTAGAATTTGTATTTTCAAAATTATTTTTTTATTTTTGTAAAATTAATATTACTTATTTTACACTGCTATTCAATTAATGTATTATAAAAAAATTAAATAATTTTTGAATTTTAAATTATTATGGGACTAATTATGATTAAAAGATATTAGTTTACAAAAGTGGTTCACTAATCTTGATCTTGATTTTGATCCTGATCATGAACCAAATGCACCCTAGAGTACAACCACAATGGCTTCTACTATTATAATATAATGCTACTAGCACTACTATGCCATTACTACTAGTACTGTTATATAATTTCTACTATTGCTACTAATATTTTACTAGTACTATACTACTACTATTAATATATTAATACTATACTACTGCTTCTACTACTACAAGGATATTAATATGCTACTATACTAGTATACTAGTAGACTACTTCTATTATACTATTATACTATTATTGATATATTACTACTAATACAAGATTATTATTACACTTCTACTATTATCACTTCTAAAAGTACTATGCTACAAGTACTATAAAATAATTATTATGACTATACTACTATTACTATTATGTTATTACTACTATACTACTACAATTAATATTATTAGATTACTACTATCATTACTACTATTATATTATTTCTACTATACTGCCACCATTACTATATTACTACTATATTACCACATCTAATACTGCAACTATACCAATATACTACTATACTACTATCAATAGAATACTACTACACTATTATTATTATACTATAATACTATCACTTCTTATGCTACTATACTATTGCTGCTATACAAAGATTGCCACTACTATTATAGTACAATGACAACTACTAATATGCTATACTTCTTCTACTATACTACTATGTACTGGTCTGTACTAGTGCACTACTATCCTACTATACTGCTACTACAACAATAATAATATTATTATACTATTTATACTACTATACTACCACTCCTATACTATTGCTATTCAACTATTATTACTTTTACAATGATACTACTTCCACTACAACTATTATACTACTGCATTTATGCTGCTACTATACTAGCATATTACTACTATCACTATTATTATACTACTACTAATACTTCTACAATACTACTAGAACTAATGTAATACTACTATTATATTATACTATTATTATACAACTATAACTACAATACCACTATTGATAATATACTATACTATTATATTACTATTACTACATAACTGCCACTATAGTACTATACTACTATGAAAATACTACAATGACTAATACATACACTACTACTATTACTACTACCATTAGTATTATTTTAGTATATTACAATACTATTAGTATTAAGATACTACTACTATTATATTACTACTATACAAGTACTATACTACTACTAGTATACTACAACTTCTAATATATTATCATACTATCATACTATTATAATATTATACTACTATTACTATACCACTATACCACTAATATTATACAACTACTATACTATTATGTCACTACTTCTACTTCTATTGCTATTACTATACTACTATACTACTAATATTAGTACTATAACTATTACTACTACAACAACAATTACTACTACTGCAACTACTACTATTACAAATATACCACAATACATCTACTATTGCTCTTTTATTATTACTGCTATTATTGCTATACCATGACTACTATAATACTACTAATACTTTATATTATTACCACTACATTACTATTACTATTACTACAATAACTATTATTTGACCACTACTACTTCTATTGCTACTACTATTATACTATTGCCATTCCTGCAACTACTATGACTATAATACTACTAGTACTAGTATACTACAATACTACTACTGTTGCTATTATTATATTACTATTACTACTACAAATATATTAACAATAATGCTGCTACTACTATACCGCAATTACTAACATACTACTATTACTACTAGTAGTATATTACTATACTTTTATACTTCTATACTACTGATAGTTTGCCACTATACTATTACTATTATACAACTACTACGATAACTATTGCTATTAATAGTATATTACTACAACTACTATTATACTACTGCTACTTTTATGCTAACATTAATAAACTACTACTACTATACTACTTTTATTATACAGACACTAATATATTACCATTATGACAATACTAATATTAATATACTACTACTATCATGCACCTACTATCCTATAGTTATACTACTATACTACTATACTACTACTACTAAGATACTGAGACTACTATACTATTACTATGTTGCTAGTAATATAGTAACACTACTATATTGCTACAACTATACTAATACTACTACACTACTACTATACTGACACTACTATACTATTATTATATAAACACTACTATACTAATTCTACTATGTTACTATTACCATACTACTACTATGTCTATGCTATTATACTATGATAGTACAACTACTAATATTATTATACTATTATACTACTATAGTAATACTAATATGCTACTATAATACTCTACTACTCTACTCTTACTAAAATCCTACTATAATACTATATTACCATTATTACTATATTTCTAGCATACTACTATTATTATATGACTATTATAGTACAACAACTATCCAATTACTAATACATTTATTATTATACTAATACTTCTAATATATTACTACTACTATACTACTCTATTAGAATACGACTACCATAGTATTCTACTGCTAATATTATACTACTACAACTGCTACCATACAACTAGTATACTATTATACTACTATATTATACAACTATACTATTATACTATTATTACTACATAATTATTATACTATTATTATTGTTCTACTACTATTACTACACTCCAACAATAGCAACATCAACTGTTACTATCATATTGACACTACTACTTATACTATTACTATAGTTTTACTACTCTACTACTATATTACTATGACTTTACCACTGTGAGTATTATTATTACTATTATTACTATAATATAACTATATCACTAGATTCTTACAACTGTTATAATACTAATAGTACATGATACTAGTACTACTATACTACTATTACTATTATACAAATTATACTACTATACTATATTACTACTACTACTACACAACCATAATATTAATACTACAAGATTACTACTAGTATAACATTACACTATTATTGTTATTTACAATCATGAACTACTATACTACTACTGCTATTATAATATAACTATTGTACTACTATACTTCTACTATTATAATACTATTACTACTATTGCTATCCATGTACTACTACTATACTACTATACTTCTATTACTACTATACAATTATGCTTCTATACTAAACTACCAATGATATACCATTATACTACTAGTACCACTATATTGCTATACTTCTACTATCACTTCTATATTACTATTATAACTATACCACTATACTAAAATAATACTACTATATTATTATTACACTAGTACTATAATACTATACTATTATTATCATAACAACTACTACTGCTAGTATAGTAACAGAAGTAGTAGTAATAGAAGCATTAGTATAGTGGTATAGTAGTTGTAGCAAAAGTAGTTATGGTAATACAATAAGATAATAATAGTATAGATGTAGTAGTATGCTTTTAGTATTATAATAGTATTATAATAGTAGTATATTAGTTTCAGAAATATAGAATTAGTAGTAGTATAGTTGTAATAGTAGTATAATAATAGTCGCATATTAGTCACCGTAATATATTAGTAGTAGCAGTATCGCTTTCGTAGTGGTATAGATGTTATTTTAGTAGTAGTTATAGTAGTTCCAGTGGAAGCAATAGTAGTATATTATTAGTACTAGTAGTAGTATATTAGTTGTAATATAGTATAGTATTAGTTACAGCAGTAGTAGTAGTAGTAGTTGGTATAATAAAAGCATAATAGTAGTAGTTGTTGTTATAATAGTATTAGGATAGTAATTGTATGGTAGGTATAGAAGTAAAAGTTACAGTGGCAATAGTAATAATAGTAGTTGTTGTATAGTAGTATTACTACTAGTTATATAGTAGTAGTATTATGTAATAATAGCGGTTATAGTATAACAGTAACAAGAGTAGTAGCAATAGTACTCATCATAGTAGTAGTATATTAGTAACAGTAGTATAGTAAAATATTATTATAGTCATAGCCGTAGTATAATAGCAATATAGTTTTAGTATAGTAATAATAGTAATAATAATAGTAGAATAGTAAAAGTAATTATAGTATGGTATAGCAGTTGTAGTACGGTTAAAAAAATAGCGACATAATCATAAAATAATAAGAGTATTATAATTGTATAGCACTAGTAGAATTATTAATATTAGTATAATATGACAGTAGTAGTAATAAAAATATAGTAGTATAGTGCTAGAATGTTATTATTGTAGTATTATAGTAGTAGAAATAGCATATGTAATAGTATAGCTGTAGTATAGAAATAATACTATAAGATTAGTAGTATTAGTAGTAATCATTACTTTAATAGTAGTATTGTATATTAGTAATAGTAGTAGTTATAATAGTAGTGGTAACAATTATACTAGTATAATAATATAGTTGTAATATATTCGTAGTATAGTAGCATTAGTCTAGTAGTAGTGGTAGAAGTATTATAGTACTATAGTATAGTGACTGTAGTAATAGGAGTAGTTGTATAATTATTGTGGTACGATGGTATTAATAGTAGTTATTGCAGTTATAATAATAGAAGTATAATCATATTAGTTCTAATAGCAGTCATAGAGCAAGTAGTAATAAAATTACCGTAGTATAGTAGTACTATTAGTAGTTGTAGTGCAAACATTAGGACAGTATAATAGTTGTAGTATAGTAGTAAAAATAGTAATATAGTAATAGCAATACAATTGTAATATAGTGATAGTAGAACTATTAGTATTAATATAATATGGTAGTGGTAGAAGCAATATAGTAGTGATAGCAGTAATATCAGTAGTACTTATTGTAATATAATATTATAATAATAGTAGTAATATAGTTGTAAGATGTTAATAGTACTAGAGTAGTAATAATATGATAGTATAGTATAGTAGTCCTAGTACTAAATAAATGTTATAATGGTATACTGGTAGTATTGTACAATAATAGTATAATACTACTATAGTAATAATATAGTAATAGCATAAGAGTATAATAGTAATAATAATATTATTATGGTAGTGAAGAAGTAGTAGTAGGATTGATAACAATAGAATAGTAGTAGTGTAATAGAAGTAGAAAATAGCAGTAGTATAATAATAGAATAGTTATAGTAGTTATTGTTGTAGTGTAATAGTGACATTGTATTTGTAGTATTATTAACAGTATAATAGTAGTAGTAGCTACAGTAGTATGCTACCAAATCACTGTACCAGTATTATATTACATCTATATTATTACTATATTACTATATTGTTAATACACTACCACTGGTACTATTTTACTACTACTATTACTATTATTATAATAATGCTATAATTATAGTATTACTATTATTCAGCTACAACAAGTATATTGTTGAGGCTTAAAAACTTTGTTGACCATTCTTTGGTATGTTCGCATTGTGTTCCTTAGTCCAAAAGGCATTGGAATGTAATAAAACACACTTTGATCTATGATAAAGGCCATTTTTTCCTTGTATTTAAGATGCATCTGAATATGATGGTAGTCTAAAATGCATCTAAGAAGCTCAGGAGATTGGGGCCCAATATACAGTAAACAAGCTTATCTACTTGGTAGAGGATAACCATCCTTTGGTAGCTTTATTCAACTCAGTGAAGTCAATGCATATTCTCCATCTACCATTGGATTTCTTTACCACTACCATGTTTGCCAACTAATCGAGATAGTCAACTTCCCATCTAAATCCTACAATGAGAAGTTTAATCACCTCTATGATGATAGCTTTTTGGTATTCAAGAGCAAAGTGCCTTTTATTCTGCTTGATCGACTTGTGATTTTCTATGACTATGAGTTTTTATTGAGCCACTGAAGGGTCAATACCTGGGAGATCCTCGAGGGCCGATGCAAGGGCATCTTATCTCCTTCTTAGTAGTTCTTGTAATTTGCTATGTAAGGGCTCTATGTGCTTCACCTAAGCTTGGGTGCCCTCCTTGATGCTTTATCAATGACTAGGCCAATGAGCCATTCCATAGGCTCGATATGTCCCTTCTTTAGCTCAGTGATGGATTTATTGATCTCAATTTTTGTTGGTCCCTTTCTTTTTTGGCCAAAACTGTTTTGCCAGTAGGGTGCTTCACACATCTTAATGAGACTTTGGTCTCGACATGCTTCATCTATGCTATGTTTAGTAGGAAACCTCATGACTAAATAAAAAGTTAAAACTATCATAGCTGATTGAGTGCTAGTCATTCCAATATTACATTATAGGCAGAATATCTTTAAACTACCACAAACATTGACTCGATTATGGTGTTCCTTGGATATTCTCCAATGGTAAGAAGTAAATTGATCATACCAACTGGGGTGTTTGAGTCCCTCATGAATTTAGTGAGCCTTATAATGTATGGCTCTAGCTTTTACTTGGACTCCATTTAATAGTGATGAATAGAATATTTGTCGAACATCCTGTATATATCATGATACAGAGTAGCATAGCCATCTAGCACCACTGAAATCACTAATGTGTCATTGTGAGGACAGAAAATTCCTTCTAAGTCCTTTGCAGAGAAGACTATCTCACAGTAGTTAGTCTTACAATGGTCTCTCTTCTTCTCCACCTCTTTCAAGCCCTCCTACCCCCCAATAAGGGTTCAGCATTTGCTAGTTGATGTTGGAGTATCACTTTGAGTCAGTGGACTAGTTAGGATCATATTGAGGTTGCCCTTGACTGGAGGGTTTTGCAACTTAGGAATGGGGTCCTTTTTAGGTGTAGTTTATTAACAATTCTCTTATACACAAGTTTCTTTTATACATTTACCTTGCAGATGAACTACCTGAGGTGACATTCAGCCTCTTGATTTCATCCTTGAGGTGCTTGCATTCTTCAATATTATGAATATACTAGGTGTGAAAATGGTAGCACCTTGATTTGTGGAGAATTTGCTGGTCAATGCGGATAGGTTGGGGCCTTTGCAAGAAGTCTAGGTGCTTAATCTTGGCAAGACTTTGGTTCTTGAGTTATTGAATGGAGTATAAGCTTGAAATTCAAGCCTCTGCTCCCTCTACTTGATTTTCTATCTTTTCGGCTTCGATGGCTTGTTCTCTAGAGATTCCCTTTTTTTGCGGCCACCTTTGGATTCTTTATTTTCTAGGATCACTTCTTAAGCATGTATGTGTTCATTGGCTCGGTTGATGAATTTTGCCACACTACAGGTGGATAGCAGGCCATCGCATAGGCCACTCGAGCTTGCTAGATTCCATTAATAAAGACAATGAGGATAATAGAACTATCCATCTCTGTACCATTCAATTAGGCTTTGTTGAATTGTGTCAGATATAACCTTAAGCTCCCTCCCTCTTTTTGCTTCAATATGAGCAGTGTAGATGGGATCTTTCACTGAGGAACCAATCAAATGAATTATTCTATGAACTTGTCTACTAAGTCATCCAAATAAGTTATTATGTACCTCGGAAGCCTAGAGTACCATGCTTTAGCCTGGCCTTGGAGCATCATTGGGAAAGCTTTACATATGGTAGAGTCCTGGACTTCTTGTAAAATCATGGCATTTCTAAAGGTACAAATGTAATCGACTAGGTCTTTCTAGCCATTATACACTTTGTAGGAAGGTTGGTGGAACTTTAGCTACACTCAAGGTTATGCAATTTTAGAGATTAGAGGATATTGTACCATAGTTGCACCACATTGTTTATGCCTAATTTTTAAATTGTTAGGCCTATAGGATTTTCATGCCTTGCACTTGTGCGTCAAGCTACTTTGTCATCTATTAAATGATGGTGGCTATTGTTTGAAACTCATACCATTCCACTAGGTTAAAGGGAGCTGCTGGAGCCTCTAGGATGATTTGTGAAAGGGGTCCCAAGGGCTATGGTTGTGTCTGAGTCACAGAGTTAGCTTGCTATATTGGTTTGCCTAGCCTGCCAGATAAGTTGTGCGACGTCACTAATCCTGGGGCTGTATGCCCTATGATTGGATTCTTGGATGTCGAGCACCTTGGCGCTCTAGGTAGCATTGTTAGAAGGCCAT
Organism: Trichopus zeylanicus subsp. travancoricus; assembly: GCA_005019695.1. Classification (NCBI taxonomy): domain Eukaryota; kingdom Viridiplantae; phylum Streptophyta; class Magnoliopsida; order Dioscoreales; family Dioscoreaceae; genus Trichopus; species Trichopus zeylanicus. The sequence goes on along the minus strand of RXID01019385.1, from coordinate 1,784,492 downwards.
CGAAAGTCTTTAAGATTACCTCAGAAGGTTGGCAGAATATATTTTAATGAAATAATCAATCATTGATGGAGCCCAATTCAACACCTGCTTTGGACCTGGTGGATCTTTGAGATCTGATCCGCTAGGCTATTTGATTGCCAATCTACAAGGAGAAGAAAGAACTATTAGGAGGACAGTCAAGACTTTTTCATTGAATTTTTTTCAAAGAGAGAGAAATTGAGAGTTCAAGAGAGAGAGAGAGAGTTCCAAAACATCATGGCTACTTCGTGTTTTATAGGTTGAGAAGGCCTTTGAGCGAATCCAAAATTCCGTAATGGTAGTCTTGATTATGTCGGACTCTCCTTATTTGGCTACTATACTAGTTATACTACTATATTACTGTACTTCAACTATACTACTACTACCACTATACTACTCTACTACTACTACAACTATAATAATAATTCTATTGTACCACTACTCTACTAGTACACTACTACTATATTATTAATACCATATTTCTATTATATTTCTTTCACTACTACTACTATACTACTCTCACTAATACTACTACTATTAAATTGGTACTATAGTGCTTCTATCATACTAACATACTACTATATGACTATTATATTATTACTACTACTATTACCATAGTAAAATAGTACTAATAGTATTGTACTGTTTCTATTACCACTATACTACTATTGTACTATTACTATATTCTTACTTTATAACTCCTATACTACTACAACTATTACTACTATTATCCTATAAAACTATTATAGTATTTTTATATTAGTACTATACTATTGTACTACTACTATACTACTACTGGTGTTATTTCAATTATACTACTACTATACTAGTACTTCTCTGCTATCATTAGTAGTATACTATTAGTATGACTATATTGTTATTATTATACAATTAATACTACTACTATTCTACAATGACTACAAAACTACAAATTCTAGTATTACTACAATTATAATACTTCTACTATTGCTTTCGCTATACTAATGCTATGATACTTTTATACTCATACATTATAACTACTATATTACAATTTTAGTACTATTATATTATTACGATAGTATTATACCATTAGCACCACTATACTACTACTAGTATTAGTATAATTATACTACTACTACTACAAATAGTTCTATACTATTACTATTGGTAGTATATTACTATTATTTGTAGTGTCCTACTAATATTTATAGTATACTACAATTATTACTATATTATTATTATTATACTTTTAATATTATAATTACACTACAAAGACTACTAATACTTGTACTACTATAACAAATATTATTTTTAATATTACTACTACTATACTACTGCTATACCCCTACATTATGATAACTATATTTCTACAAATAGTACTAGAATTATACTACTATTATAAGACTATTGCATTATTATCATACTATTATATCATTAGTATAAGTATACTACTACTAGTACTACTATAACTATATTATTATTACTATCTAGTAGTTCTATACTATTACTATTAGTAGTATACTACTGTTATTTATAGCATACTGCTAATACTATAATGCAATTATTATAATATTAGTACTACTACTGTACTATAAAAACTATTATACTTGTACTTGCACTACTAGTACTACCACTATTACTGTTATTATTGTTATCAGTGTTTTTACTATACTACTATTACTACTACTACAACTACAACCACTATATTACTACGATAACTACTACTACTACTAATACTAAATTATAAGAGTACAACTATACTGCTACTATTATAATATTATACTATATTCTATTATCTTACTAATAGTAGTCCTACTAATGTGATACTTCTGTTATAATACCGATATAATACTACTATACTACTACCATTATACTATTGCTCCTACTATAGTTCTACTTCTATACTACACTATTACAACTAATACACTAATGCTACTATTGTTATACCACTACTATAATACTACTACTATTAAACAAATATTACTATTATACTAATTGTATTATACTACAACTAGTACTACTGCCACACTACTACTAATACTATAAAAATACTATCACACGGCTATTTCTACTATCATCCTATAGTTATACCACTAATATAAGCATGCTGCTTATATATTACTAATATACTTTTTTTATTACTCCTACTATTTATTACTCTAATATTATTAAGCGTCTACTATCATATTGCTGTAACTAGTATTACTAGTACTACTTTTATACAACTATTACTAGTGCGATTATTAAAGTATGCTAATACTATAATACAATTCTATACTATTATACTACTACTATATTACTATTACCACTACTATTATACTGTTTCTATACTATGACTGCTTACTACCATATTATGCTAATGTCATACCACAACTCTATATTACTATACTATACGATTATACTACTACTATACTACAATTATACCACTATTATACTATAATTATACTATTACCACTACTATACTATTGTTATATAACTAATATATTATTATTATTACAACTATTATTAATTACTACTATATTACTATGCTACTACTATTATATTACTGCTATTACTATTATACTGTTAGTATCGAACTTTTATCTACTATATACCATTATTATTTTAGTACAACTTACTAATACTATACTACTATGATACTACTAATATTATTATTACTCTTACTACTGCTATACTACAATTGCTACTAGTATTACTATTATATGGTAGTCATGATATACTTCTATTTCACACTACTCTATTATATTATTATTCTATTGCTACTACTATCCTATTACTTCTACTATTACTACTATACTATAATTATACAATTAGTATTAGGACACTAGTTCTATACTACTAATATAATCTTATTACTACTACTACTACTATATTATAATGCTACTACTATGATATTATTACTATGGTCTATTTCACCCAAAATAGCCCACGGCCCACAGGCCTATGGACTATACCGTGCTTTGCCATATTTTAAAAAAAATGAAAATTATAAAAATATATATTAAGGTTCTTGGACTTTCTTCAAATAACTAGAATAGGAAATGATAATTTAATAATGGACAGCGATTGCTAGTGGGTCATATCGTGCCCGATGAAATCATGTTGTGGGTCATGCCTGAACAATGAGCTATTGAGAGAGAACCAAACCTAGCCTGGCATATGGGCCATGCTAGACATGACTCAAATATTATAGATTTCGGGCCGTGCCAAGCACGGCTAATTGCGGTTCATGCTAACACAACCCGTAGTTTGTACAACTATTGCTACTTTTATTGCTTTTATTATACTACTATTACTATTACTATACCACTAGTAGTATAATATAACCTCTACTAGTATTATCCTACTACTACTATCATACTATACTACTATACTACTATTATAATTACTACTTCTATAATATTATACTATAATACTGTACGATACTACTATTATACTACAGTTATACTAGTACTACTATGACTAATACTGCTATAGTATTGTACAACTATGCTACTACAAGTATGCTATTATATAACTATACTACTATACTATTATAGTACTATTACTATACTGCTATTATTACAACTACTACACTAAATATACTACAATACTATACGACTACAACTATTATATTATGATACTATTATACTATTATACTACTATAGTACTACGAATGTAATAATAATACTGCTATTACTACTACTCTACTTCTATACGAGTATACCACTACTAGCCCAATATGACTAGTATTATTATATTATTATTATACTACTGCTAGTACTATTCTACCATATTAATATTTTACTATACTACTAATACTATTATACTACTATTACTACTATTACTTCTATACTACTACTACTACTATATTATTAATATTACTAGTATTATTATACTACTACTACTACTAACATACTTCGATACTATTACTACTACAACTATACTACTACTACCATTATACTACCTTTACTATACTATTACTACTATTTTACTGTTACTTCTATATTACTAGTAGTACCATTATACCATTACTGCTACTGCTATACAAGTACTAATGTTATACTACTACTACTTTGCTATTACTACTTCTACTATACTACTTTTATACAACTACTAATATACTACTACTATATTACTGCTACTAACATACTATTGCTATACTATTATACTTTTACTATTGTACTAACACTATTACTACTACTATTATACTGCTACTACTATTATACTAACACTTCTATACTGCTATACTTCTACTATTACTAGTATTACTACTATGTTACAACTATACTATTACTTGATGTATCAGCTAGTGACAACAAAATTCAAGGGAATATTTGGGCAATTATCATGTCAAGGCCATGTTGGGTCAAACCCTTTTCTTTTAGAAATAAGTGGGCTGGCTAGTCCATGTGGAGATCTACTTTAGCCTATCTGAAACTTCATAGGCAGAGAATTGCCCCATTTGACTAAATTCAATGTTACATGAAATTCTAAGAGCCTCTTGGAATTATAAGGGTTTTTTTAACTACTTTTCAATGTAAACTTTTAGTATTGTGAAGTACTATATTTATTATACTATATCTAGTATCTATAAGTTCCCCCTTTTAATTAATATTCTTTGAAGTTGGTTCTTGAATTGAATTTCAAGACTTATCAATTCATATAATTTGAATTCTTTCAAGCATGGTGAATTACTCTAACTTCTTGTCTTAGGTATGGTTTCTTGCATTACCATATTGATGGTGAGCTTACTTATTATCCATCTCTTTTCTATGGTGTGGTTGTTCTAGATTATCACCTTGATGGTGAGATACTTATCTTTTTTTTATTCATTAACTCTCTAATCATTATTTTTCTCTTACTTTGCTTGTCATCTTATCTAAGCATATCTATCACTACTATTACTATATTACTACTATACTACTACTATACTATCACTACTACTATTACTATTACTAAAATTAGGAATGAGATAAAGGAGATGCATTCTTCCTTCCACATTTCAGTTGGCCTGACCTTGTGCCCCACTGACCACCATTGCTAAATCTAGACTTGCATAACCAACTAAATCCTAGAGTTAAGTTCTTTATACACCTTGCAGGCAAAGATGAGGAAGCTTTTATATTCTTGTTTTGAAAGTGGTTGATGCTCTTATCATATACTAGTGGCGATTAGCACATAGCTATGCTCACCAAGGGGCAACATAGCACCTTGTTATGCTCCACCTTCTTTTCTACTTTGGATAGCTTGATCGCCATCTCCGAAGCTAGTATATTTGAAGAAGAAGAAGAAAAAGCCGAGGCCTGTGATAGAGTGCTAGGACGAAGACCAAGCTTGGAAGCTTCATCAAGTTGGATGACGAACTCGGTTGTATTGCTCCAAGCTTCTTCACAAACCCAAATATATAGTATAAAAGTAGTAGTATAATAGTAGCAACTGCAATAGTAGTATAGCAGTATAATAATAATAGTATAAAAGTGATATAGTACAACTAATAGTAGCAGTAGTAGTAATTATTATATAGTAGCAAAATAATAGCAGTAGTAGTAATAGTATAGTATTCTAATAGCAGTAAGTAGTAGTAATAGTAGTTTAATAGTAATATATTAATAGTATGATTGTAGTATAATAATAGTATAGTATATTTGTAGCATCAATATTAAGATAGTGGTAGTATGTGATAGTATAATATTAATAGTAATAGTATATTAGCAGTCATAGTAATAGTATAATAGTAGTATAACATAACTATATAGAAGTAATATAGCATACTAGTAGTGCTAATAATAGTAGTAGTATAATGATAGCAGTTGTTGTAGTAGTATAATATGATAGTAGTATATTATAGTACTAATATAGCAGTAGTAGTATAGTAGTGGTAATATAGGACAAGTATAAAAGTATAATATAGTAGTATAGTAGTACTAGTAGTATAGTATAGTAGTATAGCAGTAGTCTACTCTAGTAGTAGTACTAGTAGTACAGATAGTACTATATTGATGGTAATGGTAGTATAATCGTATGATGGTAGTAGTAGTTGTCATAGAATAGTAGTAGTATAGTGATACTATGGTAGTAGTCATAGTATAGTAGTAGTATTAATATAATATTATTATAGTAGTAGTAGAAGCATGCTAGCATAGTATTTGCAAGGTAGTAGTAGTATAATGATAATATAGTAACATAGTATAACAATATGGTATAGTGGTATAATAGTAGTATTACAATAGAAAAAATATATTACAATAGTAGTAGTATACTAGAAGTATATTACTACTATAGTAGTAGTATAATAGTAGCATAATAATACTACTAATAGTATTAATATAGTAATATTGGTTGTAGCAGAAATCTAGGAACAATAGTAGTAGTATAGCAATAGTGATTTATTATTATAGTAGCAGTATAGTAACACAGTATTAGTATAATAATAGTGCGACAGTAATAACACTAGTAGTATTAGTACTAGTATCGTTATTGTGTAGTACTAGTAGTATACTAGCAGTATAATCATAGCATAGTTGAATTGTGATTTATTATTATAGTAGCAGTATAGTAATATAACGTTAATATAATAATAGTGCAACAGTAATAACCCTAGTAGTATTAGTACTAGTATTGTTATTGTGTAGTACTAGTAGTATAGTAGCAGTATAATCATAGCATATTTGAATTAATATCAGTTATAATAGTAGTATAATAGTAGTACTATAGTAGTAACATTATAGTATAGTAGTACTCGCAGTAGTATTTGTATAGTAGTTATAGTATCATAATAGTATAGTAGCAATAGACTACTAAAAGTAGTAGTAATAGTAGTAGTAGTATTAGTATAGTAATAGTAGTATGTTAGTACTATAGTTGTAGCATAACAATTGTACTAGTAGTAGCATAGCTGTAGTATAATTGTATATTGGTGGTATTATAATATCAATATTATACTATAGTAGTAGTGATGGTAGCATTAGTATAGTACTAGTAGTATAGTGGTTGTATAGTAATAGTTATGTAATAGTAGTATAGTAGTAGTGTAATATTTTAGTAGTAGTATAATAGTAATATAGCATAATGATAGTATTAATAGAAGTACGATAGTAGTAATAGTAGTACAATGATAGTAGCGGTATAGCAGCAGTAAAAGTATAATGATAATAATATTAGTAGTACTAATAGTAGTAGTAGTATTAGTATGGTAATAGAAGTCGTTATTATTGTTGTAGCATTAGTTATAGTATAGAAATAGTAGTTAGTGCTACTATAGTAGTAAATTGCAATTGTAGTAATAATATAGTAGCATTATAGTAATACAATAGTAGCATAATATTGTAGTTGTATTAGTAGCAGTATAATATTAGTAGTTGTAGTATTATAGTAGTAGTAGTATATTATTACGGTAGTCATAGTTGTAAAAGTAGTAATAATATAGTTGTAGTAGTAATACTAATATAGTAATTGTAATAATAGCACTATATAGCAGTATTGCGGTCTAGAGTAGTACTACGTAGTGGTAATGGACTATCGTGTAATAGTCAATTAGTATTTATTTAAGTAGTCCTAGTAGTATAGTGGCAAAGTAGTAATAGAAGTATACTACTAATACTAGTGTAGTTCTCTACTATAGTGGTAGTAAAGTAATAATGGTAATATAGTAGTATAGTATAATATTATAGTAGTAGTAGTAATATAAGAGTAATATACTTATATAGGACAACAACATAGTATTTTTAGTATAACAGTAGTATGGTATAAAAGTACTAACAATAATTGTATTATACCAGTATTAGTCACAGTTGTAGCATTATGTAGTAGTAGTATAATAATATTAGTATTAGTATAGTAGTTATATAATTGCAGTAGTAGTATTGTGTCCATAGTAGTCGAGTCAGTGGTATAGTATACTAGAAATATAGTAGAAGTTGTATTAATATCGTTATTGTATAATAATAATATTAGCATAAAAGTATAGTATAGTAGTACAATATACTAACATTATAGTAGTATGGTATTATATTATACTTGTAGTATAGCATAACACTTGTATTAGTAGTTGGAGTAATAGTATAATAATTATAGTAATAACGGTAGTATTGTAGTAGCAGTATACTCATATTGTAGCAAGAGTTGTCGTAATAGTATAGTGGTAGTAGTATATTCATCTCTTAGTAAGATTAGAGGTAGTAGTGATAGTATAGTAGAAGTAAATTGTATAATAGCCATATCGTAATGGTATAGTAGTAGTAGTATAGTAGTAGTATAGTATTAGTAATAATAGTAATAGTAGTAATAATTGTTATTATATAACAATGGTCAATCCAGACTAAAGGTCAGCCTGCGAGCTTACCTGAAAGCCTATTCAAATGAAAGGCCAACTTGCGAAGCTCTTGAAAGTCCAATTTATTTAGGGTTAGCCTACAGACTCATTTGAAAATCAAACTCTTACTAAAGGATAGCCTGCAGGCTTGCCTAATAGACTAAATCAACTTATGGCCGGGTTGTGGGTCACCTAAAAACCAAAGCAACTTAAGGTCAATTTGTATCCTCACCTAAAGTCATCATGATAGTCCAAGGGCTCTCAAACTAAAATAAAATTGATAAACATAAATTATTTAAATGGCTCAATCACATTGAACTCAAGTTAGTTTGGTTAAAACAAATAAACCAAACTAAAGTGAGCCATATCACATGCAAACTAAACTACAATATGTTTAGAAAAAACTTTAAATTAAGTCAAAACCATATTTGAATTAACCATTATATGTTCGAATAGAATTGGAGTCTCTTGCTAACTTAGGTGGTTGATTTTGTCTCTGTTGTAGTATAGTAATAGTATAGTAGTAATAATAATATAGTAATACTAGTAATAATATACTGCTAGTAATAGGATACTGTTAGTAGTAGTATAATAATAGTGTAGTAGTAGTAGTAATAGTAGTAGAATTAGTATTTGTTGTAGTAGTACAAGTTGCAAAAGTAGTATAGTAGTTAGATAGTAGTAATGCCAGTAGTGATGGTAGTAATAGTTGTATAATAGTAGTAGCGGTATAGTAGTAATAGTACTAGTAGTAGTTTAGAGGTACAATAGTAACAGTAATAGTAATAGTATACTAATATTAATGGTTTAGTAGTAGTGGTAGTATAATAGTAGTATAGCTATTATAGTAGTAGTAGTAATAGTATTGTAGTTGTAGTATAGTAGTAACATACTATTAGTAGAGTATTAGTGTCATAGTAGTAGTAGCAGTAGAGTATTGTAGTGTAATAGTACTAGTCATGGCAATATAGTAATAGAAGTGACATAAAAGTATAGTAGTAGTACTAGTTATAATACTAACGGTAGTTGATGTATAGTAATAATAGTAGTATAGTACTAATAGTAGTAGTATAGTAGTATTAATAGTGTAGTAGTGGTGGTACTATAGTTGTTCTAGTAGTAGTATAGTACAACGAAAACTATAGTATTAGTAGTAATTATAGTAGCGTATAATAGCAATAGCAATATACTAGTAGTAGTAGTAGTGTTGTAGCAGTAATAATATAATAGCAGCAATATGCGTAATGGATTATAATCGTAGTAGTTATTGTTATTGCAGTTATAAGATAATGACAGAACTAGTAGTTTTGTAATAGTAGTATAGTAGTAGTAATAGAGATAGTAGTATAGTAGTAGTTATAGAAGTAGGATATTTATAGTATAATTGTAGTTGTAGTATAGTAGTAATATATTTGTAAGATGCTAATAGTTGTATAGTAGTAGTAGTTATTGTGAAATTAGAGTTGTAATAGTATAATAATAGCAGTAGTATAATATTTATATAATATCAGTAGTATAGTAGTAATATATTTGTAAGATGCTAATAGTTGTATAGTAGTAGTAGTTACTGTGAAATTAGAGTTGTAATAGTATAATAATAGCAGTAGTATAATATTTATATAATATCAATAGTTGTATAGTAATGGTAGAAGTAGTAGTATAGTAGTAGTAATAGTAGTACTTGTTGAAATACAGTAGTGTAGTGGTATATTAGTTATAGTAGTAGCAATATTGTAATAGCAGCAAAGTAGTACTAGCAGTAGTAATATTGTAGTAGTAGTTCTAATAGTTATAGTAGTAGTATAGTAGTAGTAGAAGTGGTAGTAGTTGCATTGTAGTTATTATATAGCAGTAACAATAGTAGCAGTAGCAGCAGTAGTAGTAATGGTGGTTGTATAGTAGTTGTGGTAATATAATAATAGTAGTTGTAGTAGTACCATAGTACTTCTTGAATAAGAGGAGCAATAGTAAAATAGTAGTAGTATACTAGTAGTAATGTAATAGCAGTAATGTAGTAGCAATGCCAACGGTACAAGTATGGTAGTAGTATTATAGTATAACAACAGTAGTTGTAGTATAATGGTCATGATAATATTCGCTATATGGTAATAGTTGTAGTATAGTTGCAGTTGTAGAGTTATAGCATCATAGAAGTAGAATAGTAATAGAAGTGTAAAAGTTGTTGTAATAAGAGTAATATAGTTGTAATAGTAGTATAGTTGTATGGTTATAACAATAGTAGTAATATAGTAATAATCGTACAGTACTAGTAATAGTATAATAGTAGTAGTAAAGTAGTAGTATTAAAGTATAATTGCGGTAGAAGTATAATAATAGTATTTGTAATAGTACAGTAGTTATAATATAGTAGCTCTAGTAGGAATATCATAGTAATAATAGTAGTATTAGCAGCAATATTATAATAATAGTAGTAGTATAATAGTACTTTTAGTAGTAGTATAGTTGTAGCAGTATAATAGTAGTAGTAGTAGTAATATAGTACTAGCAATATAACCATAATAGTAATGGTATAATGGCAGTAGAAGTAGTAGTATTATAATTATAGTATATTAGTAGTGTAATACTAATATAGTATTAGTATCGTAGTAGTAATAATAATAGTATCAGTATAGTAGTATTATTATAATATAGTGATTGTAGTAGTATATTGGTAGAGTAATATTAGTAGTATGGTAAGAATAGTAATAGTATTATCAATAGTATAACGGAAGTAGTGATATAATAATAATAGTAGTAGTACTAGTATACTAGTATGATCATAGTGGTACTAGTTGTAATAGTAGTAGTTATTATTGCATAGTAGCAATTGGAAAGCAGTAATCATACTACTACTTGTTGTATAGTGGTAGTAGTAGTTGTTTAACAGTAATATCGTAGTAGTAATTATAGCGATATAGTAGTAGTAGTGGTATAATATTAGTATGGACAGTTATGTAGTAGCTATAATAGAGTATATGAGTAGTAGTAGCGATATAGTAATAGCATTAGTAAAGTAGTAATAGTGTATAATAGTAATAGTATTATAGTTCCAGTAATAGTAGTATAATAGTATTAATAGTATAATAGTAGCACTAATAATAATGTAATATAGTAGTTGTGGTTGCAGTTAGAGTAGTAGTCGTAATATAGTAGTATAGTAAGACAATAATTATAGAGATATGGTAGCATAGAAATATAGTAGTAATATAATAATAGTAATGTAGTAGTACAAGTAACAATAAGAGTATAGTGGTAGCATTATAGTATAGTAATAGTAATAGTATAATATTAGTTATAATCGTTGAAGTATAGCAATAATTGTAGCAGGATAAAATTGATTATAGAAGTAATTATAGTGCAATAGTTGCAATATTATAGTAGTAATATAGTAATAGTAGTTGCAGTAGTATACTAGTAATAATAATATAGTTATAGTACTATAGTTTTAGTTGTAGTGCAGCAATAATAATATAGTACAAATGGTAGTATAGTAGTAGTTATAGTAGCATAGTAATACTATAGTCTAATAGTAGTCAAAGTGCCATAGGAGTTTGACAATAGTATAGCATTAGTATAGTAGCACTAATAATAGTATACAATTAAAAGTATAGTAGTAGTAGTATAATATTAGTAGTGCAACTATTATAATAGTAGTAGTATAGTATACCAATGATAGTAGTATAGTATAGTAATAGCGGTATTATAGTAATTCTAGCTATAGTATTGTAGAATGAGTAGGAAGAGTAGTATCATACTATTGGTATTAGTTGTACTAATAGAGTACTATTAGCATAATAAGGTAGTGATAATAGTATATTATAATAGTAATACTATAGTAGTCCTAACAGCAGTATTGTACTAGGAGTAGTAGTAGTAGTAATAGTAGTAGTATTGTAGTATATTAGTAGTAGTATTATATTATTGGTACGATCTGTAACAGTATAGTAGTAGTAATAATAATAGTATAGTAGTCGTAATAGTATAGTATAGTAGTACTATTAGGATAGTAGTTATTTAGCAATATAGTAATGGTAGTTGTAGTTGTAGTAGTAATATTATACTATAATAGTATTAATTATATAGAAATATTGATGATATTGTCGTACTAGTAGTAGTAATATAGTAGTAATCATGTATGATAGTAGTAGAAATAGTAATATAGTAATAGTTCTAGTAGTAGTATCAATATAGTGGTACTAGTAATTTTTTAGTTATATGGTTATAGTAGCAATATAAAAGTAGTATAATAGTAATGGCAGTATATTAAAAGTATTATAATAATAGTGGTAGTTATTCTATACTAGTATTATAGTAGTCATAGTACTAATATGGAAGTAGTAGCTGTAGTATTGCAATATATAATTAGTAGTTATATTTTTGCAACTTTAGTAAGCAATAGTAGCGGTATAGTAGTAGTAGTAATTTTTAGTAATAGCAATAGTTCTAATATAGTAGTAATAGTAATACTCTGATAGTAATAGTAATCATATAATAATAATGTTCGTAGTAATAAAAGTATTATAATAATAGCAATATAATAAAAGTAGTAACATATTATTAGTTATGGTATTAATATAGTAAAATTAATAATAGTAGTAGTATTGTAATATAGTAGTATTATAACATCGTAGTAGTAACAATACATACAGTATAGTAAAAATAATATTATACTACTAATATTAACAAAAATAATATGCCAGTAGTAATAGTAATACGGTATTAGTTATGTTAGTATAGCATTAGTAGTAGTAACATTATTGTTATAATTGTAGTACTATAATAGTAGTGGTTTACAAATAGTATAGCTATAATAGTATTAGTAATAATAGAGTAATACTAGTATTATAATAGTAGTATACAACCACTATTATATTATTATACTATTACTACTACAATACCATGATATTATTTTACTACTACTATACTACAATACTACTAATATGTTACTACTACTAATATATTACTATACAATTATACTATTTTACTAATATATCACTACAGTTATGTTGCTACTGTTACTATTGTACTACTACAACTACTTTTGTTAATGGAATAAAACTACTACAATATTATTACCTATTTTACTGGTATAAACCAATATTGCTGCTGTCACAACTACTATAATAATACTACTACTAATAATATATTGCTACTACTACTATTACTACTATCTTACTTCTACTACAATATTACTTGCATACTAATGTTATTATGATACTATACTACTACTAATATACTACTAGAATTATATTATTACTAGTAATATAGTACTATATTCCAACTATAATGGTACTACTACTACCACTATAGTACGGCTTCTACTATTATACGATAATGCTACTATTGCTATAATATCACCACTACTAGTACTATTATACAAGTTCTATTATTACTATATTTCACTACTTTTATATTGCTACTATTACTACATTAATACTATAATTGTACTAGCATATTACTATATTAGTATAATAGTATACTACTTCTACTATGCAATTATATGGTAATTGATTTATTACTACAAATACACTACTATTATTATAGTTCTACTATTATCACTTCTAATAATAATACTATGCTATTTCTATTATACAATAATTACTACTAATATACTACTAGTACTAATATGCTATTACTGCTATACTATTACTATTAATATTATGACATCCCTACTATCATTACTACTATTATGCTACTTTTATTATACTACAATTATTAATATATTACTACAACACTACTACTTCTAGTACTATGGTTATACTAACATCCTACTACACTACCAATGATAGAATACTGCAATTATACTATTCTAACTATACAATTAATATTATCACTTATAGTACTACTACACTTTTGCTGGTATACAAAGATTACTACTATTACTATAGTACAATAACAACTGCTACTATTACACTATACTACTATTATTACACTATTATACCACTAATACTATATTATTGTACTACTACTCTACTATATCATAATTATAACTATACTAGCACTATTATACTATTGATAGTACTATACTTTTAGTATTATACTATTACTATTCTACTACTACTGTTACTATGCTATTACTATCACTCTAACTATTATACTATTTCTACAGTCATACTACTATTATACTAGCATATTACTACTATTACTATTATTATACTGCTGCTATACCACTACCACTACTACTAATATCACTATTATGTCATACTACTGCTATACAACTATAATTATTATACAATTACTAATAACATAGTATACTACTATACTACTATATTGCTATGAAAATACTGCTACAACTACTACACTACGAATGAACTACTACTACTATTATTACAGTTATTATTATTATTCTTTTACTATATTACAATACTATTAGTAATATGATACTACTATTATTTTTATACTACTACTATTGTATAACTACTGTACTACTATCAGTATACTATAACTACTAATATAGTACCATATTACTTTACCATTATAATATTATACTACATTTACTATACCACTATAGCACTAATATTGGACAACTTCTATTATACTATTATACTATTACTTCTACTTCTACTATTATTATTATGCTATTATACAACTAATATTACTGCTATCACTACTATAATAATATCAACTACTACGACAATTACTACTATTACTAATATATTGTCATACTTCTACAACTTCTCTTCTATTACTACTGTTATTACTACTATACCATATCTACTATAATTCGACTAATATTTATATAGTACTACCACTAATACAACTATTAGTACTTTTATACTACTACTACATTACTATTACTACTACTACAAGCTACTATTATTACTAAAACTATTGTATGACTACTACTTGTAATAGAATATTACTACCGCTACTAATATACTACTACTATTTCTATGTTAATGCTAGTATACTACTACTATTATAGTACTACTATTATATTGATACTAATATACTGTTATCAGTTTCAATTCCACAAATTTTGGCATACCCATTGGGACATAACTTCTCCTCCATGTGTTGAAACCTAGGTAATATCATAGAGATATTAATGAGATCGAATTACAGTTCAAAACTAACCAATTATGTTCTTTCTTGTAGAAGAAAGCTTCTAATGGCATCAATGAAGAACATCTCCACCCCAAAATAAACCATAATCCTGGGGGCAGGAATGGTTGTTTGTCTACATTAGTCGACGGTCATCATAGAAGAAACTAAAGTTCAAATCAAGTTTGGAACCATTTTTGAGACAATTCAATTCAAGGGAGTACTTGCTACCATACCTATTGAAGCTGCTATCATGCAATACAAGCCCACTTCTTACCTTCCTTCAAGGAGAAAGATGACCAATGTCATCATTCCATATGAAAGGGTCAATCTGGTGAAGAATCAAAAGTTGAGTCTGAACTAGCAAGAGTGTCAGTGTTCCAAAGACTTGGCCTAAAGCAAAGCTCAGTCTTCAATTGCATTCACCCAACTCCTAACAAGGGGCAACCAAAAGTAAGCCTGGACATATACACTGGTAAAAAAGAACTCATCCAAACTATTACAAGGAAAGGGAAGGCTATTGAAATTTTTAGCCAACTTTGGAAGCCCACCCATTGAATGTAGATGGGACCATTCCCACCTCTAACTCTTTTGCCGCATTAAGTGGCTTAGAGAAGGGTTAAAGTAAGTCAAAGAGGCACAGCCCCACCTCAAGACTATAGCTAAGGGGTGAATAACTAAGTCAAAAAAAAAGAGTCACTATAAGGCAATAACCAGCTTGAGGCTCCAAAAAAATAGACCATTTATATTGTCAGAGTTATTTCTCACCATTACTCTGCTAGGGACTATCAGCCCATGTCTCAATAGGCTAAATGGCAAAAGAAGATTGAATGAATAGGACTTACAAATAAAGAGGTTCATGAAGTAGGAACCCTTGTGAATCAATCCTTGCTACCATACTAGAGAGAAGGTGTAACTACTTGTTTCATGAGAAAACTCTTGAAAGAGGTTACCCAACAGAAGCAATATGTAAACCTCAATCCAGAACACACCAAACCAAGACTTGATCCTCAAGATGTGGACCATCATGCCTGATAGAAGCCTTGGTCCTAATAAAAAGCTCTAATGTGGAAATAACTATAGAAGCATTGCAAGAGCAACTGAGACAACAAGGGAAAGAGATAGATGAATCTCCGAAGAAGGTTATGCAATTAATGGAGATTATGATAAAAATGAGACAAAAGCTCAACAAGTTGGAGTGATCTTAACAGTCATCTCTTGAAGTTGTTAAGGTGGTAAAAGACATACCCTTTGTACGTGAAATCCCTAAAAATGTAGGTCTTTCACAAGCAACTCATCCACCATTAAGGGATACCCAATTTCCCAACCTTAGGAATTTTACGAATGTGGAGCTACTAGCATACATCATACAACAAGTACAATAAATGGTGGCTACACAACTAAGACAAGAAAGTGACATGGGTATGATAAATGATGCACATAAAATATACCCTAATCATGACAACCAAAAACCATATCCTGAAGGTTATTCAATGCCTACGTTCAAATAATTTAATGGCATTGGTATTACTAAATAACACATACCTCATTTTCTGACTCTCTCTGTGGGGACTGAAGTAATAACCTCTCGTTGTTATTTCACCAACTTTCAATAAGGTTGACTCGGGTAGCATTCGAGTGGTATACTAGTTATAATTAGAGTCCATACAAACTTGGTCAAATATGAAAGGAGTTTTTCAAATCAAAATTTGGAGAAATCAATGACAAGACGACATTTTTGGATCTCATTTCAACACTAAAGTGCAACAACAAATTGCCTTGGATTACATCACACGGTGGAGAAACCTTAGTATTAGGTGTAGACAATCCATATGCCAATTTGAAATTGTAAATCTAGTTCTTAGTAACATAAGAAAGAACTAGATGGTACCATACTTGAGTGCTTATTCTATCCACACTTTCCAACATCTTATTGTACAAGTCAAGAAGTTGGAGAGTATTGCCCCACAAACCTTAGCTAGTTCACAAAATTTGAAACTAGAAAAAGCCTTTGACCACACTTCAAAGCTAAGCCAACTCAAAAGCCATTGGTGATGCTTCACTAAGCCAACCCCAAAAGTTATTGGCGACACCTCAAATGTAATCGACAACATAATAATGAAGTCATTGATTATCATATAAAAAATCAAATAAAGTCAACTGACAATACACTCAAAGTCATCGACCACACTTCAAGCTAAGCCAACTAAAAAGTTGTTAGCAATGCTTAACTAAGCCAACCCCAAAGGTTGTTGGCAATCCTCAAACTTAATCGACAACACATTAATTTGGCCATCAAATTTCTAATCAAATTGAACTATGGTAGTTCTAAACTTGCTAAGTCAGTCAGCTAGATGCCTTGTTCAAATAAAGTCAATAGACAATACACTTAAAGTAATCGACCACACTTCAAAGCTAAGCCAAGTCAAAAGCCATTAGTGACGCTTGGCTAAGATAATGCCAAAAGTTGTTGGAGATGCCTCAAACATATTGACAACACACCAATGATGCAATCAATTATCAAATAAAAAATTAAAAGAAAATTGACAATAGACTCAAAGCTATCAGCTATACTTCAAACCTAAGGCAACTCAAAAACCATTGGTGATGCCTACCAAAGCCCACTCAAAAAGTTGTTGGTGATGCTTCAAACTTAATCGACCACATGCCAATGAGGCCATCTTCTATCAAATTAAAAATCAGATGAAGTCACATGGTTAGAGCTGTTAGCCACATTTTGGAGCTAAACCAACTCAAAAGTGGTTGGTGATGCTTACCTAAACCAACCCCAAAAGCCATTAGTGATGTTTCAAACCAAATCAACAATATTCCAAGAGGCCATTGATTATCAAATTTGAAATTATTAGTATAAGCAGTGCCACTAATTATTTTTTTCAAGTCAAGAATACAAAAAAGCCAACTAATAACAAACAAAAAGTCATTAGTAAAACTTTAGATATTAATGGGGTCAAATGACACAAGCCAAGTTATCAGCATCTACTAGGGATCGAATCAAGCATCCCCCCTAGTCAAGTTCCACTCGGCCAAGGGCATGGGATTAGGGCAACAATGCACATTAAGCCTATTTTTCTAATTCCACTCTTTTTGTGATTAGAAATTTAAATTCTTCAAAATGTAAAGTGAGGATATGCTCTTGCTTAACCCATGTCTATTTCCTCAAATCAATCAAATTATTCTTTCTTTCCTTTGTGTCTCTATTTTTATTTGGTACGTTTCTCATTTTAGGAGGTATCTGACAATGGTTGGGGAATTAAAAATAAGAGCTTATACTTATTTGAAGTCATAGTCTTACAACACCTGATCCCACTCAAACTACCTTATAATTTCATTTGTTGTTTCAAGATTTTTCCCTAGGGTTTGCTACCCTAGGAGGTCGATTAGGATCTCACAGTAGTACAGTAGTAGTCCTTGTAGTATACTATAGTAGTAATAGAATTATTAATAATAGTATAACAATAGTAGTATATTAGTATAGCAATTATAGTAGTATAGTAGTAGAATAGTAGCAGTAATAGTATATATATAGTAGTAATAATAGTATAGTAATAATATTGTAGTATACTAGTAGTAATAATAGTAGTGGTAGCAGTAGCAGCAGCAGTAGTAATAATAGGATAGTAATATTATATTATTGGTAGTTGTAGCAGTACTACTGGTAGTTACATAATAGCAGTATAGTAATAACAAAAATAGTGGCAATAGTAATTAGTAGTAGCGACAACAATAGTAGTATTATAGTAATAGTAATAGAAGTGCAGTACTATACAATAATGGTAGTACTATTAGTACTAATAATAGTAGTATAGTTATAATATAGTAGTAGTATGACATTCTTAGTATTATAATAATAATATAATAATTGTAAAACTATACTACTACTGTTGCTATAATAATAATTACTATTACATTACTACAACTTTACTACTATTAATATTATTATATCAAAAGATACTAATAATATACTGTTATAATACTATTACTAGTAGTACACTACTACTATACTAGTACTAATACAACTATTATTATGTTATTACCATTACTAATTGTACTACTATTATATTATACTACTAGTGCACTATTGCTATTTGTACTACCACAATTATTATACTATAAGTATATTACTACTAAACAACTAGTGCTACTACTACTATACTACTAGTGCTATATACTAATACTACAAGTAAACTACTATAAAATTACTACAAATATATTACTACTAGTACTACTGCTATACTAAACAACTACTATGCTATTACTACTACTATAATTGTAGCTATCATATTACCAGTTACATTTTCACTATACTATAAAGAGTACTATTATTGTACTATACTACTACTATTACTACAAGTATAGTTCTATAACACTACTCTTACACTACTACCATACCACTATTATACTACTAATATTATACTATTAGTATTATACTACTACTATTATACTATGACTAGTACTACTATTAATATTCTACGCAATGAGTACTACTAATACACTATTACTATACTACTGATATACTATTTCTACAGTTATACTACTATGCTATTATTATACTACTATACTACTACTATGCTACTACAATTGCTTTTATTGCTATACTGCTTTTATACTAGTACAACTTCTATATTACTACTACTACTACCACTATATTACTACTATGCTATTATTTCTTGTTCTACTATATTATAACTAATACTGCTATTATTATGCTATTAATAATATAATACTATGACTATTACCGCTACTACTACTACTACTATTACCACTACTACTATACTACTACTGCTGATATAATGCTACTATTATAGTAGTAGTATAAAAGCAACAGTAGTAGTACAATAGTAGTATAGTAGCATAGTATACTAGCATATTAAAATAGTATAGTATTATTGACAAATCTTAGTTCAACATCAGTTCTGGTCTAAAATGCTCCTTAAGATTAAATTCGCTTGGCCACACTATCTCTAATATGCAAGAGGAAAAAGAACCATGAGGATCCTCTAACAACAGCCACTCCAATGCTCAAATCAGAAAGGTTCTCTTTTATTTTTATTCATAGAGAGAGAGAAATAGAGAATTTAAGAGAGAGAGAGAGAGAGTCCCCCTACCTTCGTGGCTATTATAGGTTAGGAAGGTCTTTGACAGGATTTAGGATTTCATGATCTTAGTTCTAATTATATCAGACTCTCCATATTTGACTACCATAACTATAAAAATGTTTGCTAGTGGTTTCCCTAGGATTGGTGTCCCCAGAATTTTCATGAATATCTGATCATATCCATATATGGGTTGAGTTTGTCAAATATTCTAGTTGGCCTTTAGATGTGTTTGCTAGATGGACTATAGTGATACCACTGAGATGATTTGACCTTGTTAACATCACCTCAGATGATGGCCTCAAGGCTGATAGTTCCGTCACCTTAGTTAGTAGTTCATCCCATAGGCTAGGTCCCTATTTTCTTTTAGTTCAACTATTTTTTAGCTCAGTGTATTATTAGTGTGACCCAACTCTAGTTATGGAGTTTAGGTAGCTCGATCGATAGAGTTACTTCCTCTTTCACCAACTTTGGTGTGTTTTCTTTAGTGTAATATTTTGAATTCTTGAGGTTTAAGTATGCTACTTTCATTAAATCATAAGGGGTGACAGCCATCGTGACTCCTCATGAGGTGAGTTGCCTATTTGTAGCATTGTGTTGGGTGCACATTGCTAATGAACATGACTTCTTTAGGAGCAAAGACACCATCCTATTGAATCATGCAAAATTATTAGGGCTCATCTTGTTCCAATACAATGGTCTAGAGGCATTCCTTTAGATATCGAGATGGCTCTTGATGTGGACACCTATCCCTGGTGATTGAGGCAGCGACCTTTGGCTCCTACCTTTTAGGCTTCCTCATTCTATGTGGCAAAAATTTGATGATTTGGGGAATACTATTTCAGAAATTCTTCGTCCCATTATTGTTATGGCCTCTAGAGGGCTAGCTCCATAGGCTATCCTATCCTATTCCATACGGGTTGGTTCTAAGCCATTCATTATTTCGGCACCAGTGGCTCCAAGTCCACTTGAGGAATTACCCCAAAGGAGGCATTATTTTTTATCCTTTTCAATTATTGTAACTTTTATCCTAGATTAAGAGACCTTGCTCAGCTTTGGAAAGTAGGGCCAAACTTTATACTCATTAGGTATCCTTGAGGTGAGATTTTGGATTTCTAGATCCACTTTCTAGAAGAGAAATCTTGAGAACTTAGTTAGCGTGGTCGGCATTTTGCATGGGACTGAGTTGGAGCTATGGGGCTCTAAGGAGGAGAGCAAGAAATTAGGAGAGGAGTTTGAGTTTGAGTTTAGTACCTAATAGGAGATGTTTAAAAGTGGCTTTAGGTACTTATTTATAGCTTTATTAGTGGCATCCTGGGAGATTGGGACCTCTCCCTTGATCAAATTGTGCTCAGTAACATAAAATTTTTCATTATTCTTTGAACCCTAGCCAATCCAAAGATTTCGTCATGATTATTGAAATGTTCATGGATGCCTTCAAAGGCTATAGCGGTAAGAAAATAGGGGGTAGTTGGTATTTTGATCCCAAGAAATGTTGTAGATTATTTTCCTTAATACTCTAGCTCCATCCACTCTTGGAAAGACCATCCCCTTTGGATTTTTACTAGGGTAGACTAAGTTCTTTCTTGTGGGTGGGGCAACCCTTCCACTCACTGAGCCAACCTATAGATCCGCCTTGAGGTTTGCCAGCTTTTAATCTCTTGGGTAGATAAGGTTGAGGATGTTAGATTTGCTCCCACATGATTCGATAAAGCTTCCCTACTGGAGCATGGCTTATCTATAGCTTGGGAAGTCCATATGTACCTTAGACTTTTAAGTTCTTGATTCTTTAATTGCTTTCTCTTTGATTTAATTATTGGTTAGATTTTGTAAAGGTTGACCTAGATCTCATTCATGAATGAGTTTCTGAGGCAATAGGCAAGCACTCCTTAGGTGTCCCCTATCCTATCATCTCGGAAAGGTCTTCTAAAGTATAAGGCAATGCTCCTCCTCAAGAGTGTATCCAAGACCCAAGGAGGAAGAGGTGAGAGGAGGAAGTTGATCTACATACGAAAAGTAGATAAGGAATGGGTATGCGATACCTAACCCTTCTGAGTCCCTCTCTTGAGTTCAATCCATTGGATATTCCACTTGAGTACTGAACATTTCTATTATGAAGTCCATTGACTATGGGAAGAAAGTAGTTATGACTTCTGAACCTACACCTCCTCCTCCCCATATCAAAGTGTGGGCAATGTCCACCTCCACTCATCTAAGCTCCTCAAGCAAGGAGATGGATGCCAAAGAGTATTTCCTCAGAGATTTTGGGGATAGTGGAAACCCCCACATTGAATGGCTCCCTATAGATTGGGTCTTTATTAAGGGGGCCCAGACTTGTGCCAACATCATCCACCATTAATGCTGCTTCTTCTTTCCTTTTCACTGACTTTTAGCTTGTTGTAGATATTGTAATTTTTTTATTATATAGGTTGATACTTTTTGAAGCTTAGAAGCAAATGTCTTCTAATAAGAATAAGACTAGTAAAGCTAAGGAGGATGTGAGCTTCCACTATTCCCAACTTGAGTCACTCCAGCTTGAGGATGGGGAGATGAAGAGGGAGGTAGAGGAGAGAAATATCTTATAGGTGGAGTGAGATTCAGCCTTAACAATGCTGAAGGAATTGGAGGCTTGAGAAAAGGTTGAGATAGACTAGGCAAAGGGTGAGGCAGCGGCCATGTTCTCCTGGAGCTTGGAGTACTTGAAGTCCTTGAAGCTATGCAAGATGCAAGCTATTATTGAGTTTAAGGCCAGTGATGTGTATTTCTTGGAGCAGGGCGTTCTCTTTGCCAACTCCTTCGTTGAGGGTTTCCTTTGCTATAGGGACACAATAAAGAAGATTCATTATGATCCTAACTTTGAGCTTGATGACCTCTGAGTCAAACTTTGCCATCACTTGAGGATTCACCACCTCAAGTGGGAGCATGAGGTGATCCTTTGGAGGGAGAAAAAAGGAGTCTGCCAAACCCCCAACATCCTCCAAATAGTTCTACATTATTCTCCTTTATTTTTTTTGTAAAAAGCTTTTATAACTAAGTTTTCCCTTGAATTTGATATTCTTTTGATGAATGGAAGAGATTTTCTTTTATTTGTGCATTTTCCCTTTGGATTTGGTTCGCATCCCTCTTATACAAATCTTGACCCAACCTTACTTAGAGGTTAGTTGTTATTTTATTATGCTTGATAATCAATATATAGTTTGCCTTTTAGCCAGGGTGAAGATTGTTATAAAGTGACAAGTCACAGCTCGCCTTTGCAATGGTTGGCTTTGGAGCTCTTTAATTAGTGGTACTTGAACTTGATATAGTCAGTAGTCATCCTTGCACCAAGAGTAGAATGGCTTGAATAAGAGAAGGGACTGTTAAGAGAGAAACTTCAAGGACCATAGTGTGACTTAAGGTGAAAGCTTTACATAGGAATCTTAAATCTTGGCAAAGTTCTGAGATGCTCATGGTTGGCTTATTACCAAAGTTTTATGCTTGGTATAAAACCAAGGTCTTATGCTTGACTTGTTGTTGAGGTCTTATGTCTAGCTTGTTGCTAAGGTCTTCTGCCTCGGGTCAATTCAAGGTTCTAAGTTGGGTTTAGTACTGAGGTCTTCTACCTCGGGTAAATCAAAGGTCTTATCCCTTGCTTATTATCGAGGTCTTATGCCCTGGATAGAACTGAGCTCTTATGCCTTACTATCATTAAGGTCTTATGCCTGGCTTATCACAGAGGTCTTGTACCCTGAGTGAATCTAAGGTCTCTTGTTGGACTTATTACTGAGGTCTTATGTCTCGGGTAGCATCGAGGTCTTATGCCTAGGTAGAAGGAGGTCTTATGTCGGGCTTATCGCCGAGGTCTTATGCCCTTTGTTGAATCTGAGGTCTTATGCTTGGCTTATCACCAATGCTTTATATCCTAGGCACATCCAAGGTCTTGTGCCTCAAGTGAATTCAAGGTCTTATGCTACTTTATTCCTAGGATTTTATGTCTGGCTTAATACCGAAGTCTTATGCCCTTGGTAGAACCAAAGTCTTATGCTTAGCTTATCATTAAGATCTTATGCCCTAGGTGAATCTAAGATTTGATGTCTAGCTTATCTCTGAGATCCTATGCCTTGGATCAATATGAGGTCTTATGCTTGACTTATCACTAAGGTCTTATGCCTCGAGTGGACCAAGATCTTTGGTGGTCTATTGGGATAAGATTTGTTAGCATCTAAAGAGATAATGGAGGCATAATTTAGTCTGAAAGTAAAACCATCTTAGGTTGTCTACATGCCATGTCCTAAAAACTTCCTTATCATTGGGTGCTCAATATTAAATATCCTTAACCCCATGACATTAGAAATTTTAAAGAACGCTATCTTAGTTGAAGATAATTTACTTGAAACTAGAATAATGAGTTCAGCGCATCGATGTATCCAATCACCCAATCATAATCCTCAATTCCATTCCTATGCATTATAGTATCAGCCCACTCACTACTAGTCCTTAGCAACTCTAGTATAAACCCTCTCCCAAACTTCTAGGGTGAGATCCTTTCAGCTCAGATGCTCGCCTCATTCATTTTAGGATCATAAGCCTAACGCGAGGTGAAGTAAGACCAATTTCCACTGGAATGATAGCTTTAACCCAATAAGTGAGCATGAAAGGTGACTCCTTGGCTGTTTCCCATGGTGTGGTCAACAAAACCATAGAACATGTGGTAGCTTATCGATCCAAACACCTTTGGCTCTTTGGAGATGCTACTTTATGCCAAAAAGTAGGTTCAATTAGTTATCTCAGCTAGGTCGTTAGATTAGGGGTGGTCACCTTGGTGAATCTTAGTCCTATATGGATATTACTATAGTATTCTTTGAATCTTGAGCTATCAGATTGCTTCCTACTGGGCATAACCAGCACTCATGGCAATATGAACCTACATATCATGCATTGCCATAGGTACTCCTAAATTTTTCTCTCAATGATTATGGCTAGGGATTCAATGTTTACCCATTTGGTAAAGTAGTCAATAGCCACCACGAAGTAGTATTTTTGAGCTAACACTAATGGTAATAGATGTAAGATGTCCATCCCTCATTGGTCAAAAGGCCATATAGATTGGGTATGCTGGAGTTGAACTGCTGAACTATGGCATAAGGAGGCTTGCCTCCTACATTATTCACATTTGGAGATGAATTTGGATGACTCAAAAGCCATGTTAGCTAATAATACCATTGTCTAAAGAGCATAGGTGCCACAGCCCATCCTCCACTATGGCTCCCACATATCCTACCATAAACCCCTTGGATAGCATAGTCGGCTTCCTCGGGTCTTGGATAATGGAGAAGGAGCTATGTGAGGGATCTTTTATACAAGACTCCTTCTAATAAGGTGATGTTTAGGGCTAGCTTTATGGTCTTCCAGGCCTATTTCTGGTCCTCGGGAAGTTTTCCATCTTTGAGGTAAGAGATAATGTGATCCATCAATCAGGGCTCTACATCCACTGCATTAACGTTAATGGTCTCAGATTAGCTGGGTTGCTAAAGATTCTCTGCAAAGATTTGCCTTGGTACTAAATTTTAAGAAGCCGAAGCTAGCCCAGTGAGAGCATCTACCTCTATATTGCTATTTAGGGGCACTTGGGAAATTTCAACTTGGTCTACTTTTGCCATAAGTTTCTATGTCTCATCTAGGTACTAGGCCAAGGTTGTCATTTACCTTGTACTCTCTAGTGACCTAAAAACACATAGGTTGTGAGTTGCTGATTACCTATATTTTTTTAGCTCTTGCTGCAAATGCCATGTGTAATCTGAGGAGGAATGCTTACTACTCCATGATATTGTTTGAGGCATTGAATTCAAGTTTGGCTGAATACTCAGCTACTCTCATGTCCAAACTCTAAATGATAGAATCAATTATGTACCTTGACTTGTGAGATAAGCCATTCACTTGAACCTCCCATGTCTCAGGTTCTGGTCCTGCTAGGTATGAAGTCAAGAAGTCTGCTAAAACCTATGCTTTGATAGCCTTCTAGGCCTCGAAGGTGACATTGAATTGACTTAGCTCGATGGACCACTTGAGCAACCTTCCAGAGGTTATTGGCTTTTGCAATATCTGCTAAAGTGGGAGATTGTCAAGCACTATGACCAAGCGTTCTTGAAAGTAAGGGTAGCACTTTCTAGTTGCTAGCACCATGATGTATGCTAACATCTCCAACGGAGGGTACCAAACCACTACACCTATGAGTACATGACAGATAGTTTGTTGGGCGTCATTTTTTTACACTAGTCAAAAATTTAAATTGAACTAATCACTTGGTCGAATATAGCGATATAAAGGAAGAGTACAACATTTAGTTTACATCTCACTAGTAAGGGTGGTTTGGCTAAGTGCTTTTTGAGGTCTTTGAAGGTTTGGCCACATTTTTCCACCCATTCAAATCTATCGCTTTGCTTGAGCACCTTAAGAAAGGGAATGCACTTCTCTTTAGATCTAGATAGGAAGTGATTGAGCACTACCAGGTGACCCATGATCCTCTGCATCTCTTTGATGGAGATTTATGGCTTCATTCCCATAACCACTTCAATATTTTTAGGGTTGGCTAATATTTCGCAATTTGACTAAGTAGACAAGGAACTTTCAGAGCCTATCCTAAAAGAATACTTTGTTGGATTCAGCTTCATCCTAAACTTTTGAAGTGTGTCGAAGGTCTCTTATATAGTTCATTTGAATGCCTATCAACATGGAGGATTTTCACCAGTATATCATCAAAATATGTTTCCACATTCCTATCAAGATGATGCTTAAAAGCTTTGTTCACCATTCCTTAGCATCATACCCTTGCATTCTTTAGTCCAGAGGGCATGAGAACATAATAGAACATACCATGTTCTATGATGAAGTTAGTTTTCTCCTCATCTTTGAGATGCATCTGAATATAAGCCTGAGAATGATCCAAGAAGCCTAGGAGATGGTGGCCCAACATATAGTAAATGAGCTAGTTAACTTAGGCAGAGGATAATTATCCATTGGGCAAGCTTTATTCAAGTCAGTGAAGTCGATGCACATTCTCCATTTACCATTGCATTTCTTTACCATTACCTTGTTTGGCAACCTTGCAGGATAGTGGAATTCCCCTATAAATTTTGTATTGAAGTTTTTACTCACTTCTGTGATAATAGCTTTCTAGCATTTAGGAACAAAGTGCCTTTTATTCTGTTTGACTGACTTGTGATTTTTCATGACTTTTGAGTTTGTGTTGAGCCATTGAAGGGTCAATACTTGGGAGATCCTTGGGGGCCAATGCAAAGACATCTTAGATCTTTCTTAGGAGTTCTTGTTATTTGGTACGTAAGGGCTCTATATGGTTCACCCAAGCTTGAGTATCCTCCCTGATGCTATGTCGATGACCAAGCTAATGGGTCATTCTATTGGCTCAACATGTCCCTTCATTGGCTCAATTATGGATTCATTGATCTCCACTACTATCAGTTCCTTGCTTTTATGGTCGAAACTATTTTGCCAATAGGGTACTTCACACTTCTTAACAAGACCTTGATCTCCTCATGCTTCACTTATGCCATGTTTAGTAGGAAACCTCATAAATAAATAAAAAGTTAAAATTATCACTTGGAGCTGATTGAGTGCCAATCCTTCCAATATTACATTATATGCAAAATATCTTCGAACTACCACAAACTTTGATTCAATTATGGTGTTCCTTGAATCCTCTCTAATGGTGAGGAGTAAGTTGATCATAACAATCAACTAACTAAGTCCCTCATGAATTCAATGACCATCCTGATGTATGGCTCTAGCTTTTGCTTGGTCTACATTTCATCAACAGCTCAAGTTTTCAAAATATTTGTCAAACATCTTGTATCAATCATGATACAGTGAGTAGCGTAGTCACCTAGGACCACTAAGATCACCAATGTGCCATTGTGAGGAGTGAAAATTCCTTTTTAGTCATTGGCAGAGAAGACTATATCTCCATAATTAGACTTATAATGGTATCTCTTCTTCTGTATCTGTTTGAGCCCTCTTGCCCCCCCAGTGGTGGTTCGGTATTTGCTAGTTGATGCTAGAGCATCACTTTGAGTTAGTGGGCACGTTAGGATCATATTAAGGCTGCCTAGACTAGAGGGTTTTGCAACTCGGGAGTGAGGTCTTTTTGGGTTGAAGTTCATTGATGATTCTCCGATACTCAAATATATTTTGCATATTCACCTTGCCGACAAACTGCCTGCGGTGGCCTTCTTTGATAAGCCTCTTGATTTTATCCTTGTGGTGCTTGCATTCTTTAGTATCATGACCATAATTGTGGTTAAAATGATAATACCTTGTTTTGTCAAGGATTTTCTGGTCAATGATGATAGGTCGGGGGCTTCTCAAGGAGTCTAGTTGCTTAATCTATGGTAGGACTTTGGTTCTTGAGTTATTCAATAGAGTATAAGCTCAAAATTCAAGACTCTACTCCCTCTACTCCCTCTACTTGGTTTTGTGCCTTTTGTCTTGGGTGGGTTTCTCTCTAGAGATCCTCTCTTCCTATTTTTGCCTTTAATTTATTTTTTGCCAGAATCACTTCTTAAGAATCTATGTGTTCATGGGCTAGTTAGATGAGTTTCACCATGCTGCATGGTGGCTAGTTAGCCATCTCATAGGCCACTAGAGCTTGATAGATTCTATTAATGACAATAGCTACGATAAGAGAGTTGTCTAGCTCAATAACTTCAAGTCAGGCTTTACTGAATCAGGATAAATATTCCCTTGAGCTCTCTCCCTCCTTTTGCTTCAATTTGAGTAATATAGATAGATTCTTTCACCAAGGAACCACTGAGATGAACTATTCGATGAAGTTATCTGCCAAGTTGTTAAAATAAGTTATTACGCACCTCAGAAGGCTAAGGTACCATGCTCCATCCTGGCCTTGCAACGTTATTAGGAAAGCCTTACACATGGTAGAGTCTCACACTCCTTTTAGAATCATGGCATTCTTGAAGGTATTAATATGATCAACTAGGTCCTTTGGGCCATCATAAACTTTGTAGGGAGGTTGGTGGAATTTATGCTATACTAGAGAGTATGCAATTTCATGGATTAGAGGAGTATTGTACCTTAGTTGTCAAAGGAGACTTGATGTCCATGACCTTCCCCAAACTAGATGTAGCATGGCCTCCCCGTGATCCTTGATTTTGCCTTATCTAGTGCCTGACCAGCATCTATGTGATATGTGCCCTCATTGGCTAAATCATAGGTCAGGTCATATCTATAATAATCCCTAAAAAAATGGTACCGAAGTAAAATAATGCCCTAGAGGTCATTGGTGACCTGTTGATGGTGCTCTAAATAGGAACTGAGGATCAATTATGATTCAGGGTGTTGGTTTACTATAGTGCCTTAGGCTAGCACTAGATCTTTAATTGGAACCCGTTATAGTGCGTTATGAGCCCCAAGGCACCACGTTATTTGGGACTAACTTTGCCAATGTTAGGCCTAAGGTTTTGCATGGCTTGCGCTTGGGCTTTGAGCAATTGTGCCATCTGTTGAATGATGGCAGCTAGAGTTTGAAACTCATGCCATTCCACTAGCTTAGAGAGACATGTCAGAGTCTCTAGGATGGTTTGTAAAATGGGTTCTAGTGGTTATGGTTGTGTTCGAGTCACAAAGTTGGTTTGCTGTACTTGTCTGCCTAGCTGGCCATATGAGTTATGCAACTTCCCTGATCTTGAGAATGCTTGCCCACCAATCAGATTCTTAGATGATGAGGGCCTTGGTGCTTTAGGTGGCATTGTCAGAAGGTCATCAAAGGTCCTTAAGATTAATAGAGAAGGGAGGTAGAGCAGATCTTAATGAAATCACCAATTATTCAACACTAGTTCTAGATCGAAAGTCTCCTGCTGATCGGATCTGCTAGGCTATTCTACCACTAATATATACGAAGAAGAGAGAACTAAAAGGATGATAGCTAGGAGCCTCTCTGATGATGGCCACTCCTATGCTCAATTCATAAATGTTCTCATCAATGTTTTCTAAGAGAGAGAGAAATAGAGAGTGCGAGAGGGATTGAGTGAGTCCCCTATCTTCATTGCTACTTCACACTTTATAGGTTGAGATGACCTTTGAGTGGATCTGGAATTTTATAATTTTAGTCCAAATTATGTCAGACTCTCCTTGTTTGGTTCCCACCAGTTCTAGATTTTCTATAAATGGTTTTTCAGGGATCTTTCCACCAGGATTCCATGAATATCTAGACCATATCGATATATGGGTTGAGCATGCCAAATTTTCCTATAGAACATGAGATGAGTTTTTTCTAGATAGACTACAATGATACTGTCGAGGCAACTTGACATCAGAAACATCACTTAGGATAATGGCCTCTGGGCCAAAAGCTCGGTTATCTCAGTTAGCAGTTCATCTAATGGATTAGTTTTCAATTTGCTTTTTGTTCTACTACTTTTCAACTCAGTGTATCATCAAGTATAATAGTAGTACTAGTAATAGTAGTAATAGTTAATTAGTAGCAATATATTAGTGATAGCAGCATTTTACTATAATAGTATAGTGGTATAATAGTGGTACAATAACAGTAGTAGTATAATAGTAATAATAGTATAGCATATTAGAAGTAGTGGTATGCAAACACTAGTACCACAGTAGTATAGTTAGAGCAGTAGTTGTATATTAATAGTAGAAATGTAATACTGGTAAGTAGTAGTACTATAGTAATAGTAGTAGTACACAAGTAATAGTAGTAGCACTTCTACTATAATATACCACTACTATACTGTTGTACAATACTACTAAACTACTTCTATATTACTACTACTACTACTATACTATTACAATACCACTATCGATACAATATACCACTATGCCACTACTACTAACATACTGCCACTACACTGCTACAATTATAAGCCTTGTACTATTGTATTACTATAGCATTATTATATTACTACTACATTACTACTATACTACAACACTACTAATACAATACTAGTATTACAATTGTAGTACTATTAGATTACTATTACAACACAACTATTATTACTATTATATAATACTACTTTTATACTATAACTATTGCTATTATACGACTATTATTACTATACTATTACTATTATACAACTACTATTATAATATTACAATACCACTACTCTCCTACTAGTATTATACTATTATATTATTACAACACTATACTACTATTACTAGTACTACTAATATATTAATACTATACTACTATAATATACTAGACTACTACTATACTACTATATTATACTATTTTACTTTAATCCTATAATTCTACTATACTATACTACTAAACTATACTCCTATAATACTCTTAGTGTAATAGTACTACTATACTACAACTATTATAAAAGTATAGTATTATATTGGTTCTATTATTACTATTGCTATACTACTAGTATTGTTAACTACTACTACACTATACTAATACTATACTTTTATTCTACACAATTATACTACATTATTATATTACTACTGCTATACTATTATAACTATTATATTACTAATACCGCTACTAGAACTATACTACTAATACAATCATACTATACTATCACTACTACTGTACGATCGTAATATTACAAATACTACTATAATACTATTACTACACTAGAACTATTACACTTCTACTATACTACTCTACTACCATGCTCTATGACTATATTACTATATTACATTACTACATTAGTCATATACTATTACTCTATTACTATATTATTATTATACTACTACAACTCAAGTATAACTATACAACTGCTCTTACAAATAATTTATTATTATTACTACTACTATAGTATTATTTTATAACTGCTACTATTATACTATGACTATTACCGAACGACTACTATACTACTCATACTATTATTATACTATTACTATATCGTTACTATTATTATTACTCCTACTATCATACTACTATACTACTACTATGCTACTATTATAGCACTACTACTACTATAGCACTTCTATTAATATACCACTATAGTACAACCGCACTACTACTATCACCATACTATTCTACTATTACTACTACTATAATATTACTACCATTATACCACTACTATATAACTATGCTATTATTATACTTGTATGTTACTTCTATTATCAGTACTACTGTACTACTCCTTTTAATACTACTATTACTAAATTGGTACTCTACTACTTCTATCATACTAATATACCACTACGACTACTATACTATTACTATTACTAAATTGCATTAGTACTAATACCATCATACTACTTTTACTACTACTAGTATACTACTATACTCCCACCTTATAACTACTATGCTACTGCAACTATTACTACTATTATACTACTATTATACATTCTTATATTATTACTATATTATACTAGTACTACTATAACTATACTGCCACTAGACTAATAGTTCTTTACAGATATTAGTAGTATACTACCAATATCACTACATTTTATTATTATACTATTAATACTACTACTATACTATAAAGACTACTAATACTAATACTACTACAACTATACTACTTCTACTATTACTACTACTATACTAATACTATAATACTATTATACTCCTACATTATAATTACTATATTACTATTTTACTAACATTATATTACTACTATAGTATTATACCATTAGTACTACCATATTATTACTAGTAGTCTATAATTAACTATTACTACTATACTAGCAGTTATATACTATTACTATTGATAACATACTATTATTTGTAGTATACTACTATTATTACTATTAGTACTAATACTACTACGTTACAAACAGTACTAATACTCGTGCTGCCACAAATATACTACTTTTACTATTACTACTACTATACTATTGTTATACTCTTTTATAATAACTATACTACTATAAATAGTACTACTACTATACTACTATTATAATAATATTCCACTACTATTATACTATTATATCATTAGTACAACAATACTACTGCTACTACTATTATAACTATATTGTTACAACTATATTAATAGTTCTATACTACTACTACTGGTAGTATACTACTATTATTTGTAGTATACTGCTACAACTATACTGCTATTATTATATTATTAATACTACTATTATACTACAAAGACTACTATACTTGTAATCGTACAACTATATTAGTATTTCAACTTTTATCGCTACTATTACTGTTACTATTGTTAATATACAACTATTGCTAATGCTACAACTATTACCCCTATAGTACTACTACAATTATTACTGTTACTACTAATACTAAATTATAATAGTACTACTGTTATAACATTATACTACTATATTATTTTTCTACTACTAGTAGCACTACTAATTTAACACTATTGTTATAGTACTAATATAATACTACTATAATACTACTATTATACTACTACTCCTACTATAATTCTACTACTACTATATTTTTACAACTAATATACTAGTACTACTATTACTATACCACTATTTCTTTAATACTATTACTATTATGCAACTATTACTACTATACTAATTCGATCATAGTACAACTAGTACTACTACTATATTACTATACTACTACCAATATTATACTGATACTGTCATACTACTACTGCTACTGCCATATTATAGTTATTATGCGAGTGCTTTTAATATACTACTTATATATTACTAATATACTTGTTTTATTACTAGTTCTACTTACTACTCTAGTACTATTATTCTACTACTACTGTATGCAATAACTACTATTACTACTAGTACTTCTATACTATTATTGCTAGTACTATTATTATACTATGCTAATATTATTCTATAATTCTATACCATTATGTCATACTATTACAGTACTATTATACTATTATTATATTATTTATGTACTACTGCTAGTACTATTATTATGTCATGCTAATACAATACCACAATTTCATACTACTATACTGTACTGTTATACTACTACTATACTCCTATTATTACTGTTACTATACTGTAATTATGCTATTACTACTATTATACTACTTTTATACTACTAATAGATTATTATTGTTGCAACTATTACTAACTAGTACAATATTACTATACAACTACTAGTACACAGCTACTATTACTATTATACTACTAGTATCCTACTTCTATCTATTAATATATAATTATTATTTCTAGTACCACTTACTAATATTATATTTATATACTACTACTACTACACTACTGCTAATATTACTACTATTTATACTTCTGCTAACTACTGCTATAGCTATTATTACAACTATAGTATGGTGATGCTATACCACTATTTTATACTTTTCTATTATACTATTATACTTTTAAATGACTTGTAAAAAAAATAGGCATCAGGCACCGCCCAAGAACCACGTCCCTATGGGCCTTGCCTTGCCTGAATAGTTTTTAAAAGAATTTCAATAAACATGTATATATTACAATAATATATAACTAGTAGTAAGTTATAACTTAGTGGTTAAGGTTCTTGGACTTTCTTTCATGTACTAAGATTCAACTATGGAATAGGAAAAGAGAATTTAATAATAGACCGAGATGACCCTCGAGCCATACCATGCATGGTCAATCGTGCCACAGGTCATGCTTGACCCACGTGTGACTTAGGGAGTGCTAGGCCTAGCCCGGCATATGGGCCATGGTAGACACAGTCCGATTACTGTAGATTTTGGTCTGTGAGAAGCATGACCCATTGCAAATTGTGCTGGCTTGGCTTGCGGATCGCAGGCCTATTTTGACATATCTAACTACTACCACTTCTATTTCTACTATTATACTACTATTACTATTACTATACAACTACTACTATAACACAATTTCTACTAGTATTATTCCACTACTACTACTATGCTATTATACTACTATACTACTACTGCAATTACTACTACTATAATACTATATGACACTACTATTATACTATAGTTATACTATTATTACTACTACTAATACTGTTATGTTGCTATAGAATTATACGATTACCACTATACTACTCCAGCTACAACTACACTACAATACTATTATAGTACTATATTACTACTACCATACTATTACTACTACAACTACTATACTAATATACTACTATACTATGTGACGAAAACTACTATATTACTATACTATTATACTAATATATTACTATACTGTTGTATTGTATTACTTCTATATTATTAGTACTACTTCTATATTATTATACTAGTATACCACTACTAGTACAATACAATTAGTATTATTATACTACTATTTTATTACTATTAGTACTATTCTACCTTAGAAATATATTACTATACTATTGTACTGTACTACAACAACAACAACAACTACTACTACTATTACTTCTACTACTATCCTACCATTATTACTAATATGTTACTATTATTGCTATATTGATTCTATTACTATTACTACTAACTACTACTACTACTGTTTAATTTCTACTATAAGATTGCGATACTACCATTACTACTACAATACTACTATTATATTATTAGTATATAACACTATAACTATACTACTACTATTATTGTACTGCTTTTACAATATTATTACTACTATTCTATTACTATTGCCATACTACTAGTACTAATATTGTACTATTGCTACTACTATACTAGTGCTACTAATATACTACTACTACTTTATTACTATTACTACGACTACTATACGTTTTTATATAACTACTATTATACTATTACTATATTACTACTACTAGTATACTACTAGCATTATATTATTATACTATTACTACTTACTACTATACTAACGCTTTTACTGCCACTATTATATTGCTATTACTATTATACTAATAATACCATATTATTATACTTCTACTATTACTAGTACTACTACTATTTTACTATTATACTGCAGTTTGTTACATTAGCTAGTGACAACCAAATTCAAAAGAACAGTAGTCCAATTATTAGGTCAAAGGTCAAGTGGGGTCAAATCCTTTTCTTTCAAGAAAAAGTGGATGGGCCCATGTGGAGTTCTAATTTTTCTTAATTGAATCTTTTTAAGTGGAGCACTGCCCCATTTAACTAAATTTAATGTTACTGTAAATTTTAGGAAACTTTTAGATTTCTAAGGGTCTTTTAACTAGTTTTCAATATAAACTTTTAGTATTTTAACTAGTTCTCAATATAAACCTTTAGTATTTTGAAGTGATATTTATTACAGCTTATCTAGTACCTATAAGTTCTCCTTTTTAATCAAAACTTTTTGACTTTTTTTCTTGAATTGATTTTCAAGACTCATCAAATATTATAACTTGAATTCATTGAAGCATGGAAAATTACTCCAACTTCTTATCATAGGTGTGGTTGCTTGCATTATCACATTGATGGTGAGCTTTCTTGTCATTTGTCTCTTATCTAACGTGTCATTGTTCTACATGGTCACCTTGATGTCGAGATACCTATCTTGTCATTTATTTCATAACTCTCCGTTCATTATTTTTCTTTGGGTTTGCTCATCATTTTATCTAAGCATACTATCACTACTACTACTACTATATTACTAATATTCTACTACTATACTACCACTGCTACTAGTACCACTACTATGCTACTACTATTACAATTACTAAAATTGTGAATGACATAAAGGAGATGCTCTCTTCTTGCAATGCTTAGGTTTTCTTGACCTATTGCTCCAACAACCACTGTTGCTAAATATAGACTTGCATAACCAGCCAATCCCTAGAGTTAAGTCTATTATAGGCCTCAGAGGCAGAGATGAGGAAGCCATCGTGGTCATGGTTTGAAAGCTGTCGATGCTCTTATCATAAAATGGTGGTGACCAGCAACTAGTTGTACTCATCCAAGAGGCAACATAGCTTCTTGTTATACTCCACCTTCTTCTCTACCTTGCATAACTTGATTGCCATCTTAGAAGCTAGTAGATTTGAAGAAGAAGAAGTAGAGGAAGATAGCAAAGCCTAGTGGCCAAGACCAAGCTTGGAAGCTTCATCAAATTGGATGATGAACTTTGCTGTCTTGCTTTATGCTTCTTCACAAATCCTAAAAGTGGAAACCTAAATACTGGCTAAAATGTTTTGGCCAAAACTAAACTATTTTAGCCTATTTTTAAAACCTTGCTCTTAATATGGGCTTGGTTTCCACAAAAAATAAACTTTGCTTGGCATGTGGAAGTGAACTTGAATTGTCAGGTAAATATAAACTTAATTTACCATGTGGGAGTGAAATTTTATTAACGATGTGAAAGTGGAGTCAATTTTCCATTTAAGTATGCGCTTGGATGGCATGTAGAATGTAGTTTATTTGCCACATGAAAGTAAAATTAATTAGTCATGTAAAAGTGGACTTTAATTAACACATAAATATAGGCTTGATTGCCACACAAGATAGACTTCAATTTGCCATATTGAAGTGTACTTGAATTACCAGGTAAATGTTAGCTTGGTTATTACACAAAATGGACTTTTTTTGCCATGTGAAAGTGGTCTTTGTTTACCATATAGATGTGGGATCGATTGCCATACAAGATAGACTTTGTTTGTTATAATAATCTATGCTTGCATTCCTAAAGTCAACTTAGGGTATTGGTAGGAAGGGGTGGTTGAGGGATTCCAACCCCACCATATATTATCAATGGCCATCCTTGTCTTCTAAAGGGTGTGGTAAGTGGTCAAAAACTTACTTTTGCCAATTGCCAAGCCTTTGCAGGGCAGATACTCTAGTTCCTACCAATACACTCTCTACTTCATAGTCAAGGTTTAACATAACAAAATTTGCCCTTAGTCCCTTGAATGGGTTCAACCCTTGCTCTCTAGGTAGACTTAGGCTTTCCACCTAGGTGAGAGGTGTCTACCCCTTGAATGAGAGTTGAGTAATCAATCTGTATTTATGTAGACTTTGATTTCCCTTATAGTAATCATTGGTTGAGAAAAATGTACCATAAACCCATTACTGAGGATGATAATATAGGTGGCAGTAAGAGAATCACTTAATGATGGCATTTTTCTTTCTTTAATAGAAAATCAACCATTAGCTTTTTTTACATTTTTTTCTTTTATTGTGTGTCTAGGCTAATTAGATTTTTACACTTGGAGGTGAAGTCATATCCCACTAGATATGCCAAAATTTATGGGGCCAAAATTGACTACCTAGGATAGCGAGAGACCATGAAGAGCAATCCCAAAGTAATAAATGAAAATTTTAGATTATTTGAGTGCAGAATCAAGTGTAGTAGTATAGTAGTAGTAGTAGTATAGCATAAATATAGCAGTAGTATCGTAATATTATTATAATAGTATAGTAATAGTAGTCATAGTAATAGTAGCAGTAGCAATAGTATAGTTGTAGTAGTATTAAGATAATATTATAGTAGTAGTATAATAGCAGTATAGTAATTATTTAGTAGTTGTCTAGCAGTTGTCTAGTAGTTGTCTAGTAGTAATTATTATACTGCTAATTGTAGTATAGTAGTAGTATAGTGTTTTATCATTGTATGGTAGTAGTATAGTAGTAGATGCAACAATAGTACTTATACTAATATAGTGGTAGCACATTAGTAGTGATATAGTAGTAATATAGTAAAAGTAGTAGTACCTAGTAGTAATATAGAAATAGGAGTAGTATAGCAATATAATAGTAGTGGTATAGTAGTAATTTAGTATAACAGTATTATTAGTAGTAGTATTATAATTATAATTGTATTAGTAAAGTAGTATTAATAGTATAGTTGTTGTTGTACAGTTGAAATATAGTAATATAGTAGTATTACTAGTAATGGTGGTGATATTAGAGTTGTAATAGTAATATTAGTACTATATTAATGAAATTCGTATAGTAGTAGTACTTGTATATTAGTAATAGTAGTTATTGCCATAATAGTAATTATGGTAGTATACTACTACTAGTAATATAATAGTAATATGATAGTAGAAATAGTATAATGATAGTAGTATAGTAGTATAATTATGCTAGTAGTATACCTCAATCATTGGCTTGGAGGCTATATTAACCATTTCTATGTGAAAGGTTGTTGGTTTGAACCTTACTTAAAGCAAGGTTTTAACGATAAATCCCAATTGCTAAAAAAAATTTATACCAGTAGTATAGTTTATAAGAGTAGTATTGGTAGCATAGTAGCAGTGTAGTAGTAGAAGTATACTACTGATACTAGTATAGTTGTATACTATAGTAATAGTAAAGTAATAGCAATAGTAGTATGATAGAAGTATAGTAGTAGTGGTACTACAGTAGCATAGTATAATACTATAGTGGTAATAATAGTATAATAGTAATATAGTTCAATAGTAAACAACATAGTATTTTTGTATGGTATTAATATAAGATAGTAGTGCTACCAATAGTTGTATTATACTAGTACTAGTAGAAGTTGAAGTATAGTATAGTACTACTATAGTAGTAGTAGTTTTAGTATAGTACTTATATAGTAGTACTAGTAGTATTATTTTACTAATAGTCAAGGTAGTGGTATAGTATACTTGCAATATAGTAGAAGTAGTATTAATATTGTTGTTGTATAATAATAATACTAGTATAAAAGGATAGTGTGTAGTATAATATAGTAATATTGTAACAATATGATATGGTATTAAAAGTAGTGATAGTAGTAGTAGTATACTAGTAGTAAATTGTATGGCAATCATATAATAATGGTATAGTAGTAGTCAGAGTAGTACTAGTAGTATGATAGTAGCAAAGTATTAGTCATAATCGTAGTAGTAGTAATTATTATTATTATATAATAGTGGCTAATAAGGACTAAAGGTTAGACTCTGCGCTCACCTGAAAGTCTATTCAAATAAAAGGCTAGCTTGTGAGGCTCCCCTGAAAGTCCAATTGGTTTAGAGTTAGCTTGCACGCTCATCCAAAAATCAAATTCTTACTAAAGGCTGGCTTGTGTGCATGCCTAAAAGTCTAATCAACTAAAGGATAGCATACAAACTTGTTTGAAAGTCTAAATCAACTAATAGCCAGGTTTCAAGTAGCTTGAAAGCCAAAGCAACTTTAGGTCAACTTTTAGGCCCACCAAAAATCATTATGATAGACTGAGATCTCTGAAACAAAAATAAAATTGATAAACATAAATTATTTAATTGGCTCAACCATATTGAACTCAAGTTAGTTTGACTAGAACAAATAAATCAAACCAAACTGACTCAAATAAAGCACTAAATAAACTTGAAACATGAAAACAATTGGACAGAAACTAGTCCAAATGAGTAGAAAAGCTCTCTATTGGCCGACTAATTTGTCATACTCAACTATAACTAGCAAAGTTTTCCTAGTTGATCGATGTACTAAATCAGTTGATCGGGTGTCATAAACAAAGAAACCATAGGTTCTTTATTGGGTGACCAGTACCCCAACCTATCATTCAGTTTTGATAAACAACAAAAACAATCCCCTTTGTCAGATGACCAATACCTGAACTGGTCTTCCGATTCTATTAAACCTAAAATGACACCCATTTCAATTGGTCGACTGGTACCCAATTGGTCATCCATTTTAGTATGAAACCTAATGACCAAGGTTTAGATTCAACTATAATTGGGTCAAGTGATCGATCCAAACTTTGGTCAATTTGAGTAAGAATTGAGTTAATCCTAAATCAAAACATGTTCGAATTGAACTACAATTGAGTTAAACAACATTTAAACTAAATCAAAACAAATCCGAATTAAACACTAATTGAGTCAAACCATAATAAATTTCAATTTAAATTTGATTGAATCAAATAGCATTCAAACTAAACAACAAGTTTGAATAGAACTCTAGATTAAGTCGAACAATATTAAAACTAAACCTCAACAAGTTAGAACTCTAAATAGAGTCAAATAACATTCAAACTTATTCACATCAAGTTTGATTGAAACTCTAAATTGAGTCATATCATATTTGAACTAAACTATGATATGTTTAAATAGAACTCTAAATTGAGTTGAACCATATTTGAAAAAACTATAATAAGTTTGAATAGAATTCTAAATTGAGTCAAACCACAACCACCACAACTTTGAATATAACTCTAAATTGAGTCAAACCACATTGAACTAAACCACAGTAAGTATAAAGAGAACTCTAAATTGAGTTAAACCACAATCGAAATAAACCACAATAAGTTCGAATAGAACTCAAAATTAAGTCAAACCATATTTGAACTCACAATAACTTTGAATAGAACATACATTTGATCGAAACCACAATAAGTTCAAACAGAAGTCTAAATTAAGCAAAACCACACTTCAAAGCTAGACCAACCCAAAAGTTCTATTGAAGATGCTTGGCTATGCCAACTCAAAAAGCCATTGGTGATGCCTCAAAACTCAATCGACAACATGCCAATAAGGCCATCAATTATTGAACAAAGCCAACCAATAATATGCTTAAGGCCATTAGCCACAGTTTAACACTAAACAAATCCCAAAAGCCATTGGTGATGCTTGGCTAAGCCAACCCTAAAATGCATTAATGAAGCCTCAAACGTAATGACAATATGCCAATGAGACCGTCAATTATCAAAAGAAGTCAACCAACAACATGCCTAAAGTTGCCAATGCTAACCAGCCCTAAGATTCTTGGCAAGTCTAAAAGCTATTGGCAATGCCTCAAACTTAGTAAAAAACATGCCAATGAGGCCATCAATTGTTAGACAAAGTTAATCACTAAAAGCCATCAACTACACTTCCAAGCTAAACTAATCCCAAAAGCCATTGGTGGTGCTTGGCTAAGACAACCCCAAAAGCCATTGGTGATGCCTTAAACATCATTGACAATAAGCTAATGAAGCTGTTGATTATCAAACAAAATCAATTAACAACATGCTTAAAGTCGCTGGAGTCAAAACTATACCAACCCCAAAAGTCATTGCTGACACTTGGCTATGACAACCCTAAAACTTAGTGCTAATGTCTCAAACCTAATCAACAACATGCCAATGCGGCCATTAATTATCAAACATAGTCAATCGATAATACTCTTAAAGTCGTCGGCCATGCTTCAAAGTTAAACCAACTCCAAAAGCCATTGGTGATGCTTTAAACCTAATTGATAACACACCAAGAGTTTGTTGATTATCAAATTAAAAATAATT
The DNA here is from genome assembly GCA_005019695.1 of Trichopus zeylanicus subsp. travancoricus. NCBI lineage: Eukaryota > Viridiplantae > Streptophyta > Magnoliopsida > Dioscoreales > Dioscoreaceae > Trichopus > Trichopus zeylanicus. Next base: position 1,742,003 of record RXID01019385.1, on the reverse strand, counting down.
AGCACAAGTTAAGTTCGTTAATCATTTTCTCAAGTCAAGAATTAGCAGATGTTAATTGACAATAAACAAAACTCTAGACCTTAATGTGGTCAACTAACATAAGCCAATACATTCAACCACACATTGAAATCAAGCCAAGTCACTAACATCCACCAAATATCAAATCAAGCATCCATCAGAGTCAAGTTCAACTCAGTCCAGAACACGAGAGTGGGGCAGCAGTGAGCATTAATCTTTTCCCATTCCCTTACTTATTTCATGTCATTCATGATTGTAAATTTAAATTCCCTAAATTGTAACGTGAGGATATGCCCTACTTAAACCATGTATACCTTTCTTCAAACTAATTAATCATGTTTTCTTCTTTTGTACCTCTATTTTTATTAGCTAGGTTCCTTACTTTTGGAGGTTCCTAACAATTATCAAGATAATTAATAATAGGGGCTTGTGTCTATTTGAAAGTCATATTCCCACAATATTTGATTGCACACTCAAACTAACATACATTTTTTATTTGTTATTTTCAGATTGCTCTATGGGGTCTTCACCATCCCAGGTTGATGATCTCAGCTCCACACTAGGTTACACCTAAACTAGAACCAGGTCACACCTGAACTTAAACCAAGTCAAACCTAAACAAGAACCATGTTGAACCAAATCATCTTTAACATGAATCCAAGTTTATTAAGGTTCAAACTCAAACCCAAGAAGGGTCCAACTTAGGTCGAATCCAAATATATTAACATATTAAACCAAGATCCAACAAGAACCTAATCAAGATTAGATTGAAGATTACTTAGGGTTTGTCTATAGCATGCTCAATGGCAATACCTTAAACTTAATCGACAACACACTAATGAGACTATCAATTCTCTAATTGAAGATTATTAGTACATGCCAAGGCCATCAATAATTTTCTCAAATCAAATCAAACCTAAGGCAGACTTCAACTCATTTAGTCAGTTAGTCTTATGCCATGTTTGACTGTGGTCAACTAACAACATGCGTAAAATTATTGATCACACTTCAAAGCTAAGAAAATACAAGATCAAAAGCCATTTGCAATGCTTCAAACATAATTGATAGCATGCCAAATAGGTCATCGATTATAAATGGTCAGCATAAGCCAAAGTTGCTTACCATTTCAAATCAAACTGAAGGTAGACTTGAACTCACTAATTAGTTAACTTGATGCCTTGCTCAAAATAAGTCAGCCAACAACATGCATAAAGTCATCAAACACATATCAATGTCATCCAACATAAGACAAACCCATTGGTGATGCTTCAAATATAATCGAAGCTATTGATTAGCAAATAGAAATGGTTAGCATCAACCAATGCCATAGTCCATGTCAAACCGAATCATATGAAAGGTAGTCTTGAACCTACTTTGTCAATCAGCCATATGTTGTGTTCGATAGAAGTCAATCGATAACATGCTTAGAGCCATTAGCCACACTTCAAAGCTAAGAAAACACACACTCAAAAGCCATTAACAATGCTTCAAACTTAATTGACAACATGCTAAAGAGGTCATTGATTATCAAACCAAATATCAAAGGAAGCCAATTGACAAAAAGCATTATATAGTTAGTGAACTTCACATCTGAAAAGGGTCAACTAACACAAACCAATATCAACCACACCTTGAAATCAAGTCAAATTATTAGCATCCACCAACGATCAAACTAAGGTCAATCTGGTCATATTTTAGATGCATAAGAGCAGGGCAACGGTGAACATCAAACACTTCCCTCTTCTTCTCTTATTTTTATAATATTTATGAATTTTAATTTAAATTTCTTAAATGTCAAAGTGAGTGTATGCTCTTTGATTAAGCCATTTTTTTTCTCAAATTGATCAATCATGCTTTTTTCTTTGTATTACTATTTTCATTAGCTAGGTTGCTTGTTTTAGCACATTGCTAGTGATTTTCAAGGTAATTAACAAAATAGGATTTCAACTATTAAAAGTCATGTTCCCAAAATGCCCGATTATGTTACAAACCACCCTCAAATTTTATTTGTTGCTTCGATATTGCTCCTCGAAGTCCCTTGCTTTCCTAGGTGGTTGATTTCAGCTCTATAGTAGTTCAGGAGTAGTATGGTAGTAGTAGTAATAGTAGTATAATAATAACAGTAGTAGTAATGTAGTAATAGTAGTGGTAGTAGTAATAAAATTAGTATTACTAGTAATAGTAGTTGTATTAGTATAGTAGTAATAATAGTAGTAGTTTAGTATTATAGTAGTGATATACTAGTATAGTAGTAGTATAGTATAATAGTGATATAATAGCAGTGTAATAGTAGTGAAGTACTAGTATAGTAGTAGTCATAGTGGCTATTGGAGGAGTGGTAATAGTATTAGTAGTATAGTAACACACTACTATTTTTAGTGGAAGTAGTGGTCATATAGTGATAGTAATAGTACAATCATAGTAGTAGGAGCAATATAATATAGTAGTAATTGAAGTAGTGCTAGCTGTAAAAGTAGTATAGTAGTATAATTAGAGTAATGCTAGTAGTAATAGTAGTTGTTGTTGTGTAATAATAACAGTAGTATAGTAGTGGTAGTACTAGTAGTAGCTTAAGAGTAGAATAGTAGTATTAATTATATTAGTATAATAGTATTAGTAGTATAGTAGTAGTGATAGTATAGTAGTAGTAGGAATAGTATTGTAGCTATAGCATAGCAATAGTATAGTAGTAGTATAGCATTAGTATCATATCAGTATTAATAGTTGGATTGAAGATTAATTAGGGTTTGTCTATAGCATGCTCAATGGCAACATCTTAAACTTAATCAACAACACACTAATGGGACTATTGATTCTCTAATTAAAGATGATTAGCGCAAGCCAAGGCCATCAATCATTTTCTCAAATCAAATCAAACATAAGGTAGGCTTCAACTCATTTAGTCATTCAGCCTTATGCCATAATTGAATGTGGTTAATCGACAACATGCTTAAAAGCCATTTGCAATGTTTCAAACAAAATCGATAGCATGCCAAAGAAGTCATCAATTATCAAATCAGAAATGGTCAGCATAAGCCAAAGTTGCTAACCATTTCAAATTGAACTAGAGGCAGACTTAAACTCACTTAGTTAGTTAACCAGATGCCTTGTTCAAAACAAGTGAACTAGCATCATGCAAAAAGTCATCGAACACAATTCAATCTCATCCAACATAACACTAACCCATTGCTGACACTTCACATATAATCAAAGCTATTGATTATCAAAAAGAAATGGTTAGCATTAGCCAATGCCATACTACATTTTGAACCAAATCATATGAAAGGCAAGCTTGAACCTACATAGTCAATCAGTCATATGTTGTGTTTGATAGAAGTCAATCGACAACATGCTTGGAGCCATTAGCCATACTTTGAAGCTAAGACAACACACACTCAAAAGACATTAACAATGCTTCGAATTTAATAGACAACACGCCAAAGAGGTAAGCTATTATCAAATCAAATAACAAAAAAAGCCAATTGACAAGAAGGATAATGTAGTAAGTGAACTTCATATTTGAAAAGGGTTAATTGACACAAACCAATATAGTTAACCACACCCTGAAATCAAGTCAAATTATCAATATCCACTAAGGATCAAACTCAGGTCCATCTACTAATATTTCAAGTGCATAGGAGTGGGGCAGTGGTTAGTATCAAGCACTTCCCTCTTCCTCTCTTATTTTTATAATCTTTATAATTTTTAATTTAAATTTATTAAATGGCAAAGTGAGGGTATGCTATTTGCTTAAACCATATATTTTTTTCTCAAATTAATCAATCATATTTTTTCTTTGTATCACTATTTTCATTAGCTAGGTTGCTTGTTTTAGGACATTCCTAATGACTGTCAAGGTACCTAACAAAATAGTCTTTTGCCTATTAAAAGTCATATTCCCAAAATGCCTGATTAAGTTACAAATTGCCCTCAAATTTTATTTATTGTTTCGATATTGCTCCTTGGAGTCCCTTGCTATCCAATGGGTTGATTTTGGCAATATGTTAGTTTAGTAGCAGTATGGTAGTAGTAATAGTAGTATAATAATAACAGTAGTAGTATACTAGTAGTAATAGTATAGTAGTAATGTAGTAATAATAGTAGTAGCAGTAATAAAATTAGTACTACTAGTAATAGTAGTAGTAGAAGTACAGTAGTGGTTGTTATATAGTAGTAACTATAATATAGTAGTAATAATAATGGTAGCAGTTTAGTAGTAATATAGTAGTAGTAATAATAGTAGTATAGTAATGTTACTAGTGTAGTAACTATAGTATTATAGTTATTGTTGTTGTTGTAGTAGTATAGTAGTTGCAAAACTATAGTAGTAGTAGTGATTATAGTAGTATACAATAGTGATAATAATATATTATTAATAGTGGTAGTATAATAGTAGTAATAAGAGTAACATATTATAATAGTAGTAGTAGTTATTGTTGTAGTTGTAGTATAATGGGAGAACTTGTACTTTTGTAGTAGTGTTAGAGATAGTAGTATAGTAATAGTTGTAGTAGTGGTATTAGTTATATTATAGTAGTAGTAGTAATAGTTGTAGTATAATAGTCGTAGTGGTATATTTATTGTATAGTAGTAGTTGTATAGTAGTAGTAGTTGCTATAAGATAGTAGTTGCAGTAATATGATAATAGTAATAGTATAATATTTGTATAATATTAGTAGTTGTATAGTAGCAGTAGTGGTGTAGTAGTAGTATAGTAATAGTATATTTGTATATTTATTATAGAAGTAGTAGTATAGTAGTAGTAATAGTAGTATTAGTCGAAGTACAATAGTAGTATTAGCAGTATATTAGTTTTAGTAGTAGCAGTATTGCAGTAACAGTACAGTAGTACTAGTAGCAGTATATTAGTAGTAAAAGGAATGGTAGCTATATTATAGTTATAGTATAGTAGTAGTGGTAGTAGCAGTAGTGATAATAGTAGTATTAGTAGTTGTATAGTAGTTGTAGCAATATATTAATGGTAGTTACGGTAGTAATATAGTAGTCGTATGATAGTTGAAGTATAGGAGGAGTAGTAGTAATAACAATAATAATTGTAATGTAGTAGCAGTAGTAACAATATAAATATGTTAGTAATATTGTAGTGCAATAGTAATAATAATAGTTGATATACAGTACTAGTTATAGTAGTATAGTAGTAGTTGTAAAAGTTGTAGTATAATAGAAGTATAATCGTAATAGCAGTATAGAAATACTAATAGTAGAAGCACAATAGTAGTGATGGTAGTATAATTGTATTACTATAATAGTAATAGTATAGTAGCAAGAGAACAACACTAGTAATAGTATAATAATAGTAACATAGTAGTAGTATTATAGTATAATAGTTGTAGAAGAATAATAGCAGTATTAATAGTAGTATAATAATTGTAGTATAGTAGATCTAGTAGGAGTATCAAACTAGTAATAGTAGTATTAGTAGAAGTATAATAGAAGTAGTTGTTATTATAGTAACATAATAGTATTTTTAGTTGTAGTATAATTGTAATGCTACAATAGTAGTCATAGTAGTCATAATATAACAGTTGTTGTATAGCCGTAATAGTAGTAGTATAGCGATAGTGGTAGTAGTATAATAGTTGTAGTATAGCAGTAGTATAATAACATTATAATATTATTATCATAGTTGTAATAATAATAGTAGTATAGTTGTATTATTGTGTATAGTAATAGTAGTAGTATATTGGTAGATTAGTATTAGTAGTATAGTAGAAAAAGTAGAAGTAGTAGTATAATAGAAGTAGTGTTATAATACTAGTAATAGTAATAGTACTATATTAGTATAGTTGTAGTAGTACTAGTAGTAATAGTAGTGGTTATTGTTGTATAATAATAGTAAAATAGTAATAATCATACTAGTAGTAATTGTTATATAGTAGTAGTAGTAGTTTGTGGCAGTGTCCTAACAGTAATTGTAGCAGTATAATAGTAGTAGTGGTATAATATTAGTAGTGACAATTGTCTAGTAGTTGTAATACTAATACAGCAGTATTAGTGGTATAGTAATAGAATAAGTATAATAGTATTAGTGTATAATACAAATAATATAAGCGGAGTATTAGTGTATAATACTGGTAATATGGTATCATAGTTGTAGTTGTAACTACAGTTGGAGTAGTAGTAGTAGTAATATAGTAGTATAGTAATATAATAATAGCAGGGTATTATAGCATAGCAATATATTAGTAATATAATATTAGTAACGTAGTACTATAAGTAACAGTAATATTATAGTGGTAGAATTGTAGTATAATAATAATAATAGTATAATATTAGTTATAATTGTAAAGTATAGTAATAATTATAGTAATACATAATAAATTGTAGTAGTAGTGGTAATATAATAATTATAAGATAGTAGTAGCAGTAGTATAATAGCATAGGTAATATAGTTACAGTACTATAATTATATTTGTAGTATAGTAGTAATAGTATAGATTATCGATAATATAGTAGTAATTATAGTAGTATAACAATATTATAGTCTAATAATAGTAAAAGTACAATAGGAGTATTATAGTAATATAGCATTAGTAGTATAGTAGCGCTAATAATCGTATAGTACTAAAAGTATAGTACTATAATAGTATTAACAATATAATATACTAGTGGTAATAGTATAGTATAATAATTATAGTACTATAACAATTCTAGCCACACTATTATAGTAGGAGTAGTAAAAGTATTATATTATTATTTGTATTAGTATAGTAATAGTAGTAGTATAATATAGTAGTGGTAGTAGTATAGTATAGTGATAGTAGTACTATGATAATTCTAACAGCAGTATTATATTAGGAGTAGTAGCAGTAGTAGTATTGTAGTATATTAGCAGCATTAGTATATTAGTAGAAGTAGTATATTATTGGTAGTAATTGTAATAGTATAGTAGGAATAATAGTAATATAGTAGTTATAGTAGTTATAGTAGTATAATATAATAGTGCAAGTGGGATAGTAGTTATCATAGTAGTATAGTGATAACAATTGTAGTAGTAATAATATTGAACTATAGTAGTATTAGTTGTATAAAAATATTGATGGTATTGTTATAATAGTAATAATTTAGTAATAGTAATATCAATATAGTAGTAGTAATTTACTGATATAGTTATAGTAGCAGCATAATAGTAGTAAAATATTATTGGTAATATAGTTATATATTATAATAGCGGTAGTTTTTATAGTAGTAACAGTAGTAGTATAGCAGTTGCAGTAGTAATATAAAAGTTGTCAAAGTAGTACTAATATTGTAAGATAGTATTAGTAGTAGCAGTATAGTAACAATAGTAGTATAATACTATTAGTCAAATAATAGTAGTAGAAGTATACTAAAAGTACTAGTGGTATGATAGTAGTAATAGTGGAAGTATAATAGTAATAGTTATAGTATAATAGTAATTATAGTCATAAAATAGCACTAGTATAGTAGCAGTATTACTAGTAATAGTATAATAGTAATAACAATAGTGTAACAATAGTATAGTAATTATAGTAATAATAAAAATAGTATAATAATTGTGTAGTAGTATTATAGTAGTTGTAGTAGTAATATATGAGTAGTAGTAGTAGTATTGCAATACAGAATTGGTATTTGTATATTTATAGTATTAGTATAATAATACTAGTGGTATAACAGTAGTAGTATTTGTATCGTAATATCAATATTTCTAATATAGTAGTAATAGTAATAGTAGTCCTATAATAGTAGTATTAGTAGTAATTCATATATTATAGTAGTGGTAATTTAATAGTAGTGTGAGGAGTAATAGAAACAATATAGTCATAGTGCTAGTAATAGTATAGTAGAAATAGTAATATCTTATTAGTAGTGATAGTAATATCTACAAATAGTAGTAATAGTAGTAGTATAATATCATAGTAGTAATTATAATAATGGTCTAGTAATAATAATAGTATAGTAATGATAATAATAGCAATGATATAACAAAAGTCATAGCAGTATAATATTAGTTATATTAGGATAGTATTCATAGTAGTATGATTATTGTAATAGTAATAGTATAATAGTTATAGTTCAGTAATACATTTGCTGTAGTAATAGTAATAGTAAAGTAATACTAGTACTATAATAGTAGTAGTATACTACTATTATTATACTACTATACTACTATTATAATATTATGATATTATTACATTACTATTATACAATAACTACTACTATACTACAATACTTCTAACATGGTAATACTAATATACTATTACATAACTATACTACTCTTACTAATATACTGCTACTATTATTATTCTACTATTACCACTACTTTTACTAACAAAATATAACTTGTGCAATATTACAATTAGATGTATCGCTATAAACTAGTATTATTGTCAGTACTACTATAATACTACTATTACTATGAATATACTACTATTATTGTTATACAATACTACTATGACTACTGCTACTATCTTTTAGTGTAATATTATTTACATATTACTATTACTACAATACTACTACTATTATTTTGTAACTATACTACAACTATTTTATTATTACTATTACTATTAATATACAACTAGAATTATATTACTACTACTAATATAGTATCACTATACTATGAACACAATAGTACTCCTATTGCCATCATACTATGACTTCTACTATTATATTATAATACTACTATTACTACTATACCATTGCTACTAGTAATATTATACAACTTCTACTATTGCTACTACTATTTTACTAGTACTGTACTTCTACTACTATTACTATAGAAGTACTATACTATTGTTTCTACTATTAAAATTGTACTAATATGCTACTATACTAATATACTAGTATATTACTACTATACTATTATATAATTGTTGATATGTTAGTACTAATACACTACTATCATTCTAATCCTACTATTGTCACTTTTAGTAGTACTATACTACTAGTACACAATGATTACTATTACTAAACTATTATTACTAATATGCTATTATTACTATACTACTACTAGTACAACTATTATACTATTACTATACTACTACTTATACTATATTACTATTATACTATTGCTTCTAGTACTATAACTATATTAATATAGTATTATACTACTAATGATAAAATACTATGACTGTAGTACTATTATAATGCTATTAATACTACTACTTTTAGTACTACTATACTGCTACTAGTATATAAGGATTACTACTATTAATATAATACAATAACAACTACTACATACTACTATACTATTATACTACTAATGCTACTATACTATTACTGTTATAATATTACTATTCTACTTCTACTACTGTTATAATGCTACTACTGCCATAACAACTATTATACTATTTTCATAGTTATGTTACTACTATACTACTACTATACAACTATAGCTAATTTTTTACTACTAGAAATAAAATATACTACTGTACTACTATCACTATATGACTACTACTATACTATTATATTGCTACAAAAATACTACTAATAAAGTACTACTATTACTGCTATTATTATTATAATTTAGTTTAGTACAATACTAATAATATTATGATACTACTGTTATTATTACAATAATACTACTAATATTATACTACTACAAGTGTTCTACAACTAGTAATATATTATCATACTACTATACTATTACAATATTATACTACTATTACTATACCACTATATTTGAAATATTACAAAACTTCTACTATACTATTATACTACTTTAACTTCTACTATTATTACTATGGTACTATACTACTTAATATTACTACTATTACTGGTATAACAACAACTACTACTACTATAACTGTTACTATTACCAATATACTGTCATAATTTTATTACAATTTTTATACTACTATTGCTATTATTGCTATATCAAGGCTATTATAATACTAGTAATACTTCTATACGACTACTACTAATACTTTTATACTATTATCGTTATTATAACTATTACTAATATTTTTATACTACTGCTAATACTTTTATACTTTTATACTACAGGTACATTACTATTATTATTACTGCTATATTATTATCGTTATTATAACTATTGTAGGACCACTACTACTACTATTGCTGCTACTACCATAATACTATTATTGCTATGAGTACTACTACTCTAATAGCACTAATACTATTATACTATAATACTACTACTACTACTACTATTATACTATTACTACAACTACTATAATTATGCTACAACTAGTATTGCTATTATTATACTAACTACTAATATACTACTATTAGTATACTAATCTACTATTATTGCTGCTGGTATTATATTACTATACTTCTATACTTATATATAACTAATAGTTTACCACTATACTACTACTAATACAACAACAACTACTATTAATGGTGTATTATGACTACTACTACTATATTGTTACTACTTCTATGCTAACGTTAGTATTCAACTACTACTATAGTACTTTTATTATACTGACACTAATATATTACTATTATTATATTACTATTGCTACTATACTGACACTAATATACTACTAGTATCATACACCTAGTAATGTTATACTGATACTAATATACTCTACTATTATACGTCGACTAATGGTATGCTGACACTGCTATACTTCTATATTGCTACTAATATTATACTAACACTAGTATACTACTACTACCGTATTACTAGTACTATACAAATAGAATCCTTGGTCCTTATAGTAGCCTTGGTCCTAATTGAAAGTTCTAATGAGAAAATGACTATAGAAGCATTGTGAGAGAAATTGAGACAACATGGAAAGAGAAGGATGAAGCTTAAGAAATGGTTATTTAATTAATGGAGATAATGATACAAATGAGACAAAAGATCAACAAGTTGGAGCGATCTCAACAGTCGCCAAATGAAGTTGTAGAGGTCATAGAAGACACCACCCTTGTAGGTGAAAATCCTGAAAATATAGGTCATTCACAAGCATCTACTCCACCAGTAAGGGATACCAAATCCCCGATCTCAATAATTCCTACCAATATAGAGCTGCTAGCATACATCCTACAGCAAGTGCAACAAATGGTGGCTACACAACTAAGACAAGAAAGTGACATGGGTATGATAAATGATGCAGATAAAATATACCCTAAGCATCATGATCAAGTACCATATCCTAAAGGCTATATAGTGCCTCAATTCAAATAATTTAATGGTATTAGTAATCCTGAACTGCACAAACCTCATTTTGTGACTCTATGTGGGGACTCAAGTAATAATCTCTCATTATTTTGTCAATTTCTAACAAGTTTAATAGGGGTAGCATTTGACTGATATGCTAGTTACAATCAGAGTCCATACAAACTTGGTCACAAATGAAAGAATTTTTCCAAATAAGGTTTGGAGGAATCAGCAACAAGGTGACCATTGCGGACCTAATTGCAATAGTAAAGTGTGACAGTAAATTGATCTTGGATTACATCACATGGTGGAGAATTCTTAGTATCAGGTATGAATAATTCATAAGCCAATTTGAAGTTGTAAATCTAGTTCTTAGTGACATAAGGAAGAACTTGATAGCACCCTACCCGAGTGCTTCTTCTATACATACTTTCCAAGGCCATATTGTACAAGTCAGGAAGTTGGAGAGGATTAGCACACCAGCCTTAGCCGATTCACAAAATTTAACACTAGAAAATGCCTTTGCCCATACTTCAAAGTAAGCCAACTCGAAAGTCATTGGTGATGTTTGGCTAAGCCAACCCCAAAAGTCATTGGCAACACCACAAATGTAATTGACAATATGCTCAAAGTCAACTAACAACACACTCAAAGTCATCAACCACACTTCAAAGCTAAGCCAACTAAAAAACTGTTGGTAATGCTTCAACTAAACCATCCCCCAAAAGCTATCGGTTATGCCTCAACCTAATTAACAACACGCTAATGAGGCCATCAATTTTCAAATCGAATCAAACTAGGTAGGCATGAACTTGCTTAGTTAGTCAGCTAGATGCCTTGATCAAATAAAGTTAATAGACAATACACTTAAATCCATCAGCCATGCTTCAAAGCTTAGCCAACTCAAGAGCCGTTGGTGACACTTCAAACATAATCAACAACACACCAAGTAAGGCAATCAATTATTAAATCAAAAATTTGAAGAAGACTAACAACATGGTCAAAGCAATCGCCCATACTTCAAACCTAAGCCAACTGAAAAATTATTCGTGATGCTTAACAAATCCAACTCTAAAAGTCATTGGGGATACTTCAAAGCTAATTGACAACACACCAATGAGACCATCTATTATCAAATTAAAAAATTAAACGAAGTAAATTGCTGACATGCTTAAAGCTATTAGCCATATTTTGGAGCTAAACCAAGTAAAAATCTGTTGGTGATTTTGACCTAAACCAATCTTAAAAGTTCTAATAGTGATGCTTCAAATCAAATCAACAATATGCCAAGAGGCCATCGATTATCAAATTAGAAATTATTACCAAAAGCTATGTTGCTAATTATTTTTTTAAGTCAAGAATTAAGAAAAGTCAACTGAAAACAAAAAAAAAGCTATCAGTAAAACTTTAGATCTTAATGAGGTCAACTGACACAAGCTAAGTTATTAGCATCTGTCAAGGACCCAGTCATCCCCTAGAGTCAAGTTCCACTTAGCCAAGGGCACAAGAGTAGGACAGTGATGCACATTAGGCCTATTCCCACTTAATTTCTCATTCCTTTCTCTTTTATGATTACAAATTTACATTCGTTAAAATGTAAAGTGAGGATATTCCCTTTCTCAAGCAATGTATCCCTTTTGTTTAATCAATCAAATTATTCATTCTTTCCTTTTGATCTCAATTTTTATTAGTTAGGTTCCTTGCTTTATGAGATTTCTAATAATTATTGGGAAATTTAAAATAAGAACTTACACCTGTCAAAAGTCATGTTCCCATAACACATGATTGCATTCAAACCACCTAATATTTTCATTTATTATCTCAAGATTTCCCCTAGGGGTCTGTCTGCTACCCTAGGCAATCAATTTGGATCCCATAATAGTATCGTAGTAGTAGTCTTAATTGTATACTATAGTAGTAGTAGTATTAGTAGTAATAGTATAGAGTAATAATATATTAGTATAGTAGTTATAGTAGCATACTAGTAGAATAACAGTAGTAATAGTAGGAATATAATAAAAAAAATAGCAATAGTTTTGTAATATAGTAATAGTAATAATAGTTGTGATAAGAGTAGTAGCAGTAATAATAGTAATAATATACTAGTAGTTATACTAGTACTACTAGTAGTAGTATAGTAATAGCATAGCAGTAATAGAAATAGTAATAGCAGTAGCAGCAATAATTATGTAACAAGAGTAGTAGAAGTAGTACTACTATAGCAATAATAGTAGTAATATTAGTAGTAGCAATAATAGTATAATTGTAATATACTAGTAGTATAGTAGTATTAATATAATAGTAGTAATAAAACAATACTAATACTATACAAGTACTATTGCTACCATAATAATTACTACTACATAAATACAACTTTACCACTATTAAAACTACTATACTATAGCTACTAATACTATACTACTATAAGATTATTACTACTACTATGCTACTGCATACTACTACTAATACTAATATTATTATATTACTATTACTAAGAATACTACTATTATGTTATAGTACTATTGGACTACTACTATTAGTGTTACTACTGCTATTATATTAGTAGTATACTACTACTATACTATTAATGCTACTATTAGTATACTAGTAGTGCTATACTACTAATGCTACAATTATACTACTACACAACTACTACAACTATACTACTACTAGTACTACTACTATTACTATTGCTACTGTTGCTACTATATTACTACTACACTACTATTATTATACTTCTAGCACTACTATAAATATACTACACAGCTAAAACTACTACTATAATATTAGTGCTATTATATTACTATTATACTACTACTACAACACTATTATTATACTACTATACTACCACTATGGTACAATAGTTATTTTTACTACTGTACTACTTCTATACTAGTACAACTTCTATACTACAACTACTACTACTGGTACTACTATACTACACCTAATACTAATACTAATACTATACTACTACTACTACTACTACTACTACTACTACTATTACTATTACTACTACTACTATACTACTACTAGCACTTTTATTACTATTACTATTACAATACTACTATTGTACTACTACTACTATTATACTACTATCACTTTTATAGTAGTAGTATAGCAGCAGCAGCAGTATATAGCAGTAGTATAGTAGTTGTAATAATATAGTAATAAGTAAAAAAGTATAATATTATTAAAAAATCCCAATTCAACACTAGTTCTGGCCCAGAAGGCTCCTCAAGATCAAATCTGCTTGGCCACCTTGTCACTAATTTGCAAGAGGAAGAAGAACCATGAGGAGGACCATTGAAAGATTCTCTGATTACAGCCACTCCGGCACTCAAGTTAGAAAGGTTCTCATTCATTTTTGTTCATCAAGAGAGAAATAGAGAATTTGAGAGAAAGAGAGTCCCCGTACCTTCATGGCTACTTCATGTTTTATAGGCTAGGAAGGTCTTTGATAGGATTTGGGATTTCATGGTCTTAGTTCAAATTATGTCAAACTCTCTTTATTCGATTGCAATCACTCTTGAATCTTTTGCTAATGGTTTCCCTAGGATCTGTGTCCCTTGAATTTTCATGAATACCTGATTATATCCATATATGGGTTGAACATGCCGAATATTCCAGTTGGCCTTGAGTTGTGCATTTGATAGATGGACTATAGTAATGCTACCAAGGTGTCTTGACCTCAGCAACGTCACCTTGGATAATGGCATCATGGCTGATAGCTTGGTCACCTCAATTAGCAATTCATCCTGCAAGTCAAGTTCCTATTTGCATTTAGTTCAACTATTATTCAGCTCAGGGCATCAACAGTGTCCTCCAACTCTAGTTATGGAGTTTAGGTGGCTCAATGGATGGAGTTACTTCCTCTTTCAATGGATTAGATGTGGTTTCTCAAGGGAACCATTTTGAATTCTTGAAGTTTAAGTCTACCACTTTCATTAAATCATGAGGGGTGATGGCTTCATGAGGTGAGTCGCTTGTTCATAGCATTGTACTAGGTGCATGTTGCCAATGAACATGCATTCTTCAAGAGTTGAGACCATCCTATCGAATCATGCAAAATTGTTAGGGTCTATCTTGTTCTAATGTGACCATCTAAAGGCATCCATTTAGATACCGAGATGGCCCTTGATGTGGACATGTGTCCCAAATGATCGGTGTAGTGATATTTAGCACCTACCTTTTAGGCTTCTTCATTCCATGTGGCAATGATCTGATGATTTGGGGAAGGCTGTTTAAGGAATTCTTTGTCCCTTTCACCCATTTGTGGCAATTTTTGTCTTGTGTCTTTTGCAACCATTGCTTTTTTTTCCTTCTTTATTTGCTATGTTTTCTTAAAATGATATCTCCTTCTGCTCCTTCCTCCCTTAGGTAGGGGTTGTCTTATAGTAAGGGACCTACCACTCCATCAGTCCTAGTAGTCATAGGTTCATCCTCCAAGGCAACACCTACCTATGTTCCCAGTGTTAGTGGGTTGAGCTCCATGCCCTCCATTGCTGTTATGGCCTCCAAGGGGACAGCTCCTCTAGCTATCCTATCATCTTGCATAGGGGTTGGTTCCAAGCCATTTGCTATTCCCACATTGGTGGCTTTAAGCCCGCTTGAGGAATTACTTGGAGGAAGTGTCATTTTTCATCCTTTTCAACCATTATGGCTTTTATCTTTTGTTAGGGGACCTTGCTTGGCTTTGGAATGTGGGACCTGACTTAGTACTTTATTAAGTGTTTTTGAGGTGATAGTTTGAATTGCTAAACCAGTTTCTAGGAGAAAAACCATGAGGATTTAGTCAACATATTCAGCTTTTCGGATGGGACTGAGTTGGAGTTATGGGGGTCTAAGTAGGAGATAAGAAATTGAGAGAGGAGTTTGGGTTTGAGTTTAGTACCTTTTGAGAGATGTTCAAAAATGGCTTTAGGCATCATGTAGATACCTTTACCAAGGATATCCTAGGAGGTTGAGACCTCTCCCTTGATCAAATTGTGCCTAACACTAGAAAATTTGTCATTGTTCTTTGAACCCTAGCTGATCCAAAGTTTCATTATGATTGTTGAAATGTTTAGGGATGCCTTCAAGGGCTGATGGGGTTCAAAAATAAGGGGGTAGATGGTTTTTTTTATCCTAAGAAATAATGTAGATTAGTTTCCTCAAAACCCTAGCACCATCTACTTTTGGAGAGACCGTCCCCTTAGGATGTTTACTGGGGCAAACTAAATTCCTTCTTGTGAGTGGGACATCCCTTCCACTCACTGACTCAACCTAGTGGTCCGCCCTAAGGTTCACCAACTTTTAATCTCTTAGTTAGATATGGTTGAGGATGTTAGATCTACTCCCATGTGATTCGATAAGGCTTGTTTGCTAGAGCATAGCTTATCCATGGCTTGGAAAGTCAGTATGTACCATAGGCTTTTGTGTTCTTGATTCTTTAGTTGCTTTCTCCTTGATTTAATTATTAGTTAGATTTTGTATAGGGTTGACCTTGATCTCATTTATGAAATAGTTTCTGAGGAAATAGGCAAGCACTCCTTTGGTGTCCCCATTCTTGTCATCTTGAAAGTGGTTTTCTAAAGTAGAAGGCAATGCTCCCCCTCAAGAGTCTGTCGAAGGCCCAGGGAAGAAGAAGTGAGAAGAGGAAGAGTAGAAAAGAAATGGGTAGGTGATACCTCACCCTTCTGAGTGCCTCTCTTGGGTTAAATCCATAGGAGAGGCCACTCAAGCACTGAACTCTTCTATTGCATACTTTGTTAACTGCAATAAGAAGGTGGTTATGACTTTTGAATCTACACCTTCTCCTCCTCATATTAAAGTGTGGGCATGGTTGACCTCCAATCATCTATGCTCTGTAAGCAAGGGGATGGACACTGAGGAGTATTTCCTTAGAGATTTTGGGGATAGTGGAACCCCAACATTGAGCGGCTCCCTATAGATTGGGTCTTCATTAAGGGGTCCCAGACTTGTGCCAATATCCTCTTCCATCAATGCTACTCCTTTTTGCTTTTCTTGCTGACTTTTAGCTTTGATTGTTGACACTATAATTTTTTTCATTATATAGGTCAATAATTTTTGAAGCTTAGAAGCAAATGGCTTCTAAAAAGAATTAGACCACTAAAGTCAAGGAGGATGTGAACTTCATCTATTCTCAACTCGAGTCACTCCAACTCAAGGTTAGGATGATGAAGAAGGAGTTAGAGGTGGAGAGAAATATCCTCTTGGTGGAGCAAGATTCAGCCTTAACAAGGTTGAAGGAACTGGAGGCTTGGTAAAAGGCTAAGCTAGACTAGGAAATGGATGAGGCAATGGCTCTAGGTTTCATCTGGGCTTGGAGTACTTGGAGTCCTTGAAGCTATGCAAGATGTAGGCTATTCTTGAGTTCAAGGCCATTGATGATTATCTCTAATAGTGAGGCCTTCTCTCTGCCAACTCCTTCTCTATGGGCTACCTCAACTATAGCACATAGTAAAGAAGACTCATCATGATCCTAACCTCAAGCTTGATGACCTCTGACTGGAACTTTGCAGCAACTTGAGGATTCACCACTTCAAATGGGAGTATGAGGAGATCCTCCATAGAGAGAAAGAAGCTAAGGCATCTACTATGCCATGAGCGTTTGTTGCCCCAATGGAGTCTACCGAACCCCCAACATCCTCCAAATAGTATCGTATTATTCTCCTTTGTCTTTTTTATAAAAAACTTTTGTAACCATGTTTCCCCTTGAATATGATATTCATTTGATGAATGAAAGTGATTTTCTTTTACTTGAGCCTTTTCCATTTGCATCTTTGGCTCATATCCCTCTTGCACACATCTTAGCCCAAGTTCACTTAGAGGTTAGTTATTATTCATTACACTTGCAAATCAGCATATAGTTTCACCCTTTAGCCATGGTGAAGATTGCTATAAAACAACAAGTCATAGCTCACCTTTGTAATGGTTGGCTTTGGACCTCCTTAAGTAGTGGTTCTTAAACTTAATATAGGTAGTACGCATCCTTCCACCAAGTAGAGAATGGCTTGGGGAAGAGAAGGGACTGTTAAGAGAGAGAAACTTCAAGAACCATAGTGTGGCTTCAAGTGAAAGCTTTAGATAAGAATCTTAAGTCTTGGCAAAGTTTTGAGATTCTCATGGTTGGATTATTGCCAAACTCTTATGCCTAGTATGAATCCAAGGAGTTATGCTCAGCTTATTATTGAGGTCTTATGTCCGGGATAGAACCAAGGTCTTATGCTTTGCTTATCACTGAGGTCTTATACTCCAGGTAGAACCAAGGTCTTATGCCTAGCTTATCACTGAGGTCTTTATACCTTAGGCGAATATGAGGTCTTATGCTAGGCTTATTACCAAGGTATTATGCGTCTAATAGAATTGAGGTCTTATACCCGGCTTATTCTTGAGGTCTTATGCCTTGAGTAGAATAATGTTTTATGTTTAGCTTATTATTGAGGTCTTATGCCCTGAGTGAATTCAAGGTCTTATGCTTGGCTTATCATCAATATATTATACCCCAGGTGAATTTGAGGTTTTGCGCCTCGAGTGAATTCAAGGTCTTATGCTAGCTTATTATCGAGGGTTTATGTTTGGCTTATTGCCAAAGTCTTATGCCATAAGTAAAGCTAAAGTCATTTACCTTGGGTCAATCCGATGTCTTATACTTGGCTTATTTTCAAGGTCTTATATTCTAGATAGAATCAAGGTCTTATGCCATGGGTAAAATTGAGGTCTTATTCTTGGCTTATCATCGTGATCTTATGCCCTTGGTGAATCCAAGATCATATGCTAGGCATATCCCCGAGGTCCTATGCCTCAGATGAATCTGAGTCCTTATGCTTGGCTTATCACCAAGGTCTTGTACCTCAGGTGCATCTAGGTCTTTGGTGGTCTTTTGGCACAAGACTTGTCAATATCTAAAGAGATAATGGAGGCATAATCTAGTCTTAAGATAAAATCTTCTTAGGTTGTCTACATAGCATGTCTTAGAAAGTTCTTTATCATCTAGGTGCTCTATCTTAAATGTCCTTGTCCCTGTGATCCTAGAAATTCTAAATGGGCCTATTTACTTTAGAGATAATTATCTTGAAACTCAATTAATGAGTTTAGCTTATCAAAATATCCAATCACCTGATTGTAATTCTCAGTTGTGTTCCCATGCATTGTAGTATCAGGCCACTCACTACTAGTACTCAGCAACTCAAGTGCAAACCCTTTCCCTAACTTTCAGGATGCTTCTTAGCCGAGACATTTGCCTCATTCATTTTAGGATCATAAGCCTAACTTGAGGTGAAATAAGACAAATTTCCATTGGAATGACAACTTCAACCCCATAAGTGAGCATGAAAGATGACTCCTTGATTATTGTCTGTGGCATGGTCAGCATAACCATAAAATATGCAGTAGTTCATTGACCTGAATGCCTTAGGCTTTTTGAGATGCTTCTTTATGGCTCAAAGAAGGTTTGATTAGTTACCTCAGCTAGATCGTTAGATTAGGGGTGGTCACTGAGGTAAAACTTAGTCCTATGCATATACTACTATAGTATTCTTTGAATCGTGAGTTGTCAAGCTGCTTCATATTGTCTATAACCAGCACTCATGGCAATATGAACCTACAGATCATGCTCTACCATAGAATGTCTTGAATATTTCTCTCAATGATTGTGGCTAGGATTTAGCTTTCACCCATTTGGTAATGTAATGAATAACAACCACTAAGAACTTCCTTTGACCTAATGCTAATGGGACTAGACCAAAGAAGCCCATTCCTTATTGGCTGAAAGGCCATATAGATTGGGTTTATTGGAGTTAAACCACCAAACTATGGAGTGAGGAGGCATGCCTCTTGCATTGTTTGCATTTGGAGATAAATTCAGATGCCTTGAAAGCCACATTGAGCCAATAAATGTCTAAAGAGCTTAGGTGCCATGACCTATCCTCCACCATGGCTCCCACATATCCCACCATAAACCTCTTAGACAACATAGTTGGCTTCCTCAGGTCTTCGACAATGGAGAAGGGGTTATGTGAGGGATCTTTTATGCAAGACTCCTTCTAATAAGGTGATGTTTAGGGCTAGCTTCATGGTCTTCTAAGCTTCATTTGAGTCCTCAGGAAGTTGCCCATCTTTGAGGTAAGTGATAATGGGATCCATCCAGCAAGGCTTTGCATCCACTGCATTCATCTCAATGGTCTTTAATTAGCCAGGTGGCTAAAGATTCTCCATAAAGATTTGCCTTAGTACCAAACTTGAAGAAGCCAAAGCTAGCTGAGTGAGAGCATCTACTTCATGTTGCTATTTTGAGTTACCTAGAAAATTTTGACTTGGTGTATTTTTGCCATAAGCTTCTATGCCTCAATTAGGTACTTGGCCATGGTTGTGTCTTTTACCTCGTACTCTCCAATGACTTACAAAACACAAGCTATGATTCACTAAATACCTTTAATTTTTTAGCTCCTACTACTAACACAATGTGTAATCTAAGGAGGAATGCTTAGTACTCTATGGTATTATTTTGAGGACTTGAATTTAAGTTGGGCGGGATAGTCAGCCACTCTCACATCAAAACTTTGAAGGATAGCATTGATCATGTAGCTTGACTCACAAGATGAGCCATGTACCTAAACCTCCTATGACTCAAATTCTGATCCTACTGGGTATGAGGTCATGAAGTCTGCTAGAGCCTACGCTTTTATACCCTTCTAAGCCTCGAAGGTGACATCAAATTGACTTAACTCGATGAACCACTTGAGCAACCTTTCCAAGGTTTTGTCTTTTGCAATATCTAGTAAAGTGTAAGATTGGTGAGCATTGTGGCCTTGTGTGCTTAATAGTATGGGCAGACTTTGGGGTTTCTAGAACAATGGTGTATGCTAACTTCTCCAATGGAGGGTACCAAACCTCTACATCCATTCAAATATGTAGCTTTGCTTGAGTGCCTCAAAATAGGGCAAACATTTCTCTCTAGATCTTGATAGGAAGTGATTGAGCACTGCTAGGTGACACGTGATCTTCTATACCTCTTTGATGGAGCTCAGAGGCTTCATTCCCATAACTACTTCAATGCTTTCATAGTTGAATTTTACTCTACATTCCAAGACCAAGTAGCCAAGGAACTTTCCTGAGCCTATCTTGAAAGCATACTTCTTTTGGTTCAGCTTTATCTTAACCTCCGAAGTGTGTAGAAAGTCTCTTCTAGATCCTTCAAATACCTAAAAACATGGAGGATTTTCACTAGCATATCATCAACATATGTTTCCACATTCCTACTGAGTTGAGGCTTAAAAACCTTGTTCACCATTCTTTGGTATGTTGCCATTGTGATGAAGGTAGTTTCCCCCTCATCTTTAAGATTCATCTGAATATGATGGTAGCCTAAGAACACATACAAGAAGCTCAGGAGATGGTGGACCAAGTTAGAGTAAATGAGATGGTCAACTTAGGTAGAAGATAACTATCCTTTGGGCAAGCTTTATTCAAGATGATGAAGTTGATGCACATTCTTCATTTACCGTTGGACTTCTTTACCCTTGTTTGCCAACCACTCAAGATAGTGGACTTCTCATATAAATCCTACATTAAGAAGTTTACTTACCTTTGCAGCGATAGCATTTTCGTGTTCAAGGGCAACATGCCTTTCACTTGGCTTGACCAGCTTGGGATTTTCTACGACCATGAGTTTGTGTTGAGCCACCAAAGAGTCAATAATTAGGAGATCCTTGAGGGCCCATGCAAAGACATCTTGGCTCTTTCTTAAGAGTTCTTGCAATTTGGTGTGTTAGGGATCTATGTGGTTAACCCAAGCTTGAGTGCCCTCCTTGATGCTTCATCAATGACCAAGCTAATGAGCCATTCCATAGGCTCAATTTGTCCCTTTTTTGGGTTAGTGATGCGTTCATTGATCTCCACTATTATTGGTTCCTTGCTTTTCTGGCCAAAACTGCTTTGCCAATATGTTGCTTCACACTTTTTAACAAGACTTTGGTCTCCTAATGCTTCACTTGTGTCATGTTTAGTATGAAACTTCATGACTAAATAAATACTTAAAATTACCACTTGGCGCTGATTGAGTGCTAGTCATCCCTATATTATATTATAGGTAGAACATCTCTAAGCTACCACAAACTTTGATTTGATTATGGTGTTCCTTGGATCTTCTCCAATGGTGAGCACTAGGTTGATCACACCAAGTGGGGTGACTGAGTTCCTCATGAATTCAGTGAGGGTCCCAATATACAGCTCCAACTTTTGCTTAGTCTACATTTAATTGTAGGCTCGGGTGAATAGAATATTTCCCAAATATCTAGTATCTATAATGATAAGGTGAGCAGCATAGCCGTCTAGGACCACTAAAATCACCAATGCATCATTGTGAGGAGTGAAAATTCCTTCCATGTACTTGGCAAAGAAGATTATATCTCCATAGTTAAGCTCACAATGATATCTCCTCTTCTCCATATCTTTCAAGCCCTCCTGCCCCCCAGCGGTGGTTCGGCATTTTCTAGTTGATGCTAGAGCATCACTTTGAGTTAGTGGGCTAGTTAGGATCATATTGAGGTTGCCCTTGATTGGAGGGTTTTGCAACTCCAGAGTGTGGTCCTTTTGGGGTGAAGTTTGTTGATGATTCTCCCATATGTGTGTTTCTTCTACACATTCACCTTATAGATGAATTACTTGAGGTGGCCTTCTTTGATAAGCCTATTGATTTCATCCTTGAGGTGCTTGCATTCTTCAATATCATGAAATTATTGGGTTGAAAATGGTAGTACCTTGATTTTTGAGGATTTTCTAGTAAATTTGAATAGGTTGGGGCCTTTGCAAGAAGTCTAGGTGCTTAATCTATGGTATGATTTTATTTCTTGAGTTATTCAATGGAGTATAAGCATGAAATTCAAGCCTCTACTCCATCTATTCCCTCAACTTGAATTTCTTCCATTTTAGGTTGGGTGGTTTATTCTATAGAGATTCTCTCTTCTTGATGCTGCCTTTAGATTCTTTTTTTACCTAGATGACTTCTTAAGCATCTATGTGTTCATGGGCTAGTTGGATAAATTTTTCCATGCTTCTTGCTGGCTTGTGGTCCATCTCATAGGCTACTCTGTGGGATGAAAGTTGACCACCCGGGATAGTGAAAACCCTAGAAGTAACCTCAAATCACAAATCAAAATTTATTTTAATTTAAAGTGTGCTATCAGGTGTTGTGGGAACATAACTTATAATAGCCACAAGCCCCTGTTGTTAATTATCTCGACAATCATCAAGAACCACCTAAAGCGAGAAACTTAGTGAACAAAAATAGAGACACAAAAACAAAAGAAGAATGCATTTAAGTGATTTTAGGAAATGATACATGGCATAAATAAGCATATACCCTCACTTTATAATAAATTTTAACATAGAATTATCGAAAACATAAAAGAAATAGAGGAAAAGAAAGAGCAAAGAAGAGGCTAATGTATGCTGCTGCCCCACTTTTCCTATGCTGGACCACATGGTGTCCAAGCCGAACTATAGAAGGAAATAGGAAAATATTTGAAGTGTTTGCAATAGCTTTGAGCATCGGTGATAACGTTGTGATTTGAAGTGTTTCCATTAGTTTTGAGCTTTGGTGATAACTTTGTGATTTGAAGTGTTTCCATAGCCAATAAGGCATAGGTGATAACTTTTTTTGGGTTGGAGTATTTTTGTTTGCCAATAAGGCATTGGTAATAACTCTGTTGACCTCAAAGTGTTTGCATAGCCAAAAAAGTCATAGGTGATAACTTCTTTGTTTTTTTTTTTTGAAGTATTATCCTAATCAATAAGGCATAGGCGATAACTTCTTTGGTTTGATAGTGTCACCAATAGCTCATAAAGTTGGGTATAGCTTTGAGAGTGTGTTGTCAACTATTTCTGGGGTTAACTAGCTTGAATAGAGCATCACCAACTACTTATAGGGTTGGCTAGCTTGAACAATGCATCACCAACTATTTTTGGGGTTGGCTAGCTTGATAAGCTCATCGCTAACTACTTGTGGGGTTGGCTAATTGGAGAGGAGCATGTTACCAACTTCTTATGGGTTTGGCTATCTTGGAGAGGAACCTCATCAATTACTTGTGGTTCAACTAGCTTGAAGTGTGGCTAATAGCTTTGAGCGTATTGTTTATTGACTTCATTGATTTGGTAGCATTACTGATGGCTTAGGTGGTTAAGTATAGCTATCAAGTATGGCCAATAGCTTTAAGTGTATTAGTGATTAACTTCTTTGATTTTACAGCATAACCAATAGCATAGGGAGTTGGGTATAGCTTCAAACTATTATTGAAGGCTTTTGTAACAAACCTAGCGAGACTTTGTTTGAAGTTATTTACTTCTATTCAAACTAATTTGGGTTTGAGTCAGGGTGGTGACATCACCCCTTAGAGTATCGTTGAGGTTTTAGGACTCCCTGTGGGACTTGTTTTGACCCTATTTAGTTCCATCGAGACTAATATGGATTGGGTTTGAGTTTGATTTCATTTAGCTTGAGTTGAGTTTGACCATGTATTGGACTTCTATGGAGTCCAAGTCTATTGGACTTTGTCTCAAGTTCCAGTCAATTTAATTTAACTTGGTTTCATTTCAGGCTTAGTCTAACCTAGTTTTGGTTTAAATTTGAGTTTGTTCTTTTAGTTTGGACTTGATTTGACCTAGTCAGGGTTTGATTTGAACTTAGTTTAATCTTGATTGGATTTGATTTGAGCTCGATTTGATTTTTTATATTAACCCATCTTGATTCATATTAGGGTTGAATCTAAGTTTATTTTGTTTAGGTTAACTAAATTTGGATTTTATGGAGTTCAATTCACTTTGGGTTTTAGTCAATCTTTTTGACCAAATTAAATCCATTTCAGAAAACTTGGCCTTTGTCCATTTATTGTGATTGAGTAACTTCATATCAATTAGATTTGAGGGTCCTTGGCTATTTATAATGATTTTAGGTTGACATGTAGCTTGACTTAAGACATACGAACGCAAAGGTTGGCTTGATTCATGAGCTCGAAAGTGAGCTGAATGCGAGCGTGAGGGTTGACTGAGTGTGAGTATGAAGACTAGTTTAGATGTGAGCCTAAAGGATGGCTAAGGCATGCACACGATGGCCAACATAGATGTGTGCCTAAAGGCTAGTTTGGGTGCTACCCAAAGGCTAGCTTCAATGGGGGTCCAAAGGTTGGTTGAGTGTGAGCCCAAAGGCAGGCTTGGATGTGAGACTGAAGGTTAGTTATGTGTGAGCTCGAAGACTAGCTTGGATGAAAGCCTTATGGCTGGCTAAGTGTGACCACGAAGGTTGTCTTAGTGTAAGCCCAAAGGCTGGCTAAGATGTGGGCCTGGAGGCTTGCTTGGAGGAAAGCCCAAATGCTAGCTGAGTGCAAGGCTAAAGCCCAGCATAGATGCGAGCTCAGGTTGGCTAAGTGTGAGCCTAAAGGCTAGCTTGGATGTGAGCCTGAAGGCTAGCTTGGGTGTGAGCGTGAAGGATGACTAAGTGCAAGCCTAAAGGCTAGCTTGAATGCAAGATTGAAGGATGGCTGAGTGCAAGCCTAAAGGCTAGCTGGGTGTGAGCGAGCCCAAAGGCTAGCATAATGTAAGCCTAAAGGCAGGCTAAGTGCCAACTTGAAGGACGGCTTGGATGCAAGCTTGAAGGATGGCTTATGTGCAAGCCCAAAGGCTAGCTTTGTTATGAGCCCGAAGGTTGGCCGAGTGCAAGCTTGAAGACGGGCTAGATGTGAGCCTGAAGGCGAGCTTAGGTGAGAGCTTGAAGGCAGCTGAGTGGGAGTACAATGGTTGGCTTACTATGAGCCTAAAGGTTATCTTAGATGTGAGCTTTAAGGCTGTTTGAATGCAAGCTTGAAGGCTAGATAGAGTGCAAGCCTAAAGGTTGACTTAGATGCGAGGGCAAGGGGTATGCCAACTTCGAGGTGGCCATGGATGGCTGTGGTGGGTCATGGAATCCACCATCTTTACTATCGACTTTGAGAGGCCGTGGATGGCCACAGCAGGGTCATGGAGTTTGCCATCATCAATGCCATTTTCAAGAGGCCATGGGTGGGCCTGGTGTTGATGAAGTTCATCAAGGTGCCAAGGATCGCATGACAATGGTGATTGATGGTGCAAAAATTGAGGTAAGATGTAACTACATTTTTTCCCTTTTCTTGATAACCTTTCTTTTCTTCTTCAATTCCATGGCTCCCTCCTCCTCACGAAGCTGTCTATTTTTTTTTGGCAACTTTTATTTTTTTATTTTTTTAGTTTATAATTCTTCTTCCCCACCAGTCTGTCTTCCTTTTTTTGGTTCCTCATCAGTTTTGACAAGCCAGGGTGGCTTGGATTTTTCTTCGGTTGTGAGCACGGCAGGAAGGCACCTGATCCCTTCTTCTAGTGGCAAGTTATTCGAGGATGGCAGCAAGGTAGATGAGGGTGTAGGCACTAACACGCTCGATATTCTTTCCAAACTCTAAGGAAGCAAATGATGCGACTAATGGGGATTTGGAGGCCAGCCTTGATGCTATAGTAAGTAGCCTTCTTGCTGAAATAGAGTCTTGCCTCTAGCTATCATTGAGCTGAATTCCAATGGGGGTTCATTGGTGAACAATAAGGAAGAAGAATGAGAGAATAAAGGTGATCTTGATTTGCTTGTACTTGACTATATGTGAGACCATTGATCAAAGTTTGTAGAGAATGGCTATTACAATTGGGGAGGTGATGCTATAAAGTCAGATATGGGTGGCAGAAACTGGTGATGAAATCACGTGTTGCAATGGCTCGTGGATAGGGCATCAAGGTAGTGCTGATGGCTTATGAAGGGGATGAAGTAGAGGAGTGTGACACAAAATGTGGATAGACTGCAAGGCCAATAGAGACCACAAGTGGGCTGGGAAACAAGAGGAAGTCAAGAGGAAAGAAGAAAGGGCAATTGGTGAGAATCACCTATTCTAAATTTCTTCCATTTTTCCCTCGATGATGATCTCCTTTCATCTCTTTGCAACTTTTGATCATCTTTTGCTTCTCTGTCTCCCTTTTCATCATTGTTTATTTTTGACTATAGGTTGTCTCCAATTTATAAGGATCCAAGTGAATCAAGATCAAATCTTTGATTGACCGATTTTGGAATGTGATTGGATCCGAATTTGTAATGGAATTATCCTTGATTTCATTTCCAAAATCCTTTGATTGCATGAAATTGATTGTTTGGGATATATTTTCTTGATGAAGAAATTGAGAATTTCTACTATTTTTGGGATGCTGAATTTTCAAGGGGTTATTTGCAAAATTTTACAAAAAATTAAACCAAAGTGTAATTTTACAAATTCCAAGGGCTTCTTTGCAAAAATGACATATTGGTAAAAATTTTTAAAATTTTTAGGGGCATTTTTAAATAGAATTTGAACTTATTTGCAAAAAATAGTTTTGAGGAAATTATTTGTAAATTTTTCAATAATTGGGTTAAAATATAATATCATAAATTTCTTGGGCCCTTTTGCAAATAGGAAATATTTGTAAAAATTCCGAATTAGGCCCAAATTTTGGTCAAATTTGATTGTGATTTTGGTCCATTTGAGGCCCAAGTTTTGATCATAATCTAGTGGCATTTAATTTTACATATTGATTGAATTTTGACTGAATTCGACTTTTGGTCAAAATTGACTCAAACAAATACCCCATTCGTATCCACTTAATGAGTTTCTTCAGCGAGGGGAGCGGATGCAAACAAATTCCCGAAGTACTTACCCTTTATGCCAATGCCCTATGAGTTCATGATGTGAGTTTGAATCACCATGTAGAGTGGCCCTGAATTGCTATAGGGAGTGTATTTAAGCGATAATGTTGAGTGGATTTGATTTTACCAGATGAAAGTGAATTTGGATTTTCATGTGAAAGTGAAAGTAGACTGGTCATGCAAAAGTAGACTTGGTTTGCCATATAAAGTGGGCTTGAGTTGCCACCATGAGTGGACTTACATTGCCATGTGGAAGTGGACTTTGTTGACCACAAGAAGTGGCTTGATTCACCATGTAGAATTGGACTTAATTTGCCACTTGAAAGTGAACTTGGTTTACCACATAAAAGTGGACTTGGTTTACAATATAGAAGTGGACTTAGGTTGCCACATGGAAGTGGACTTAGGTTGTGACGTGAAAGTAGACTTGAGTTGGCACATAAAAGTGGACTTGGTTTGCCACATAGAAGTGGGCTCAGGTTGTCACATGGAAGTGGCCATAAATTTGCCATGTGGAAGAGGACTTAAGGTAGTACATGGAAGTGGATAGAAGTGGGCTTACATCATGACGTAGAAGTGGACTTAGGTTGCCACATAGAAGTGGACTTAATTTTCCATGTAAAGTGGACTTGGGTTGCCACAAGAAAGTGAACTTAATTTGTCATATGGGATGGACTTGGATTGCCACATGAAGTGGACTTGAGTTGACACATGTGAGTGGACTTAATTTACCATGTGGAAGTGCATGTTTGATCAAGCATTCCTTTTTGAGAAAATTAGATGTTCTGTTATAGACATAATATACACTTTTGGTTGTTACTGTGTTATTGTTAAGGCCTAAGCATAATACCTTTTGATGAATCAACCATTGATTGGTGGTATAGGCCTTTTGCCCTTGCTATCAATCAGTTGCTAGGATTCCCCTACAAATATCCTTTCAATAATATAGGGGCCTTCCTAATTAGGCTCAAACTTGCCTTTCTTGTTTTGATTTGGGATAATGGGCCTCTTAGGACTAAGATCATTTCCCCCTTTCTAGAAAGACCTAAACCGAGCCATCTTGTTGTAAGCCCTAGACATTTATGCTTGATACATTTTAAAGTATTGCTAGGCCACGAGCCCTCTTTCATCTAGGGAGTCTAGCGCATCCAAGTGAAGATGGACATTGTCCTCTCTCATGATTTCTTCTTGTAAGGAACCCTCAAATAGGGGATTCGCACTTCTATTAGCAATATTTTCTTAGTCCCGAACACCAATGCATATGGCATTGATTGGGTAGAAGTTTGATATATGGTAAGATAGGCCCATAGTGCCTTAGAAAACTTTTGGTGCCAGTCTTTCTTATTCGTAGTAATAACTTTTTTCAAGATTTTGGAGATGGTCTTGTTGAATGCTTCAGTGAGCCCATTGGCTCTGGCATTGTAGATGGATCAATATCTCCAATCTATCTTGTGATGATGTGTGAAGCATCCCACCTTGAAACTTCTAAAGGATGGTCTATTATTAGAAATAATCCTTCAAAGTATATGAAATTGATACAAGATATTTTTTTTGAAAGAAGTGGATAACAATATCTGCTTTTACCTCTTCCAACGGAATTATTTTAGCCCATCGAGAGAAATAATTGGTTGCTACTAGTATAAAATGGTGGCCTCTAGAAGAAGATGGTTCAATTGGACCAATGATATTTGTACCTGCATACCTTGAATGGCCATAAGGATACTATTAGACGTAGAGGATTTGGGTGTTGATGGATGAAGTCACACTGAATTTGGCATAGGTGACATCTCTTTGCATATTGAATGCAATATTCCTCCATTGTGGGCCAATAATAGTCCATGCTTAATCTTCATCATCATTTTTGGACCCAACTGATAAGCCCCATAGACCCCAGAATGTACTTCACACATAACTTCTTTGGCCTCTGTGTCTGAGAGATAGTGTAGAAGTAGTTTATTGAAGGACCTCCTAAAAAGAGTGTCATTGATAAGTAGAAAGCGTGCAACCCTCTTTTTGAGTTGTGTCCATGCAGATTTATCCTCTAGGAGTTCTCCATTTTTGAGGTAATTAGTGAATGTTACTCTCCAATCTGTAGCCTCTTCAAGTAGTTTAGATTCATTGTCTCATACCTGATATTGAAGATTGAGCTCATCACTTGTCTACTACGGATTGTGGTTAGAATTTCTCTCTGATCTGAGTTAGCTAATGCCTTGGCTAGTTTGGCTACGGAGTTTGCTTCTGCATTAATGGACTGAGGAACCTTATTTATTTGAACATGTGGAATATGCCTTATGAGCTCTTGAGGCTTTTCATGGTATTTTAGGGGCTTAGATTTGCAAACTTTTTATTCGCCTTGGACTTGGTTAATAACCAGTTACAAATTACTGAAAATATGTAAGCATGATATTTACATATTGAGGGTCATTTCCAGTCCTGCAATTGGTGCTTCATATTCGGATTCATTGTTTGTCCATGATTTTGAGAGGGAGTAGGAGTATCATAAAATGTCCCAATTCAGAGTCACATAAATGAGTCCAATGCCTACTTTGATTTGCCAAACTTTTGGTTTGATCTATGGCTTAACGAATGATGGTCCATCAAATTATAGCTTCCAATAAGGTTCTACTTCTTCAAGCAAAAGAATTTCCTCATAAGGGAGCTAACAACTTAGTGGAGAATCATCCAATACAAGATTAGGTATGAGAAAATTGGTGAGGGCTTGCACCTTAACCACCTTTTGAGGAGTGAACTTGATATCATATTCTATGAGGGTTAAAGCCCACTTTGTTATCCTTCCAATGAGTATAGGTCTAGTTATTGGGTACTTTATAGGATCAATCCTTGATATTAAAATAACTTATGAGAAAGCAAATAATATCTCAACTTCTTAACTACGAATATGAGTGCCACACAATGCTTTTCATTGGGGGAATAGTTACTTTCTTCCCCTACTAATATTCTACTCAAATAGTAGAGAGCATTCGTTTTACCCTCGTCATTACTCTAGGCTAAAAGTGCCCCCAAATATACTTCCATTGTTGCCATGTAAAGGTTTAAGGGCTTATTAGGTAGGGGTACTGCCAGGACAAGTGGCTTTAGGAAATACTACTTGATTTATTCAAAGGCCTGCTATTAGTCTTGATCCCAAATGAATGGAGTGTCCTTCTTCATCAACTTGGGAAAAGGATTGCATTTTCTAGAGTGGTTTGTAATGAATCTTCTTATATTTGCAAGTCAACCTAGGAATGACCTCAATTTATTTAAGTTGTTGTGTAGTGACATATCCAAGATAGCTTTGATCTTAGATGAATCAATTTCAATCCCTCAATGTGTAATAACAAAGCTGAGAAATTTTCTTGATGATACCCAAAAAGTGCACTTCATAGGATCGATCTTTAAGTATATTTTCTAAGGCTGTCAAATACCACTCTTAGGTCTTGGACGTGCCTATCTTTGGACTTAGTTTTATGACCATTAAGTCATCCACATAACATTCCACTAACTAGTGTATGACATCATCAAAGATTTGAGTCATTTCCCTTTGATAAGTAGCACATGCATTCTTGAGTCCGAAAGGCATCACATTGTAGCAATAAATGACAATTGGCATCCCGAAGGTCGTATGTTTCTCATCATCAGGATGCATCTTGATTTGATTATATCCTAGAAAACCATCCATGAAAGTGAATATTTCAAAGTCAACCATGCTGTCAATCATCATTTATATTATTGGCAATGGCAAATCATCTTTCAGACATGCTTTATTCAAGTCCCTATAGTCCACATAAATGCAGATTTGGCCATTCTTCTTCTTGACTAGCACAATGCTTGCCACCCAATCTGGGTATTTTTCCTCTCTGATGAAGCTTGCTTCAATTAGTTTCTTTGTTTCTTCTATCACCTTCTATTCTAGGTTGACTTTCAAGTTTCTAGGTGCTTGTTTGATAGGTGGAAGCTTAGGATTGATAGCTAGCTTGTGGATTTCAACTTCAAGATCTAGTCCAAGGATTTCTTTATAGCTCCATATGAAGTAGTCAATGTATTCTTGTAGTACTACTTTGAGCTGTGTCTGTCTTTCCTTTGAAAGCTTAGTGCTAAGGAAAGTCAGCTTGGGGTCTTCCTCTGAGCCTAGGTTGATCTCCATCAGTTCATTGAATGTGGGTTTCCCCCCATCCTCAAGTTCTGGTGGAGCTTCTTTTCGTTTGAGGATTATTTCTTCACCAAGTGATTTATCATGTTGAGTGAGGTTTGGTGAAGGTTTTCTTGAAGGCATTTTAGCTGCATCATGTCCCCTTTCTTTTGGTTCTGATGAAATCCCACCTAGGATGTCACTTTCTTGTGATGTTTGAAAAGTTACAGCCACTTCAGCACACATGTTGGAAGGTATTGATAGCATTTTCTCATCTTGAGTATCAGAGAGAGGTCCAATTATGACCATGAGACCCGTGTGAGCATTTGGGATAATATAGCCTAGTCCTTTGGTATTCTTGCTTCCTCTTCCAGGAATGTAGGCATATCCCTAGGATGGATCCCATATATTCTAGAAGAAATGAAACTCTCTATTTATTTGTGGACATCAATAGCTAGATTTGTTGACTATCTAATGAAGCATAAGAAATATTTAGACATAATTTCCAGTAAATGGTCGCCATTATCCGCTAGATCTTTAATCCCCAGGGCTTCATATATGCTTGGTGTATAAGAGATTGCCTTGTAAAATAGTATTTCCTTTTCTCCTTTGCACCATGGAGTAATGTAGAGAGTCATAAATTCTTCCATGATATTGATACTCAACTCATCTGATAGCTTAAGTAAGCCTTTCGGAACTTTATTAGATGGAAGAAGAGTATTTTCTATTTGGCCCTTGTTAACATCTTTATTAGATGTATAGCCACCTTGGTAGACTTGTGGGGCTTCTTCATCTAATAAGGCTGGGTTAGAATCACATCCCAAATAAGGAGGAGTAAAGACCAACCTAGCAAACTTTTTCTTTACTTAACTAATGGAAGCAGAACCCTTATCAGCGTCAAAATTCTAGTTGTATTTTGTGTCATCATAATGCACCTCATGAACATTGAAATGGTGTACATCTTTGTCAATTTAGTGTTCTTTAGCATCCTCAAAGTATTTGGGGCATTGACATAGCATTGATGGTATTACTTATTTTCATGTAGCCATGACCTTTCTAGTAGTGCTTTGTATGATGCATCAATATTGATCACAAAAAACATAGCATTTGTTACCATCTCAGCTACTTTCAGAGGGTGGTTATGGCTCTCAGAGCTCTTTGAATGTTTTGATTAAACACTTGTATGGTTATAATATTGGATGATAAGTGACACACATCCAAAGATAGAGATCTTAGAGTTTAGAGAGTCGTCAGATTGACTGAGGAACCTAGGTCAATCAGGATTATCCCATCACTATTCCCTGTGACATACAATGGTCTATTGTGGTCTATTATTTCAAGTTGTAGGTCATCATTTGTGAAGGCAATGGTGGGAGTTTGGCGTGTATACTAGGGCTCCTTCATCTTCTCTTCAGCAAAGTATGCTGGATAGTTGGTCAGATTCTACAAGATGTACACTAGTGTATTGCTAAGTTCTTTTGACATCATTAGTGCATCAAACACACTAAACATAGTGGGGATCTTCTTGAGGTGGGCTGCTAGGTTGTATTCAACCTTTTTGAGTGCTCGCTCAATGTGCGAAGGCTTGATGTCCTCATTTATCTAAATTTCTTTTCCTTATCCTTAGGGACATTCTCGTCCCTAAGCATTGGAGTTTGTCTTGAAGGTAGCACTTTTCCATCTTCGAGTGCATCTATTTTTCTCTCCTAAAATGATACTCAACATCACGAAACCAATAAGGTTTATATTTAGAGTAACTTTCGAAAATAATTATGCGACAGGTGGCAGAGGACCCTTGCCCCTAGTCAGTAGTTTTCTGAATGTTGTTGGAGGATGTTACTGGCTGATAATCATCCCATTCAACATTAGAATTAGGCACATGGGGTTTTGCTCATAGAGGGGTCATCAGAAACTCTCTGGATGAACTCTTCTACTTCATCTACTGGCATAACCTTCTTTATGACTATGTATTTAGGATATTTTTTTCGTGGATATTCAGATCGGGTTAACTATAGATATTAACTTGATGAAGGGTAAAAAATGAGCTTTAGCATTAGCCCACTTGATCCTCTCCTGAAATATCAACATCTTCCTTCGACACTTACTTGTGTAGGGCCTCTCAAAGCAGTATTAAAGTTGCTTTGACTTAGACATGGAGTTGTATTCATCATCTGTGCTTTGTATGCATAATTTCTCTAAATTGGGAAAGCACAACCTTCCACAAGCTCTAGGACTAGGACTTCATCAAACCTAGTGGGTTGAGTATTTATTTCTAGGTTGCCTAATGGAGAACAGGATAGCATCTCACTAGCATTCAACTCAAATGTATCAGTCACCATGCAATAAGAGGTCATAGACCAAGCTAACTCTCTTTGATAGTGTCTGGCTTCCTTGACTCATTTCAAGAGTAAATGGCATGAGTGGTCATTCTAATCCCAAGGAGGGTTAGTGAGTAATGTCTCACCATCGAATGAGGCCTCTTGTGTGACTATATCTTTTCGGCCAAAACCTTCTCCATCCTCTTGACTTCCTCACAGAGCATGGTAGTTGTATTTATCATGATTTCCATGTGAGCAACCATAGCCTTCATATGCTCATTTAGCATTTGCATTTGCCTTCTAACAAACCCCATGTTAGTTGTAACTACCTCTTTCATAGTTTCTAGCTGTAGTTTGAGCATGCCATAATCATACTCATGGGCAAACCACTTTCTAAGATAATCATCTCGGGAGCAGCTCTTGGGGGTGACCTCTGGGATCTCTCATTTTGTTAGTAACATCCCCAATGCATCTATTCACTTCTTGTCTTGTACATTGAATTCTCTTATCATTGAAGTGATGGGGTGGATTGGTTTGGTTGCCAACCTCCAACAGTAGATATGGCAGAGTATGTTGTCATCGAAAGTTCACTTTCTATATTTTCCACATCAGGGTCCTTTAGTAAAGTTTGAGTTTGTCTGGGAAGAGTTCTTCAAGAGTTAGACCTCTTTCTCCCTAAATATATTCATCCAAAGCATCGATATATTCTAAGATGGTTGATTTCTTAATATTATATCCATCTAGCTAAACCAGCTTCTTCTTCTTTTTTCTATTCCTTTTCTTCTTGATGCGTCAAGTAGCTAAGATAGATTGCTCCGATGAGGCTTTCTTCATTACCATCCTAGGCTTTCCAAGGTTTTCAGCCATTTTCTTCAATAGTTTCTTTAGCCTTTTTAAAATGTTGACATTCCATAAAGTGCCCTTGTTCAGAAGTACATTGTGCTTCCTCCCCGAAAAGGATTTCAGCAAGTGGTTTATGGTCCTCAAACACAATAATATAATTGATGTATTCAGTGAGGGTTTTGAATAAGGTTGCCTTTGAGAGAGTTAGTTTACCTTCTTGGTATTGCTTCTCGACTTAGTCCTTGAACACATAGTAGTCTTTAATAGTATGCCCTAAAACTATGTGATAAGGATAATAGTTTGAGTGATCTATTTTATTGGCTTCACTTGGCCTCTTGGATTCTAGCAATTGGAGACTTAACTTCAAGGAAACCTTGAAGATTTTAGCTACTCTTTCTCTTTTGAAAGAATATTTCTTCCTGAGCCTTTGTTGGAGAACATTGCATTGTTCTACTTCTCCATTTCCTTTAAGTTTTGGAGGCTTCTAAGGATTACCCTTCCTCATGGTAGGGTTTGGAGGTTTCTTTTGCTTGCTATCAATGTAGCCCTTACATTTTTTGAGAGCTCTCCATGCTTTACCTTATCTTCTTTTTGACATGAAATTTTGTGAACTAGATAAGGTCGGTGGGGCAATCCTTTCCAGCTTCTTGACTTTCATGATGAGGTCTTGGAAGGTATGGATTGAACAGGCATTCAAATAAGGTGTCATCCATTCTCCCCTTATGTTGTCGAGAACCAGGTTTACTGCTTCAAATTGGCTCTGGGTTGTTCACACTTGATGCTGAGATTCCTTCACATGTGATACAATTTAGAATCAAATTATTGTCACATTTCAATGTTCAGACAATGTCTGCAATGTTCACTTTATCATTGACTCCTCTGAACCTGATTCAAAAAGCCTTTTCATTTGTGCCCAAGTTTGTATGAATTATAGTTGTAAACTAGCATACCACTTGAATTCTACTCCCATCAAACTTGCCAAAAATTAGCAGAGTAACAACAAGGGACTAGTACTTGAATCTCTACATAGAGTCACAAAGTGAGCTATGTATGGTTCAAGATTATCCATGCAATTAAACTATTTGAAATTAGGCATGGTATAGTCTTTGGGATATGGCACTCAGTTGTGATGGCTAGCATATGATTTATTAGCATCATTTACCCTACCCATCTCATTTCTCTGTCTCAACTACATAGATACCATGCATTGTACCTACTATTGTATGTATGCTAAGAGCTCCATATTGTCAGGAATCCCTAAAATCAGGGAATGGGTATCCCTTACTGGAGGAGGTCCTTGTGAAAGGCCTACATTTCTTTAGATCTCATCTACAAGAGATGCACCATCCACAGCCTTTGCTGCTTGAGATGACTATTGAGATTGTTCCAACTTATCGAGCTTCTAGCTCATTTCTAAAATCATCTTCATCAACTCCATGACCTTCTTTTGAGTTTCATCTTTCTTTTAACCTTGCTGTCTCAACTGTTGTTGCAGTGCTCTTATGGCCATTCTTGATTGGAGCTATTAGTTATGACCAAAGTATCTATCAGAATATGATGGTCCATGTCTTAAGAATTAGTTTTGGTTTTTTAGTTAAGGCTAACCTCTCCCATTAGTCGAGTTGTCTCATTCAAGAGTCTACTTATGGAGTGAGTTCCCACACCCTCTCTTTGGCATGGTAGCGAGGAATGTTCCATGAGGGCCCTCTCCTCTTGGATTTCTTCATAAATAAGCCTCATCCAAAAACTTTCTTTTGGCATTTGGCCGGTTAGAGTGTAGGCTCATGGTCCCTCCAAAAGTCATGATGAGAAATGACCCTAATAGTGTAGGTGGTCTCCTTTGGTGAACCCTTGTGCTAGGTTATAACTTTGCTGATTCACCCATTCACTACAGTCTTAAGGTAAGACTATGCCCCCCCATGATTTGCTCCTATACTTTTCTAAATTGCTTAATGGCTGACTTCACTTGAAGGGTAGGCCTCCCAAGTCAGCTGAAGATTCCAACAACTTTTCATTTACTTGTAACAGTCAAGATGAAATCTTCTTCCTCGATGTGTGTCTCAAAATTTGCTTTGGATTGCCCCCTATAAAGAGTTGAGTGAAGGTGGCCAAAAACTGAGCATCATTTTGATCCTAGCCTCTAGAAGGCTGATATCCATTTTTGTTGTGGTATGACTTATAACTGTTCATCTGAGCAGCCCTTCTCATTAGGGATGATGGCATTAGGCCTCTTTTCCCTCAATGAAAGGTGAGAAATAGGCTGATCTTGCATGACGACCACTTCAGTTGGTGATGTAGCTGGTGCTCTATTGAACTGCACAACCTCAGAGATGGTCCCAAACTTGATATGGGGTTTAGTTGCTTCTATAAGAATCATTGATTGAGGTAATTGCACAATTGAACCTGCCTCTAAGATGATGGCGAATATTGGGGCATAAATATTCTTCATTGTTGCCATTTGACTCTTTCATCTACAAAGGAGAACATAATTAATTAGTCTTTAGCCATAATTCTACTTTACCGGTGTCCCTATCTATTAACTAGGTTTCTACACTTGAAGGAGAAGTTAAGTCCCATTGGGTGTGCCAAGATTTATGGGATCAAAGTTGACCAGCTGAGATAGTAAAGACCCTAAGAGCGACCTCAAATTACAAATAAAAATTTATTTTGATTTAAAGTGCACTATTAGGTATTGTGGGAATATGACTTTCAATTGGTGTAAGTCCCAATTGTTATTTACCTCAACAATCATCAGGAATCTCCCAAACTAAAAAACCTAGTTAACAAAAATAGAGACACAGAAAGAAATAAAGAATGCATTTAATTGATTTTAGGAAATCATACATGGCTTAAGCAAGTGCATACCTTCATTTACAACAAATTTTATGTCAGAATTATAGAAAACATAAGAAGAATAGAAAAAAAGAAAGAGCAGAGAAGAAGCTAATATATGTTGCTGCCCTACTTCCCCTGCTCTAGACCACACTGCATCCAACTTGAGTCATGTAAGGAAATGGAAAAAAGTTTGAAGTGTTTCCAATAGCTTTGAGCAATGGTGATAACTTTGTAATTTGATAGGTTTCCATTAGCTTCAAGCTTTGGCACTAACTTCACAATTTGATGTATTTCCATAATCAATAAGGTATAGGCAATAACTTCTTTTGGGTCAAGGAATTTCCATTAGCTAATATAGCGTTGGCGATAACTCCATTGACCTTGAAGTGTTTCCATAGCCAATAAGGTGTAGGCGATAACTTATTTGGTTTTTCTTTTCAAGTGTTTCCATAGTCGATAAGGCAGAAGTGATAACTTCTTTGGTTTGATAGCATCACCAATAACTCATAAAGTTAGGTATAGCTTTGAGAGCGTATTTTTAACTATTTTTGGGGTTAACTAGCTTGAAGAGTGCATCACCAACTGCTTCTACGGTTGACTAACTTGAAAGTGCATCAACTACTGCTCTGGGGTTGGGTAGCTTGAGTAACACATCACCAACTTCTTGTGGGGTTGGCTAGCTTGGAGAGGAGTGTACCATCAACTACTTGTGAGGTTGGCTAGCTTGGAGAGGTGCGTCATCAACTGCTTGTGGGGTTCACTATGTTGGAAAGGCGCATTGTCAACTACTTGTGGAGATGACTAGCTTGATTTGTGACCAATGGCTTTGAGCATATTGTTGGTTGAGTTCATTGATTTGGTAGCATCTCCAATGGTTTAGGTGGTCGGGTATAGCTTTGAAGTGTGGCCGACAAGTGTGACTAACAGTTTTGGGTGTATTAGTGATTAACTTCTTTGATTTGATAGCATCACCAATAGCTTAGAGAGTTGGGTATAGCTTTGAAGTATTGTTGAAGGATTTTGTAGTACACACAGCGAGACTCAGTTTAATGCTATTTAGTTTAATTTGAACTAATTTGGGTTTAGTTCAAAGTAGGGACATTACCCTTTGTTTATAGCCTTAGCCTTGGAGTGTCCACAAGGTTTCAACACTCCCAGTAGAACTTGGTTAAACCCTATTTAGCTCCATAAGGACTAATATTGTTTGAGTCTAGGTTTAATTTCATTTAGCTTGAATTGAGTTTGACCTTGTGTTGGACTTTTATAGGGTCTAGGCCTGTTGGACATTAGCTAAAGTTTAAGTTAATTTAATTCAACTTGGTTTTAGTTCAAGCTTAGTCTAGACTGGTTCTGGTTTAACTTTGAGTTTGTGCTTTGAGTTTGGACTTGATTTGACCCTATCAGGGTTTGATTTCAACTTAGTTTAATCCTAACTGAATTTGATTTGAACTCAATTTGATTTTTTAGACTAACACATATTGAGTATGATTGAGGTTGAATCTAAGTTTATTGGGTTTAGGTTAATTAATTTGGATTATTGGGAGTTCAAGTCAATTTGGGTTTTAGTCATCTTTTTGACCAATTTAACTCCATTTGAGCCAACTTGGCCTTTGTCTATTTGTTGTGATTAAGTTACTTCACATCAATGTTGATTTGAGAATCCTTAGCTATTTATGATGATTTTAGGCCAACCTATAGCCCAAATTAAAATGTATGAACCCGAAGGTTGGCTTGGTTTGTGAGCTCAAAAGTTGGCTTAATGTGAGCTCAAGGTTTGACTGTGCGAGTCCAAAGACTGGCTTAGATGCGAGGCCAGAGGCTAGCAAAGCTATGAGCCCAAAGGCTAGCTTAGATAAGAGACTTAAGGATGGCTTGGGTGCGAGCCTAAAGGCTAGCTTAGATGTGAGTCCGAAGGCTTGCTAAGGTGCAAGCCTAAATGCTAGCTGAGTATGAGCCCAAAGGCTGATTAGCGAGAGCCTGAAGGGTGGTGGCTTGGATGCAAGCTCAAAGGCTGGCTAAGTGCGAGCCCAAAGGCTAGCCTGGTGAGAGCTTAAAGGTTGGCTAAGATGTGAGCCCAAAGATTGGCTTGAATGTGAGCTTGAAGACCTGGCGGAGTGCAAGCTCAAAGGCGGACTTGGATGCAAGTGCGAAGGCTACTTAAGTGTGATCCCAAAGGCTAGCTTTGATGTGATCTAGAGGGTTGGCTAAATGTGAGCCTGAAAGCTAGCTTGATTGCGAGCTCGAAGGCTGACTCGGTGCAAGCATGAAGGTTGATTGAGTGTGATCTTGAAGGCTAGCTAAGATATGAGCCTAAAAGTGAGCTAAGGTGTGTGCATGAAGATTGGCTTAAATGTGAGCCTGAAGGCTGGCAAGATGTCAACACTAAGGCTGGCTTGGATGCGAACCCAAAGGCTAGCTATGTGTGAGCCAGAAGATTGTCTTAGTTGTGAGCCCAAAGTGTAGTTGAGGTGCAAGCCCAAATGTTGGCTTAGAT
Organism: Trichopus zeylanicus subsp. travancoricus; assembly: GCA_005019695.1. NCBI lineage: Eukaryota > Viridiplantae > Streptophyta > Magnoliopsida > Dioscoreales > Dioscoreaceae > Trichopus > Trichopus zeylanicus. The sequence continues at coordinate 1,701,524 of RXID01019385.1, read as the reverse complement.
GCAAGCCCGAAGACTCACTTGGATGTGAGCCTAAAGGCTGACAAAATGTAAACCTAAAGGCTGACTTGGTGCATGCCTGAAGGTGTTCTTTGATGCGAGCCGAGAGGATAGCATATGTGTGAGCCCAAGGCTGGCTTGGATGTGAGCCTGTAGTCTAATAAAGTGTGAGCCCAAATGCTGGCTTGGATTAGAGCCCAAAGGCTAGCTTGGATTAGAACCAAAAGTCTAGCTTAAATGTGAGCCCCAAGGCTTGCTTAAGTACAAGCCAAAAGGTTGGCTTAGATGAAAACTCGAAGGCTAGTTGAGTGTGAGCCAAAGGTTGGCTTAGATGTGAGCCCAAAGGCTGGCTTGGATGTATGGGGATTCATCATCTTTGAGGGACCATAAGTGATCATAGTGAGGTCACAGGGTCTTCCATCTTTGTTGTTGCCTTTGAGGGGGCTACGAATGGCCACAACAGGTGATCAAGTCTGCTATCTTCACCACGATCTTCGAGACGTCGAGGATAGGAACAGTGGGATCATAGAGTCCACCGTCCTCACCATTATTTTTAAGAGGCCATGGGTGGCCACAACGTTAATGATGTGCCAAGAATCACTAGTGGCCACAGTGATTAGTGGCCCAAAAATCAAGGTAAGGTGCAACCTCTCTTCTATCTTCTTTTTTGGGACAACTTCTTTTTTTTCTTCAATTCCATGCCTTCCTCCTCTTCACATAGCTGCCCAATTTCTTTTGGGAACTTGTTTTTTTCATCTTTTTTCTTTTATACTTCTTCTTCCCCATTAGCCTATCTTCCCTTTTTTGGTTCTTCTTGAATTTTGCCATGCAGTTGGATCTAGGCAGCAACAACCAACAATTAACGAGTTACAATGGCTTATGGAGTGGGCTTCATGGCTGTGCTTCACTTGCATGTAATTGATTAAAAGGGATTTGTTTCCCTGATGAAGAAATTGAGATTTTGTACCATTTTTGGGATGCTGAATTTTGAGTAGGATTATTTAAAAAGTTTCTTTGAAAAATTGAACCAAAGTGTAATTTTACAAATTTCAGGAGTTTCCTTGCAAAAATGATATATCAGTAAAAATTTTAAAATTTTTAGGATCATTATTGAATCAAATTTGGACTTTTTGGTAAATAAAAAATTTGACAAAATTATTGGTAAATTTTTCGAAAAGTTAGGCTAAAATGTAATTTTATAAATTTCATTGGTCTTTTCGCAAAAGGGATACATTTGTAAAAGTTCTAAAATTTCAAAAGACCCTTCTTGCTTATTTACAGATAAAATTTTCCAAGGGCTTATTTATAAAATTTCAAAAAAATAAAACAAAATGTGATTTTATAACTTTTGGGAGTTTTTCACAAAAAAGATATTTGCAAAAATTTTGAGATTTTTAGGGTCTTTGGTGAATAACATTTTTCCTTATTTGTAAATAAAATTTTTTGAGAGACCTATTTGAATATTTTAGAAATTTCATTGGTTTATTTGTAAAAGTTAGAAATTTCAGGGATTTATTTAGGAATATAAAATTTTGAGGGGTTTATTCGCAAACTAAGGATTAATTTGTAATTTTAAAATTTTCAAGGGCTGTTTTGTAAAATTTTCACCACAGGGACTTATGTGTAAGAAAAATACAGTCTGGGACCCATTTATAAAGAATTCATAATTTTCATTTTGGCCCAAATATTTGATGAATTTTGGTCCCAATTTTGGTCCAAGTGTTTGGCCCATTTAGTTCTCTTTAATTTAAGCCTGAATTTTTCAACAATTCAAATCACAATTAAACCAAATTTCCAATCTAATTAAGGTCCACATTTCGATCATAATCCAATGTCATTTATTTCTACATATTGATTAAACTTTGATTGGATTTCACTTTTGGTCAAAATTGACTCAAACACAATGGAGCTTGCCTGATTTCATTAATAATGATAACAAGGATAATAGAACTATCCAGTTTGGTAACATCCTATCAGGGTTTGTTCAATTGGGCCAAATATTCCCTTAAGTTCTCTCTCCCTCTTTTCGCTAAATGTAAGGAGTGTAGATGGGTTCTTTCACCATGGAACTAGTGAGATAAATTAATTATTCTATGAACTTGTCAGCCAAGTCATCAAAATAAGCTATTGTGTACTTTGAGAGCCTAAAGTACAATGCTTTGGCCTAGCCTTGCAATGTTATTGGGAAAGCTTTACAGATGGTAGAGGCTCACACTTCTTGTAGAATCATGATATTCCTAAAGGTACTAACATGATCAACTAGGTTCTTTGAGCCTTCATACACTTTGTAGGGAGGCTAGTGGAACTTCAGCTACACTTTGTAGTTTGCAATATCAAGGATTAGAAGAGTATTATACCCTAGTTGTTGAGGGTAACTCAATGTCCGTGATCCTCTGCAAACCAGATATAGCATGGCCTACCTCGAGAACCTTGATTTCACCCCATCTAGTACTTAATTGGCATGCATGCGATACATGGCCTCATCAGCTGGATCATAGGGTAGGTCATAACAATAATAACCTCTCAAAACAAAGTGCTAAAGTAAATTCATGGCCTAGAAGTCATGGTGACCTGTTGTTGGTGCTTTGCATGGGAACCAAGGTGCAATTATGATTTAGGGTGTTGGTTTACCATATTTCCTTAGGCTAGCACAGGACCTTGAATTGGATCCTGTTCCAGGGTGTTATGAGCCCTGATGTGCCACATCATTTAGTCCTAATATTTCATTTGTTAGGTCTACAAGTTTTGCATGGCTTACATAGACTTTATGCAACTGCGTCATTTGTTGAATATGGTGGCTAGAGTTTGAAACTCGTGCTATTCTGCCAGGTAGGAGGGACCTATCGAAGCCTCTAGGACTATTTATAAAAGGGGTCCCAGGGATTGTGGCTATGTCTGGGTTGCAGAGTTGGCTTATTGTACTAGTCCACTTGGCTTGCCAAATGAGTTATGTGCCTTTATTGATCCTAGGGCTACTTGGCCTCCGATCAGATTCTTGGATGACAAGGGCGTTAGTGCTCTGGGCAGCATTGTCAAAAGGCTATCAAAGGTCTCTAAGATTAACCGAGAAGGGAGACCAAGCACATCATGATAAAATTGCCAATTACTGATGGAGCCCAATTCAGTACGGATTCTGGACTAGGAGACTCCACAAGATCTAAACTGCTAGATTGTCTTGCCACTAATATGCAAGAAGAAGAAATAACTATAAGGAGGATAGCTGGGAACTTCTTCGATGATGGCCACTCTAATGCTCAAGTTGTAAAGGTTCTCATTGATTTTTTTTTCTCAGAGATAGAGAAATAGGCAGTTCAAGAGAGAGAGAAAGTCCCCTACCTTCATGGCCACTATGTGTTTTATAGGTTGAGAAGGCCTTTTAGCAAATCTGAAATTCCATAATCTTAGTCTTGATTATGTTGGACTCTACTTATTTGGTTGCCATCACTCCCAGATTTTCTGCTAATGGCTTTTTAGGGATTCTTGCCACCAGGATTCCATAAATATCAATCCATATCCAAATATGGGTGAGCTTGCCAAATCTTACCATAGGACACGAGATGAGATCGTGCCAGATGGACTATAATAATACTATCGAGGTGACTTAACATCATTGACATCACCTAGGATAATGGCCTCAAGGCCAAAAGTTTGGTTACCTCGATTAGTGGTTCATCCCATGGGTTGGTTTCCCATTTGCTTTTGGTCAGCTATTTTTCAACTGAGTGTATCATCAAGTATAATAGTAGTACTAGTAATGGTAGTAATAGTTAAGTAGTAGTAGTATATTACTGATAGTAGTATAGTAACAGAGTAGTACAATAGTAGTAAAACATATTAGAAGTAGTAGTATATTAGCAACAATACTATAGTAGTACAATTGGAGCAATAGTAGTATATTACTAGTAGAAATATAGTAGTGGTAAGAATTTGTGGAGCCGAAATCGGCCACCTAGGATAATTAGAGACCTCGAATAGCAATCCCAAAAGAATAAATGAGAATTTCAAATGGTTTGAGTGCACAATCAGGTGTAGCAGTATAGCAGTATTAGTACTAATATAGTATAAATATAGTAGCAGTAGTATAGTGGTAGTAGTAATAATAATAGTAGTACAATAATATTATTGTAATATTATAATAATAACAGTCATTGGAATAGTAGTAGTTGCAGTAGTATAGTTGTAGCAATAATAAGATAGTATTATAGTAGTTGTATACTAACATAGAAGTAGTATAATAGTAGTATTATAGTTGTCTAGTAGTTATCTAGTAGTAGAGTAGTAGTATTAGTACTAGCCCCATAGTAGAAGTAGTAAAGTAATAGTAGTAGATAATATAATAGTAGCAGTACTAATAGTACTATAATAGTAGTAGCAGTGTAGTGATAGTACATGCAGTACTAATAGTAGAATAGTAGTATAATAGTAGTAGTAGTATTCTAGTACTATAAAAGTAGTAGTATACCGGTAGCAACAGAAGTAGTAGTATACTAGTATAGTAGTAGTAGAAGTATAGAAGTGGTATGGCAATAGTACTATAGTAGCAATATAGTAGTATAGTAGCTGTAAAAGTAGTAGTAATAGTAGTAGTATAGTAATAGTATAGTAGTAGTAATAGTATATAGTAATAATACTAGTAGTATAGTAGTAGTATAGTATCGCAACGAAGTAGTAGTATAGCAAACTAGTAGTGTTAATAACAATAGTAGTATAACAGTAGTCGTAATTCTAGCAGTAAAGTATGATAGCAATATAGTAGTAGTCGTATATTATTGTAGTAATATTGTAGTCGAAGTATAATATTAGTATCATAGTGGTAACATAGTAGTAGTAAAGAAGTAAGTAGTAGTATAGTAGTACTAGTAGTATAGTACAGTAGTATAGTAGTAGTCTACTATAATAGTAGTAATAGTAGTAGAGATAGTACTATATTGATAGTAGTGATAGTATAGAAGTATGGTAGTAGTAGTAGTAGTAGTCATAGAATAGTAGTAATATTATAGTAATAATATGGTAGTAGTCGTAGTACAGCAATAGCATTAGCATTATTATAGTAGTAGTAGAAATATACAAGTATAGTATAATAGAATGGTATAATAATATAATAGTAGTAGTAGTAAAATAGTAAAATAGTAATATAATAAAATATTAACAGTAGTACAATAGTAGAAGTATATTAGTATAGTAGTAATAGCGATAGCAACAATAGTATTATATTAGCAATATAGTTGCACTATAGTAATAGTATAATAATAGTGTAGTAGTACTAGAAATAGCATTAATATAGTAATAGTAATTGTAGTAGTAATTTAGTAATAATAGTAGTAATATAGCAATAGTGGTATATTATTATAGTGGTAGTATAGCAATACGATATTAGTGTAGTAGTAGTACAGTAGTAGTAACACTAGTAGCATTGCTAAAGTAGTAGTAATTTTGCAAGATAATATTTGTATTAGCAATATAGTAACAATAGTAATATAGTATTATTAGTAGAATAGTAGTACAAGCAGAGTAGAAGTACTAGTAGTAATAATAGAACACTGCTATGTTATATAGTACTATAATGTAACTAAAATAATATGATATTATTATACTATTATTATATGACAACTACTGGTATGTTACAACACTACTAGCATGCTATTGTTCGTACTCATATCCTATTATACAATTATACTACTGTTACTATTCTACTACTATAACTACTTTTACTAATATAATAAAACTATTGTAATACTACTACTAGTTCTACTACTGTAAATTAGTATTACTACTTTAGTACTACTTTGGTACTAGTATTATTAATTATATACTACTACTACTACAATTGTATAATACTACTACAACTGCTACTACTAACTTGCTTCTACTGTAATACTACTTATATATTACTACTATTTTATTGTTACTACTACTAATATATTACTAGAATTATATTACTACTACTAATATAGTACTATTATACTACAACTATAATAGTATTGATACCATCACTATACTACGACTTCTTTTATTATACAGTAATGCTACTAGTGCTATTATACAACTTTTACTATTGCAACTACAATTTTACTATTATTATACTACTAATATTATTAATAATATAATACTGCTTCTACTACTACAATTATACTAATATGTTACTATACTAGTATACTAGCATACTACTTCTACTATACTATTATGTTACATTTGACATACTACTACTAATATACTAATGTTATTATGCTTATATTATTATTAGTTCTAGTGATACTATGTTAGTACTATTATTCAATGATTACTACTACTATACTTCTAGAATAGTTGTAGCGGAAGTAATTGTTATAGTGTAATAGTGGCATAGTATTTATAGTATTATTAATAGTATAATAATAGTAGTAGTTGCAGTAGTACGCTACCGTACCATTATAATAGAATAATATTACTACTTTATTATGACGATACTATTATACTATTAGTATGCTATTATTATACTGCTACTATATTACTACTAGTATTACTATACAAATGTTATATTACTACTAGTAGAAATAGTAGTAGTATTGTGGAAATATTATAGCAGTAGAAGTAATAGTATTAATAGCATAGTTCTAGTATAGGAGTAATAGTACTTGTAATAATAACATAATACTAGTAGTATTATACTATAATAGTAGTATAATGTTATGATAATAATATGATAATAACATAGTAGCAATAGTGTAATAGTACAATAATAGTGCTAGCTATACTATAGTAGTATAATATTATTAATAGTAGTATATTATATTATTGTTATAGTACTAAATACTACTACTATACTAATAGAACAACAACTATTGTACTATTATAATATTATTACTATATTACTACTACTATTATGTAACACTACAACTATTATTGTATTACTATTATATTACATTTAGTACCATTACTGTACTACTACCACTAATATGCTATTACGATACTTTTATTATACTATAACATTTCTATTTATAAAATACTATTATACTAGTATAATGCTGTCACTACCACTACTTACTACTACAATAATACTACTAGCATACTATACTACTGCTATTAGCATTACTATAGAAATAAAGGTCAAAATAAAGAAAAGAAGAAAGAGTTGTTGGAAAAAAAGAAAAAATTCTCTAGAAAATAAAAAAAAGAAAAAAATAGAGAGAAAATGATTGCTGCAAAAAATATAGATATATTTTTATCTGCGATTTGGGCATCCACGCTAACTGTCTAGGGCTAGCCAATGGGCTCGTCCAAAAATTATGTTTGGACTAAAACGCTTACAAGCTCATCGAACATCATTTTGGACTAAGGCTAGCTTGTGAGTTTGCAGAATGTCTATTTGGATTAAGGCCAACTTGCTAACTCGTCAAATATCTACTCATACTATGGTAAGCTTGTCGGCTCGTCGAACATTAATTTGGACTCAGTCCAGTCCATGGACTTGTTGAACGTCTATTTGACCAAGGCTAGTATATGAGCTTACTGAATGTCTACTTGGACTAATACTTGCATGCGGGCTTCCTGAATGACTATCAGACTAAGCCTAGCTTACATGTTTGTTGAATATCTAAATGAAAGATAGCATGCAAATTTTCTGAAAATCCAAATTGACTTAAGGTCAAACCATGGACTCACCCAAATTTATCATGGCAACCCAAGGGCTCTTGAACTAAATCGATTAAACTAAAGTAATTCAATCAAATTGAACAAATAAAACCATATTAACTCAAATGAATCACTAAATGGATCTAAATCACTTAAGTTAAAGGACTAAAACTTAAATCGAACTAGACCCAAATCCAAATTGAGCTAGTTAAAACTAAATCGGTTCAGATCCAACCTTAATTAGGTTAAAATCAAGTCAATCTGAAATTAAATTAAATTTTGACTAAACCCTAATTTTTGAATCAAGTTTAAATTAAATCCTAATTGGGTCAAACTAGATTTGAGTCAAACTCTAGTTAGGTCAAACCAATTGGAATCAAATCCCAAGTGGGTTAAATTCAGTCTTAACCAGACCCTAGTTGGGTTAAATCATGTTCAAACTGAATCTTGATTTGGTCAAATTAAAACTAGGTCAAGCCTAAATCAAAACCAATTATGGTTCAGACTGAACCCAAGGACGATCTGACATGGGTTGAACCTAAACCAATTAACACTTTGATCTTGGAACCATCATAGACCCATTAAGGATTAGATCCAAGATCCATTAAGAATCTAATAAGACCCAATTAGGGTTGGATCCAAGATCCATTGAGGATCTAATAAGACCCAATTAAGGTTGGATCTAAGATCCATTAATGATCCATCAATAACCCATTAAGGGTTGGGTCTAAGATCTGCTAAGTATCCATCAAGAACCTAGTAAGGGATCCAATAAGAACCCATTAAAGTTTGGATCCAATATTCATAAAAGACCAATAGGAGCACCATGAAGGGTTGGGTCCAATATTCATAGAAATCCAATAAGAACCCATTAAGGTTAGATCCAATATTAATAAAAATCCAATAGGAGCACCATCAAAGGTTGGGTCCAAGATCAATTGGGATTCCAATAAAGAACCAACATAAGGTCGGACCTGACCCGAATTGAATTAAATCAAACTTGAGTCTAAACCAAGTTTTGAACATTGAATTGAATTAAATTAGACTCAAATCGAAATCAAGTTCTAAACACTAAAATAAATCAAATCAGATTAAAATCAAGATCAAGTTTTGAATATCAAATTAAATCAAATCAAATTTGATTCTAAATTAAGTTTTGAATACTAAACTACTAATCATTTCCCCACATCAAATCAAACTAAAGGCAAGATTGAACTCACTTAATTAGTTAGCCAGGAACCTTGTTAAAAGAAAGTTATCACTAATGCCTTATTGGCTATGAAAACACTTCAAAACCAAAAAAGTCATCACCTACGCCTTATTGGCTATGGAAATGCTTCAAAACCAATAAATTATTGCCTGCACCTTATCGACTATAGAAACACTTCAAAACCAAAGAAGTTATTGCCTATACCTTATTGTATATGGAGACACTTCAAACTATGCAAATCAACCTAAAGGCAAGCTTGAACTCACTTAGTCAGTTAGCCAAGCATCTTGCTCAAATGAAGTTATTGCCAATGCCTTATTGGCTAATAGAAATTTTGGCTAATGGAAATATTTCAAACCCTAAAGTTATCACCAATCAAGCATCCACTTGAGTCAAGTTCCACTCAGCCAAGGGCACAGGAGTAAGGCAGTGATACACATCAAGCTTATTCTCACTTCGTTTCTCATTCCACTCCCTTTTGATGATTATGAATTTAAATTCTTTAAAATGTAAAGTGAGGATATTCTCTTACTTAAGCCATGCATCCCTTTCCTCAAATCAATCAAATTATGTTTTCTTTCCTTAATATCTCTATTCTTGTTAGCTAGATTTTTCACTTTAAGAGCCTTATGATAGTTGTTGGGGAATAAAAACTAGGAACTTACACCTGTTGGTAGTTTTATTCTCACAACACCTAATAATACTCAAACCACCTCATATTTTTATTTATTTTTTCAAAGTTTCCCCCTGAGGTCTTCACTAACCTAGGTGATCGATTTGAATCCCACAATAGTATGGTAGTAGTAGTCTTTGTCAAATACTATACCAATAGTAAATTAGTAGTAATAGTATAGTAGTAGTATATTAATATAATAATTATAGTATTATATAGTAGAAGTAACAATAGTAATAGTAGAAATATAGTAGTAATAGTGGTATAGTAATAGTATTGTAATATAGTAATAGTAATAACAGCAGTAGTAGTAGTATTAGAAATATAGTATTAGTATATTAGTAGTAGTACTACTTGCAGTAGTATAATAATAGTGTAATAATAATAGAAATAGTAATAGCAGTAGTAGCAGTAACAGTAGTAGTATAGTATTAGTAATAGAAGTAGCACTACTATGACAATAATAGTTGTACTATTAGTAGCAATAGCAGTACAGTTATAATGTAGGAGTAATATAGTAGTATTAGTATAGTAATAATAGAATAATGGTAATACTTATGCTACTACTATTTCTTCAATAATAATTACTACTACATTAGTACAACTTTACTACTACAAATACTATACTGCTATAATTCTATTACTACTACTACAGTACTGTTATACTACTACTCATACAACTATTATTATATTACTACTATTACTAGTAGTACTGCTATTATGTTATACTACTACTACACTACTGCTATTAGAACTATTACTATTATTGTACTACTAGTATATTACAACTATACTACTTGTGCTACTACTATTATACTGCCAGTGGTATACTACTAATACTCCAAATATACTATTATATGACTACTATAACTATATTACTAATAGTACTACTGCTATACTATACTACTACTATACTGTTATTACAACTATAACTATTATACTAATAGTAATATTTTCATTATACTACTACTATTATTATTACTATTATAGTACCACCACATTACTACTATACTACTAATAGTAGTCCTATTATTATATTATACTGCTATTATTACTACTACTATAGTATCATACTATTACTTCTCTGTTACAACTGTACTACTATTATTATACTACTACTAATACTACTATTAATATACTATATAACTAGTACTACTATTATACTGTTGATATACTATTGCTACTAGTATACTATATTAGACTACTACTACTATACTATTATTATATTATTACACTACTACTATGCTACGACATATATATTGATACAACTTCTATTCTACTACTACTAGTAGTACTATACTACTAATATGATACAACTACTAGTACTACTATACTACAACTAATACTATTACAATACTACTACTACTACTACTACTAACTCTACTATTATACTACTACTAACACTTCTATTAGTCCTACTATACTGCTGCTATACTACCACTGTAGTTATACTACTACTACCCTTTTAGTATTAGTATAGCAACAACAATAGTAGTATAGTAGTAATATAGTAGTAGTAGTAGTATAGTAGTACAATAGTAGTATAATATATTAGTATAGTAAAATAGTATAATATTATGGATGACTCGGTTCAACTCCAATTCTAGTCTAGAATGATCCTCGAGATCAAATCTGCTTCGCGACTATGTCACTAATCTATATGATGAAGAAGAACCATGAGGAGCACCAAGAAAAGATTCTCTAACCACAGCTACACCAATACTCAAGTCAGAAATACTATACTACTATATAACTACCATACTACTACTAATAATATAGAAATACTACCATATTACTATTGCTACTGTCATCCTATAGTTATACCACTACTATTAGTATATTGCTTATATATTACTAATATACTTTTTTTATTACTATTACAACTTACTACTCTAATATTATTATGCTTCTACTATCATACTGTTGTAACTACTATTACTATTATTGCTTTTATACTACTATTACTAGTGCTACTATTAAAATATACTAATACTATACTACAATGCGATACTATTATACTACTACTATACTACTATTACCACTACTATTATGCTATTTCTATACTATCGCAGCTTACTACCATATTATACTAATGTCATACCAAAATTCTATATTACTATACTATACTACTATTATACTACTACTATGCAATAATTATACTATTACCACAATATACTACTTCTATATAACTAATATATTATTATTATTCTAACTATTATTAACTACTACTATATTACTATGCTACTACTATTATGTTATTATTCTTACTATTATACTACTAGTATCCAACATTTATCTACTTATATACCATTTTTATTTCTAGTACTACTTACTAATACTATACTTCTATACTACTACTGTACTACTAATATTATTATTACTCATACTACTACTATACTACAATTGCTACTAGTACTACTATTATATGGTAGTGATGCTATACTACTATTTTATACTACTCTATTATATTATTATTCTACTGCTACTACTATCCTATTACTTCTACTATTATTACTAAACTACAATTATACTATTACTATTAGGACACTAGTTCTATACTTCTAATATACTATTATTACTATTACGACTATACTAAAAATGCTACTATTATGATATTGTTACTACAGTCTATTTTATCGAGCCACTAAAACTATTTTAGGCTATGCTTAGCATGAGCCAAAACAGTAACCGACAGTGCTTGATATGACTTGTAAAAAGAAATGGCTCCAGGCATAACCCGCGGCCCACAAACCTATAGATTGTACTGTGCTTGGCCATATTTTAAGAAAATTTAAAAAATATAAAAATATATATTAAGGTTTTTAGACTTTCTTGAAATAACTAGAATAAGGAATGAGAATTTAATAATGGACCGAGATGGCCCAAAGACCATGTTGTGGTCGGCAAAATCGTGTCACGGGTTATGTCTGACTAGCGAGCTACTCAGAGAGCGCCAGGCCTAGCCCAACATATGATCCGTGCTAGACAAGACTAGAATACTATAGATTTTGAGTCGTACCAAGCACGACTAATTGTAGGCCATACTGAGTTGACCCGCAGACTGTAGAACTGTTGTCACTTCTATTTCTACTATTATACTACTATTACTATTACTATACTACTACTATATAATACAACTTTTACAAGTATTATCCTACTACTACTACTATACTACTATTATAATTACTACTACTATAATATTATACCACAATACTATACGGTACTATTATTATATTATTGTTATACTATTACTACTATTACTAATACTGTTATAGTATTATACAGATATGCTGCTACAAGCATACTATTATATTATTACTACTATGCTATTACTACTATAACTACTACACTAATATACTACAATACAATACTACTACAAGTACTATATTATAATACTATTATACTAATATACTATTATAGTACTACTACTATAATAATACTATTACTACTACTGCTACTATACTACTATACGAGTATACCACTAGCACAATACGACTATTATTATTATATTACTACTATACTACTGCTAGTGCTATTCTAGCATGTTAATGTTTTACTATACTACTACTACTACTATACTGTTATTATTACTGTTACTTCTATACTACTACTATACTGCTATTACTACTATTACTTCTATACTACTACTACTACTACTATATTATTAATATTGCTATTATTGTTATACTACTACTATTTCTACTAATATACTTCAATATTATTACTACTACAACTATACCACCACTTCTATTATACTACTACTGTCATTATACTACTTTCACTATATTATTGCTACTATTCTACTACTACTACTACGTTACTAGTAATACCATTATAACATTACTATTACTATGATACTAGTACTAATGTTATACTACTACAACTACTTTGCTATTACTACTTCTACTATACTACTTTTATACAACTAATATTATACTACTACTATATTATCGCTACTAATATACTACTACTATACTATTATACTATTACTACTGTACTAACACTATTACTACTACTATACTACTATACTTCTACTATTACTAGGATTACTACTATATTACTACTATACTATTACTTGATATATCAGCTAGTAGCAACCAAATTCATGAGAATATTTGGCCAATTATCAGGTAAAAGGCCCAGCTAGGTCAAACCCTTTTCTTTCAAAAACAAGTGGGCTGGTCAATGTGGAGTTCTAGTTTAGCCTATTAGAAACTTCTTAAGTGGAGGATTGCCTCATTTGACTGAATTCAATGTTACTTGAAATTCTAAGAGCCTCTTGAAATTCTCAGTGTCTTTTAACTAGTTTCCAACATAAACTTTTAGTATTTTGAAGTGCTATGTTTATTATACCTTATCTAGTATCTATAAGTTCCCCCCTTTAATCCATCTTCTTTGAAGTTGGTTCCGAAACTAAATTTCAAGGCTTATTAATTCATATAACTTGAATTCTCTCAAGCATGGTGAATTTTTCCAGCTTCTTATCTTAGGTATGGTTGCTTGCATTACGACATTGGTGGCAAGCTTGTTTTTTATTTGTCTCTTATCTAAGGTGTGGTTGTTCTAGATTATCATCTTGATGGTGAGATACTTATCTTGTTATTTATTCCTTAACTCTCTATTCATTATTTTTCTCCTGGTTTACGTGTCATCTTATCTAAGCATATCTATCACTACTATTATTATATTACTACTATACTATCACTACTACTATACTACAACTATACTATACTATCACTACTACTATATACTACTACACTATACTATACTATTACTACTACTACTAAAATCATGAATGAGATAAAGGAGATACACTATTCCTTCCATACTTTAGTTGGCCTGACCTAGTGCTCCACTGACCACCGTTGCCAAATCTAGACTTGCATAACCAACTAATCTCCAAAGTTAAGTTCTTTATAGACCTTGTAGGCAAAGACGAGGAAGCTTTTGTGGTCTTGGCTTAAAAGTGGGCAACACTCTTATCGTATACTTGTGGCAATTAGCACCTAGTTGTACTCATCCAAGAGGCAGCATAACATCTTGTTATGCTCCACCTTCTTCTCTACCTTGGATAGCACGATCACCATCTCAGAAGCTAGTATATTTGATGAAGAAGAAGGAAAAGAAGAAGAAGAATAGGAGGCAAGTGACAAAGCCCTAGGGCCAAGACCAAGCTTGGAAGTTTCGTTAGGTTGGATGATGAACATGGCTGTCTTACTTCATACTTCTTCACAAACCCTAAAAATAGTATAAAGTAGTAGTATACCAATAGCAGCAGTAGTAGTATAGCAATATAATAATAGTAGTATAGAAGTGGTATAGCAATGTAGTAATAGTAGGAGAAGTAGTAATAGTTGTATAGTAGCAGTATAATAGTAAGAGTAGTAGTAATAGCTGTATAGTGGCAGTATAATAATAGCAATAATAGTACTATAGTAGTCTAGTAGCAATAAGTAGTAGTAATAGAAGTAGTATAATAGTAATATAATAATAATATAGTTGTAGTATAGTAGTGGTATAGTATATTAGCAGCAACAATAGTAGTATAGTATTAGTAGTAATAGTACATTAGCAGTCATAGTAGTATTATGGTAGTAGTATAATATAACTATATAATAGTAGTATAGCATACCAGCCATGCTAATAGTAGTAGTAGTATAATGGTAGCGGTAGTTATAGTAGTATAGTATGATAGTAGTATATTATGGTAGTAATATAGTAGTCGTAGTAGTATAGTAGTGATAATATAGTAGTAATATAGATGTATAATATAGTAGTACAGTTGTACTAGTAGCATAGTATAGCAGTATAGCAGTAGTTTTCTATAGTAGTAGTACTAGTAGTAGAGGTAGCACTGTATTGATAGTAGTGGTAGTATAATAGTACGGAAGTAGTAGTAGCCATAGAATAGTGGTAGTATAATAGTGATAGTATGGTAGTAGTCATAGTAGTGGTATTAGTATAGTACTATTATAGTAGTAGAACTATGCTAGCATAGTATAGCAAGGTAGTAGTAGTATAATAGTAATATATTAACATAATATAACAATAGTGGTATAGTAGTAGTATTATAATAGTAGAAATATATTTTAATAGTAGTAGTATACTAGTAGTATAATAATGGCATAATAATACTAATAGTAGCATTAATATATAATATTGTTTGGAGCAATAATCTAGTAATAGTAGTAGTATAGCAATAGTGGTAAATTATTATGGTAGCAATATCATAATACAGAATTTGTATAATAATAGTGCAATAGTAGTAACACGACTAGTTTTAGTACTAGTAGCATAGTAGTAGTATAATCATAACATAGATGAATTATTATCAATTATAATAATAGTATAGTACTAGTAGTATAGTAGTAGTACTATAGTAGTAATATTATAGTGTAGTAGTACTCACAGTAGTATTAGTATAGTGGTTGTAGTATCATAATAATATAGTAGTAATATACTACTAAAAGCAGTAGTAGTTGTAGTATTAGTATAGTAATAGTAGTATGTTAGTACTATAGTTGTAGCATAACAATAGTACTAGTAGTAGTATAGTAGTAGTATGATTGTATATTGGTGGTACTATAATAATAAGCATTATTGTATAGTAGTAGTGGTGGTAGCATTAGTACCGGTAGTATAGTGGTTGTATAGTAATATTTTAATAATAGTAGTAGTACTATAATAGTAATATAGCATAATGAAAGTATTAATAGAATTAAGATAGCAGTAGCAGTAGTACTACAGTGATAGTAATAGTATCATAGGTGTAAAAGTATAGTGGTAATAATATTAGTAATACTAATAGTAGTCGTAGTAGTCTTGTTATAGTATTAGTATAGTAGTAGTAGTCTTTGTTGCTGTTGTAGCAGTAGTTGTAGTATACAAATAGTAGTTAGGGCTATTGTAATAATAAATTGCAATTGCAGTAATAATACACTAGCATTATAGTAAATAATAGCAGCATAATATTGTAGTTGTATTATTAGTAGTATAATATTAGCAGTTATAGTATTACAGTCTATTATGGTAGTAAGAGTTATAAAAGTGGTAATAATATAGTAATAGTACTATTATAGCAGTAATTATAGTATAGTAGCAGCATAGTACTATAGTCATAATATAATAGAAGTATTGCAATAGAAGTAGTAATAGTACGTATAATAGTATAGTAGTAATATATTAGTTGTGCTATATTTGTAGTATAGTAGCAGTAATAGTAGCAATAATATAGAAGTAACAGTCATATAGAGATACAGTAATAGTATTATAGTAGTAATAATTTAGTATAATAGTACTAGTAGTAGTAGTAATATAATTGTAGTAGTATAGTTATTATAGTATAATTACAGTATAGTGATATTGTAGTAGTACTAGTAGTGGTAATTATACTATAGTTGTAATAGTAATATTAGTATTATATTAGTATAAGTCATATAGTAGCAATACTTATATATTAGTATTAGTATAAGTATGTTAGTATTATAATAGTAGTTTTTGTAATTATAATTATGGTAGTATACTACTGCTAGTCGTATAATAATAATATAGTAGTAGAAATTGTATAACGGTAATAGTATAGTAGTATAATTGTGTTAATAGTATACCTCAAGTATTGGTTCAGCGGTTGTACTAACCATTTTTATGTGAGAGATCATTAATTCGAACCTTGCTTAAAGCACAACTTTTGTGGTAAATCCCAGTTGCTATACGGCTTTTGTAGCAAGAGTTGTAGTAATAGGAAAGTGGTAGTAGTATATTCATCTCTTAACAAGAGTAGTGGTAGTAGTGATAGTATAGCAAAAGTAAATTATACAATAGTTGTCTCGTAATGGTATAGTAGTAATAGTATAATAGTATTATAGTATTCATGGTAATAGCAATAGTAGTAATAATTGTTATTGTATAATAATGGGCAATCCAAACTAAAGGTCAGCCTGCGAGATTACCTAAAAGTCTACTCAAATGAAATGCTAGGCTGTGAAACTCTGGAAAGTCCAATATGTTTGGGGTTAGTCTACAGGCTAGTCTAAAAAGAAAACTCTTACTAAAGGCTAGCCTGTGGGCATTTTTAAAAGTCTAATTGACTAAAGCATAGCCTACGGGCTTGCTTGAAAGACTAAATCAACTAATGGCCATGCTGTGGGTCGCCTAAACCCAAAGCAACTTAAGGTTAGCCTATAGTCTCACCTAAAGTCCTTATAATAGTCTAAGGATTTTCAAACTAAAATAAAATTGATAAACATAAATTATTTAAATGGCTCAACCATATTGAACTCAATGTAGTTTGGCTGAAACAAATGAACCAAACCAAAGTGAGTCATATCAGATTCGAACTAAACTACAATATATTTTAAAAAACTCTAAATTGAGTCAAAACCATTTTTTAATTAATCATAATAAGTTTCAATAGAATTTTGAATTGAATCAAACTACAACCACGACAAGTTCGAATAGAACTATAAATGAAGTCAAGCCACATTCAAACTAATCCATAACGAGTTTGAGTAGAACTCTAAATTGAGTCAAATTGCATTCGAACTAAACCACAATAATTTTAAATAGAACTTTTAAATTACATTGAACTAAACTACAACAAGTTAGAATAGAACTCTAAATTAAGTCAAGCCACATTGAACTAAACCATAAAATGTTTGAAGAGAACTCTAGATTAAGTCAAACCACAATTGAACTAAACTATAGTAAGTTAAAATAGAACTCAAAATTGAGTCAAATAATATTTAAACTTACAATAAGTCTGAATAGAACTTTCATGTCTGAATAGAACTTTCATTTGACCTAACCACAACAAGTTCGAATAGAACTCTAAATTAAGTCAAACCACACATCAAAGCTTAACCAACCACAAAAGTTATTGAAGACTCTTGGCTAAGGCAACTCGAAAAGCCATTGGTGATGCCTCAAACTCAATCAACAACACTCCTATGAGGCCATCAATTATTGAACAAAGTCAACCAATAACACACTCAAAGCTGTTTGCCACACTTCAATGCTAAACAAACCTCAAAAGCTATTAGTGAATGACTGAGCCAACCCCAAAAGTCATTAGCGAAGCCTCAAAATTAGTCGACAACATGCCAATGAGGCTATCAATTATTAGATAAAATCAACCAACAACATGCTTAAAGCCATCAACTACACTTCAAAGATAAACCAACCCTGAAATCCATAGGTGAAACTTGGGAAGCCAAGTTCAAAAGCTAATTGTGATGCCTCAAACTTAGTCAATGACATGACAATAAGGCCATCAATTATCAGATGAAGTTAAAGTTGTTGGCTACATTGTAAAGCTAAACTAAACCCAAAAGCCATTGGTGGTGCTTGGCTAAGCCAATTCAAAAGCCATTGGTGATACCTCAAACTTAATTGACAACAAGCCATTGAAGTTGTCGATTATTATACAAAATCAATTGATAATATGCTTAAAGTTGTTGGACACATTTCAAAACTAAACCAACCTGAAAAGCCATTGGTGACACTTGGCTATGACAAACCTAGAAACAATTGGCGATATCTCAAATTTAATCAACAACATGCCAATGAGGCCATAAATTATTAAATGAAGTCAAATGATAATATGCTTAAAATCATTATCCATGCTTCAAAGCTCAACCAACTCCAAAAGCCATTGGTGGTTCTTCAAACCTAATCGACAACACACCAAGCGGCTGTTGATTATCAAATTACAAATAATTAGCATAAGCTAATGTTGCTAATCATTTTATCAAGTCAAGAATCAATAGAAGTTAAATGATGACAAAAGAAAAATTGTTGATCAAACTCCAGATCCTAATAGGTTCAACTAACACATGCGAAGACAATCAATCACACATTAAAATCGAATAATATCATTAACATCGACCAAATATCAAATCAAGCATCCAGAACTCTAGAGTGGGGCAGTGGAGAGCTTCAAGCTTTTCCCATTCTCTTCCTTATTTCATTTTATTCATGATTGTAAATTTAAATTCATTAAATTGTAATATTAGAGTATGCCCTGCTTAAATCATGTACCCTTTTCCTCAAATCAATCAATCTTGTTTTCTTCTTTTTTGTCTCTATTTTTATTAGCTAGATTCCTTACTTTAGGAGGTTTCTGAAAACTATCAAGGCAATTAACAATACAGGCTTGCACCTATTAGGAAGTCATGTTCCCATGATACTTGATTGCTCACTCATACCAACATACATTTTTCATTTGTCATTTTTAGATGATTCATGGGCTCTTCACTATCCCAGGTTGGCAATTTTGTCTTTGCACCAGGTTACACCTAAACTAGAACTAGGTCACACTTGAACTTAAACCAAGTCAAACCTGAACCAAAATCAGGTCAAACCTCAAGCAGAACCAAGTTTAATCAAATCGTCTTGAACTTGAACACAAGTCCATTAAGGTTTGAACCTGAACCTAGTGAGATAAAAAAAAAATCCATTAACACATTGAACTAAGATCCATCAAGAACCAAATGAAAGTTGGATTAATGATTAATTAGAGTTAGTCCACAACATGCTCATAGTCGTTCATAATACCTCGAACATAATCGTCGACACGCTAATGAGACTGTTGACTCTATAATTGAAGATGATTAGCATAATCCAATGTCGCCAATTATTTTTTCAAATCAAATCAAACCTAAGGTAGACTTGAATTTGCTTAGTTAGTCAATCTTATGCCATGTTTGAATATGGTCAATCAACAACACAATTAAAATTGTTGACCACACTTTAAAGCTAAGCCAACACATGCTCAAAAGCTATTAGTAATGCTTCAAACTTAATTTATAATATGCCAAAGAGGCCATCGCTTATCAAATCCAAAATGCTCAACATAAGCCATAGTTGCTAATTATTTCAAATCAAACTAAAAGTTGGCTTAAACTCACTTAGTCAGTCAACCAGATGTCTAATTCAAAAGAAGTCAACATGCATCATGCATAAAGTTATTGGACACACTTCAAGCTCATCCAACAACTTGGGTGATGCTTCAAATATAATCCAAGCCATTGTTTATCAAATAGAAATGGTCAGCATTAGCTAATGCCATAGTCCATTTTGAATCAAATTGAACTGAAGGCAAATTTGAACCCGCTTAGTCAATTAGCCAGATGTTGCTTAAAGACATTAGTGATACTTTGACCCCAAGCCAATACGCACTCAAAAGCTATTGACAATACTTCAAACCTAATAACAACATATTAAAGAGGTCATCAATTATCCAATTAGATATCAAAAGAGGCCAACTGACAACAAGCATAATGTAGTTAGTAAACTTCAGATCTTAAAAGGGTCAATTGACACAAAGCAAGAGAGTTAGTGATAACCTGAAATCAAGCCAAATTATCAGCATTCACCAAGGATAAAACTAAGGTCCATCTATTCATATTTCAGGTGCACAGGAGTGGGAGAATGATGAGTATCAAGCATTCCCTCTTTCTATCTTATTTTCATAATCTTTATGATTTTCAATTTAAATTTCTTAAATTGTAAAGTGAGGGTATGCTCTTTATGTAAGCCATGTACTTTTTTCTCAAATCAATCAATCATTCTTTTTTCTATTTGCATTGCTATTTTCATTAGCTAGATTGCTTACTTTAAGATATTATACTTGATGCCTGTTAGTGCAATTAACAATATAAGCTTCTGCCTATTAAAAGTTATGTTCCCAAAATGCCTAATTATCCTACAAAGCACCCTGAAATTTTATTTTTTATCTTGATATTACTCCTTGGAGTCTCTTGCTAACCCATGTGATTGATTTTGGCTCAACTGTAGTATAGTAATAGTATAGTAGTAGTAATAATAGTATAGTAATACTAGTAATAGTATATTGCTAGTTGTCGTATAATAGTAGTGCAGTAGTAGTAGTAATAGTAGAAGAATTGGTAGTCGTTGTAGTAGTACTAGGTGTAAAAGTAGTATAGTTGTCAGATAGTAGTGCTACTAGTAGTAATAGTAGTAATTGTTGTATAGTAGCAGTAGCAGTATAGTAATAATAGTACTAGTAGTAGTTTAGTAGTGGAATAGTGATAGTAATAGTAGTAGTATACTAATGTTAGCAATTTAATAGTAGTGGTAGCATAGTAGTAGTATAGTTATTATAGTAGTATTAGTAGCGTTGTAGTTGTAGTATAGTAGTAATGTTGTAGTAGTATTGTATTAGTGTCATAGTAATAGTAGTAGCAGTAGAGTATTGTTGTATAATAGTAGTATTCGCAGTAGTAATAGTAACAGTAGTATAGAAGTATAATAATAGTACTAGTTATAACACTAAAAGTGCTTGATGTATAGTAGTAATAGTAATATAGTAGTAATAGTAGTATATAGTAGTATTAATAGTATAGTAGTGGTCCCATGGGCTAGTCCTAGACCATTGGTGTGGGCATACAAATCAAAGCCAAAAATATGTCAATATTTTTTTGCAGTAATTATTTCTCACTTTTTTCCTTTCCTACCAAAAGTTTTCTTTTATTCTCCAACAACCCTTTCCTTTTTATTATTTTCTACCTTTATTTCTTTTTTTCTTCTTCCCCATCCCATGCGAGGACTCTTTTGTTTTATTTATTTTTTACACTTCTCCCTTCTCCTCCTTTACAACTGGAAACAACCATTTTGTTTTTTTTTCACTTTCCTTCGCTCCCCAATGTGTTGTCTTTCTTTATTTCGCTTCTTTTAATTCACTACCTCTTACAACTGAGACAACAATTATATTATTTTAATTATTTTTTTACCTCTTTCTCTTTCCTACTTTTCTTCTCCTTCTTCATCATCTTGTTCCTAATAGTAGTATAGTAGTAGTAGCATAGTTTTAGCATGGTAATATTATAGTAGTAGCGTAGTTATTATTGTCATAGTAGGAATATAATAATAGTAGCAATAGTAGTATAATAATAGTAGAAATATAAAAGTAGCAGTTGTAGTAGTATACCAATAGCATACTAGTAGTATCATAAAAATAAAATATTATTATAGTAGTAGTAATCTAATAATAGCAGTAGTAATAGTATAATTGTAATGATATAATAGTAGTGTAATAATAGTATAATAGTAGTAGTAGTAGTATAGCAGTAATAGTATAATAGTAGTAATACAGTAGGAGCAGCTTAATAGTAGAACAAATGGAGGCTATATAACTAACATAAGGAAGTAACACAACAATGATAAATGATGTAAATAAACCATACCCTAATCATCATGATCAAGTATCATATCCCAAAGGCTATATAGTGCCTAAGTTTAAATAATTTAATGGCATTGTAACTCTGAACAACATATACCTCATTTCATGACTCTATATAGGGACTTAGGTAATAACCCCTCATTGTTATTTTGTAATCAATGTGGGGAAACATGTAATAACCATTGCGGATCTCATTTCCACACTAAAGTGTGCCAATGAATCAGTCTTAAATTACATCACACAGTGGAGAAACCTTAGTATCAGGTGTGAATAATCCACAAGCCAATTCGAAGCTGTAAATCTAGTTCTTAGTAACATATGAAAGAACTTGATGGCACATAACTTATCACTTCTTCTATCCACACTTTCTAAGACCTTATTGTACTAGTTAAGAAGTTGGAGAGGATTGGCCCACCAGCCTTAGCTTGTTTATAAATCTTTAAACTAGAAAAATCCTTCAGCCACACTTCAAAAGTCATTGGTTATGCTTGGCTAAGCCAACCCCAAAAGTCATTGGCGACACCTCAAATATAATTATCAAAATGTTAATGAGGCCACAGATTATAAATCAAAAAATCAAATAAAGCTAGCTAACAACACATTCAAAGTCATCAACCACAATTTAAAGCTAAGACAACTAAAAAGCTGTTGGTAATGCTTAACTAAGCCAACCCCAAATGTTGTCGGTGATGCCTCAGACTTAATTGACAACATGCCAATGAGGCCATCAATTTTTGATTCAAATCAAATTATGATAGTGATGAACTTTCTTAGCTAGTCAACTAGATGCCTTGTTCAAATAAAGACAATAGACAATACACTTCAAGCCATCAGCCACAATTCGAAGCTAATCCAACTCAAAATCCCCTGGTGATGCATGGCTAAGATAACCCCAAAAGTTGTTGGTGACACCTTAAACTTAATCGACAACACACCAATGAGGCAGTCAATTATCAAGTAAAAAATTAAATAAAACCAACAATACATTCAAAGTCATCAGCCATACTGCAAACCTCAGCCAACTTAAAAATTGTTGGTAACTCTTAGCTAAGCTAAGCCCAAAAACCATTGGTGACATTTCAAACTTAATTGGAAAAATGCTAATGAGGCCATCCATCATCAAACTAAAAATCAAAGGAAGCCAACTGATGATACACTTGAAGCTATCAGCCACATTTTAGTGCAAAACCTACCGAAAAACTATTGGTGATGCTTACCTAAACCAACCCTAAAGTCTGTTAGTAATGCTTCAAACAAAATCAATAACATGCCAAGAGGTCATCGATTATCAAATTATAAATTATTAACACAAGCTAGTGCCACTAATCATTTTTTTTCTCAAATCAAGAAGCAAAAGAAGTAAAGTGACAATAAACAAAAAGCTGTCAGTAAAACTTTAGATCTTAATGGGGTCAACTAACACAAGACAAGTTATCACCATCTGCTAGAGATCCAATCAAGCATACCCCCTGAGTCAAGTTCCACTCGGCCAAGGGCACGGGGGTAGGGTAGAGATGCATGTCAAGCCTATGCCCACTTCCTTTTGCATTCCACTCTCTTTTATGATTATGAATTTAAATTCTTTAAAATGTAAAGTGATGATTTGCCCTTTCTTAAGCTATGTATCCCTTTCCTAAAGTAATCAAATTATGCTCTTTTCTCCTTCGTGTCTCTATTTTTGTTAGCTAGGTTTCTTGCTTTTGAAGGTTTCCAACAATTGTTGGGGGGATTAAAAGAAGAAGCTTATACCTATTGGAAGTCATGTCCCTAAAACACCTGATCACCCTCAAACCACCTTATATTTTCATTTTTTTGTTTCATGATTTTCCCTTGGAGTCTTCGCTACTCTAGGTGGTCAATTTGGATCTCACAATAGTATCGTAGTAGTAGTCCAAGTTGTATACTACAGTAGTAGTAGTAGTATTAGTAGTAATAGTATAGCAGTTCTAGTAGTATAGTAAAAGTAGCAGTAATAATAGTAAAAATATAGTAGTAATGGTATTATAGCAATAGTATTATAGTGTAAAAGTAGTAATAATAATAGTGATTGTAGTAGTAGTAGAAGTAATAGTAAAATAGTAGTATAATAATAGTGTAGTAGTAGAAGTTGTAATAGTACTACTAGTAGTAATATTGTAGCGACATAGAAATAACAGAAATTGTAGTAATAGTAGTAGGAGCAGCAGTAGTAGTATAGTAATAATTGTAGCACTATTAGTAGTAGTAATAGTAATAAAATTTAATATAATAGTAATATAGTCGTATTAGTAGCTGTAATATAATAATAGTAATACTATTTTACCACTATTGCAATAATAATTTTTAATACTACAATAGTATAACTTTAATACTTCTAATACTACTAGTGCTACTACTACAATACTGCTAGTGCTATACTACTAATATTATAACTATACTAATATACGACTGTTATAACTGTACTACTATTATACTATACTACTACTACAAATATAATTATTATACTAGTAATATTTCCACTATACTATGACTATGTTGCTATAGTACTACTATACTATGCTATACAACTACTATAGTACTACTATTACTACAACGATAACACCATATTAGTACTCCAATACTATTATTATAATACTATTATACTACTAATATTATACTATTACTATCATCCTACTACTAGTACTGCTATTAATATACTACACAATGAGTATTACTACTAGTGTACTACTATTATATTATTACTGCTATTATACTACTATTATACCATTACTACATTACTATACTACTATTATGTCATTATAATTACTTTTACTCCTATACTACTTATATACTAGTACAACTTCTACACTACTACTACTACTGGTACAATATTACTACCACTAGTTCTACTATGTAACAACTAATACTCAACTGCTATACTACTGGTACTATAATAATGATACTACTATTGCTGCTACTATTACTATTACTACTACTACCACTACTATTTATACTATTACTAGAACTACTTCTACTATGCTACTACTAGCACTTATATTACAACTACTACTAGTGTAATATTATTATACTATGACTACTGCAATATTGCTACTACTCTTATACTAGTAGTATAGCAATAATAGTAAAAGTAGTATAGTAGTATATATAGTAGTATAGTAAAATAATATGATATTGTTAACGAATCTCTGTTTAACATTGATTTTGTTCTGGAAGGCTTCTTGAGATCAAATCTACTTAGCCACCCTATCGCTAATCTACAAGAGGAAGAAGAACCGAAAGGAGGACCACTCTGATGCTCAAGTTAGAAGCATTCTCATTAATTTTAGTTCACACAAATAGGTAAATAAAGAATTAGAGAGAGAGAGTGGCTACTCCATGTTTTATAGGTTAGGAAGGTCTTTGATAGGATTTTGAATTTCATGATCTTAGTCCTAATTATGTCTGACTCTCCTTATTTAACTGCCATCACTCTCAGATTTTCTACTAATGGTTTTCCTAGGATTTGCATCTCCCAAATTTTCATGAATACCCGATCACATCCATATATGGGTCACGCTTGTCAAATATTCCAGTTAGCCTTGAGATGTATGTCTGCTAGATGGCCTACAATGATACCACTAAGGTGATTTGACCTCAGCAACCTCACCATGGATAATGGCCTCAGTGTATCATTAGTGCCCCCCAACTCTAGTCATGGAGTTAGGTGGCTTTGTGAGTGGAGTTACTTCCTCTTTCATGAGCTTAGATATGGTTTTTTGACCATGTCATTTTGAATTCTTGAGGTTCAAGTCCACTGCTTTCACTAAAAATGAGGGGCGATGAGCGTCATAACTCCATGTAAGGTGAGTCACTTGTTCATAGCATTATGCCTAGTGTGTGTTGCCAATGAACATGACTTCTTAAGTGTTGAGACACTATCCTATTGAATCATGATAAATTATTAAGGCTTATCTTATTCCAATGTGACAGTCTAGACGCATCACTTTATATACTGAGATAGCCATTGATGTAGACACATGTCTCTCATGATCGGTGCAGCGATCTCTAGCTCCTAACGTTTAGGCTTGCTTGGTCCATGTAGTAATGATATAATGATTTGGGAAAGGTTGTTTAAGGAATTATTCATCACTTTTCACCAATTTTTGGCAATCTTCATCCTGTGTCTCTTGCAACCCTTATTTTCTATCCTTCTTCTTTGCTAAGTTTTCTTTTGAAATTACATCTTCTTCTGCTCCTTGACGAGGGCCATCTTTTGGTGAGGGACGTACCACTCCATCAGTCTCGGTAGTCATAGCTTCATCCTCTTAGGCAACATCCACCAAAGTTCCCAATGTTGGTGGGTTGAACTCCATGCACTCCGTTGCTACTATGACCTCCAAGGGGCCAATTCCTCTGGCTATCTTGTCCTCATCTGTAGGGGTTGGTTCCAAGCTGCCTGCTATTCCCACACCGGTGGCTCTAAGTCCACTTGAGAAATTATCTCAGAGTAAGTGTCATTTTTTATCCTTTTTAACCATTATGGCTTTTATTTTGGATTGTGGGACCTTATTTGGCTTTGGAAAGTAAGACCTAACTTTGTATTTTATTAGGTGTCCCTGAGTTGAGAGTTTGGAATTCTAAATCCACTTTATAGGAGAAAAACCTTGATGATGTAGTCATCATGTTTGGCTTTCTAGATGGGATTGAGTTAGACCAGTTGGGTTTAAGGAGGAGAACAAGAAATTCAAGGAGGAGTTTGGGTTTGAGCTTAGTACCTATTGGGAGATGTTCAAAAGTAGCTTTAGGTACACTATAGATAGCTTTACCCAGGAAATCCTAGGAGACTAGGACCTCTCCCTTGATCAAATTATGCCAATGACATAAAAGTTTTCATTATTCTTTGAACTCTAGCTGATCCAAAGGTTTCATCACGATTGTTGAAATATTCGGGGATGCCTTCGAGGGCTAGCAGGTTCAAAAATAGAGGGTAGATGGTATTTTTATCCCAAGAAATGATATAGATTATTTTTCTCAAAATCCTAGCTCCATCCAATTTGGGAAAGACCATTCCCTTAGGATTTTTACCAAGGTAGACAAAGTTCTTTCTTATGGTGGGGCAACCCTTTCACTCATTGAGCTAGCCTAGAGATCTGCCCTATGGTTCTCTAGTTTTTAATCTATTGGTTAGATGCGGTTGAGGAGTTAGATCTACTCCCATGTGGCTCGATAGTGCTTGTCTACTAGAGCATGGCCTATCTATGGCTTGGAAAGTTAATACGTACCTCAGACTTGTGTTTTCTTGATTCTTCAGTTGCTTTCTCCTTAATTTAATCATTGGTTTGATTTTGTATAAGGTTGACCAAGATCTCATTCATGAATGAGTTTTTTAGGCTACAGGCAAACACTCTTTAGGTATCCCTTGTCCTGTCATCTCAAAAGAGGTCCTTCAAAGTAGAAGGCAATGCTTCCCCTTAGGAGTATGTCTAAGCCCAAGGGAAGAATAGGTGAGAGGAGGAAGCTAGTTTGTGAGCGAAGAGAAGACAAGGAATGGATAGGTGATATCTCACCCTTTTGAGTCCCTCTCTTGAGTTGAATCCACAAGAGAGGCCACCCATGCACTAAACTCTTCTATTGCAAAGTTTGCTGACTATGGGAAGAAGGGAATTATGACTTCTGAACCTACACCTCCTCCTCCCCAAATTAAAGTGTGGACAAGGTCCACCTCCAATTATCTAAGCTCGTTAAGCAAGGAGATGTACCCTGAGGACTATTTTCTCATATATTTTGGGGATAGTGGAAACCCCCACATTGAGCAAGTCCCTATAGATTGGGTCTTCCTTAAGGGGGCTCAGACTTGTGCCACCATTCTCTTCTATCAATGTTGGCAGAGTTTTAGCTCAGTTGTAGGTATTGTAACTTTTTTATTATATTGGTTGACAATTTTTGAAGCTTAGAAGTAAATGGCTTCTGAGAAGAATAAGACCAATAAAGCCAAGGAGGATGTAAACTTCCACTATTCTCAACTGGAGTCACTCCAGCTCAAGGTTGGGAAGATGAAGAAGGAGGTAGAGGAGGAGAGAAATATCCTCTAGGTGGAGCAAGACTCAACCTTAACAAGGCCGATGAAACTGGAGGCTTGGCAAAATGCTGAGCTAGACCAAGCAAAGGATGAGGTAGTGGCCATATTCTACCAAAGCTCAGAGTACTTGTAAGTCCATGAAGCTATGCAAGATGTAGACTATTCTCATGTTCAAGGCCAGTGATGAGTATCTCCCTGAGTGGGGCTTTCTCTCTACCAACTCCTTCTCTCAGGGCTACCTCTACTGTGGAGACACAGTAAAGAAGGCTAACTATTATTCTGACTTTGAGATTGATGACCTGTAAGTGCAACTTTGCAATAACTTGACGATTCACCACATCAAGTAATAGTATTAGGAGATCCTCTAGATGGAGAAAGAAGCTAAGGCATCTACTAAGCCTTTGCGCCTATTTCCCAAAGGGAGTCCACCAAACCCCTAGCATCCTCCAAATAGCCTTGCATTATTCTCCTTTATGTTTCTTTGTATGAAGCTTTTAACTATGTTTCCCCTCAAATATGATATTATTGTGATGGCTAAAAGAGATTTTATTTTACTTGCACCTTTTCCCTTTGCATCTTTGGCTCACATCCCTCTTGCACACATCTTGGCCTAGCTCACTTAGAGGTCAGTTGTTCTCCATTACACTTGCAAATCATCATATACTTTTGCCTTTAGCCATGGTGAAGATTTCTATAAAGTGAAAAGTCATAGCTTGCCTTCACAATGTTGGATCTCTTTAAGTAGTGTTACTTAAACTTGATATAGCCAATGCTCGACCTTCCACCAAGAGGAGAAAGGCTTAGGGAAGAGAAGGGACTATTAAGAGAGAAACTTTGAGGACCATCGTATGGCCTAAGGTGAAAGATTTACATAATAATCTTAAGTCTTGGCAAAGTTATGAGGTTCCCGTTGTTGGCTTATGACCAAATTCTTATGCATTATATAAAACCAAGATCTTATGCCTGACTTATCATTGAGGTCTTATGCCTAGCTTGTTCTCAAGGTCTTATGCTCAAGATAGGACAGAGGTCTTATTCCTTGCTTATCAGTGAGGTGTTATACCTTGGGTATAGCCAAGGTCTTATGCCTGGTTTATCGTTGAGGTCTTATGTTGGGCTTATTATCGATTTCCCATGTCTCAAGTAGAATTGAGGTCTTTTGCCTAGCTTATTCTCGAGTTCTTATGCTTTGCTTGCCGCTAATATCTTATACTCCTAGTGAATCAGAGGTCTTGTAACTCCAGTGAATTGAAGGTCATGTGTCGGCTTCTTGCCAAGGTCTTATGCCTCAGATTAATCTAAGATCTTATGCATGGATTATTTTTTAGGTATTATATCTTGGATAGAATTGAGATCTTGTTCTTGGTTTATCACCAAGATATGACATCAAGCTTATTATCGAGGTCCTATGCCTCAGATGAATTGGAGGTCTTATGCTTGGCGGACAATGATGCTTAAGATTGAGCACCTAGATGATGAGGAACTTTATAGGGCATAACATGTAGACAACCTAAGAATGTTTTATCTTTAGACTAAATTTTGCCTCCATTATCTCTTTAGATATTGACAAGTCTTGTCCCAATAACCCACCAAAGACCTTGATTAATTAGTTTAGCTTATTGAAGTATCCTATCACTTGATTGTAATTATCAGTTGCATTCCCATCTATTTTGGTATTGGGCCACTCACTGTTCGTACTCAGCAACACTAATGAAAACCTTTCCCAAACTTCCAGGATGAGATCCTTCTCAACTCAAACACTTGAATCATTCATTTTAGGATTATAAGCCCAACTCAAGGTGATGTAAGACCAATTTTCACTGGAATGAGAGTTTCAACCCCATAAGCAAGCATGAAAGGTGACTCCTTAGTTATTGTCCATGGTGTGATCGGCAAGACAATAGAACATGTGGTAGCTTATCCACCTAGACACCTTTGGTGCTTTTAAGAAGTTTCTTTATGCCTGAAGGTTTGTCTAATTAGTTACCTTAGCCAAATTGATAGATTAGGGGTGGTCACCGAGGTGAACCTTAGTTATATGCGGATACTACAACAGTATTCTTTTAATCTTGAGCTATCAAGTTGCATCCTATTAGCTATAACTAGCACTCTTCATAATATTAACCTACAGATCATGCTCTACCATAGGAACTCCTAAATATTTCTCTTGATGATTATGGCTAGGAATTCAGCTTTTACCCGTTTGGTAAAGTAGTCAATAGTGACCACTAAGAACTTTCTTTGACCTGATCCTAATGGCTACAAACATAAGATGTTCATCCCTTATTAGTCAAAAGGTCATATAGATTGGGTCTGCTAGAGCTAAACTACTAGACTATGGTGTGAGGAGGTGTGCCTTTTGCATTGTTCACATTTGAAGATGAATTCAGATGTCACAAAAGTTAGGTTGAGCTAATAATACATTTGTCTAAAGAGCTTAGGTGCCACAGCCAATCCTCCACCATGGCTCCCACATATACCACCATGAACCTCTCAGATGACATTGTCATCTTCTTTGGGTCTTACATAGTAGAGAAGGGGCTACGTGAGGGATTTTTATGCAAGACTTCTTCTAATAAGGTGATGTTTTGGGCTAGCTTCATGGTCTTCTGGGCCTCTTTTGGGCCTTCGGGAAGTTTCCAGTCTTTAAGGTAAGAGTTAATGCGATCTATCAAATGGGAGTCTACATCCACCACATTCATCTGAATGGTCTCTAATTAGCTAGGTTGTTTAAGATTCTCCACAATGATGTGCCTCGGTATGAAATTTGAAGAAGCAAGTCGAGTGAGAGCATCTACCTCTGTGTTGCTATTTTGGGGTACTTGGGAAATTTCCACTTAGTCTATTTTTACTATAAGCTTCTATAGCTCAACTAGGTACTAGACCATGGTTGTATCTTTTACCTTATACTCTCCAGTGACCTACAAATACACAAGTTGTGACTTGCTAAATACCTTCAATGTTTTAGCTCCTACTCCTAACACTGTGTGCAATTTGCGGAGGAATGCTTAGTATTCTACAACATTGTTTGAAGCCTTGAATTTAAGCTCAGCAGAATATTCAGCCACTCTAACATCTGAACTCTAAAGGATAGCATCAATCTTGCAACCTAACATGCAAGATAAGCCACATACTTGAACATCCAATGACTCAAATTCTGATCCTTCCAAGTATGAGATCAAGAAGTCTACAGAAGCTTGGGCTTTGATAGCCTTTCATGCCTCAAAGCTGACATCAAATTGACCTAACTTGATGGACCACTTGAGCAACCTTCATGGGGCTTTTGACTTTTGCAATATCTACCAAAGTGGGAGATTGGTGAGTACTATAACTAGGTGTGCTTGAAAGTAAGGGTGGGTCATTTGGGTTGCTAGCACCACGGTGTATGCTACCTTTCCCAATGAAGGGTATCGAACCTCTACACCTGTGAGCACATGACTCACAAAACATATAGGGTGTTATTTTCTACATTGGTCACTTATTAAAATTAAACTAATCACCTGGTCTAATGTAGCTATATAAAGAAAGAGTACCACATTTATATTAGGTCTCACCAATAAGGGTGGTTTGGCTAAGTGCTTTTCAATGTCTTCGAAGGCTCGATTGCATTCTTCCATCCATTTGAGTTGTAGCTTTGCTTGAGTGCCTTAGGAAAGAACAAGCACTTCTCTCCAGATCTAGATAGGAAGTGATTGAGCACCACCAGGTGACCCATGATCCTTTGCATCTCTTTGATGGAGATCAGAGGCTTCATTCTCATAACTACTTTAATCTTATCACTGCTTCTATTCCATATTCTAAGACTAAGTAGCCAAGGAACTTTCCTAAGCCTATCCCAAAAGCATATTTCTTTGGGTTTAGCTTTATCCTAAATATCTGAAGTGTATCCAAATCTCTTCTAGATCCTTTGTATGCCTACCAATTTGGAGGATTTCGACTAGCATATTATCAGCATATGTTTTCACCTTCTTATCAAGCTAAGGCTCAAAAACTTTGTTCACCATTCTTTGGTATGCTACTTTTGTGTTCTTTAGTCCAAAAGGCATTGAACTGTAATAGAGCATACCTTGATCTATGATGAAGGTAGTTTTTTGCTCATCTTTGAGATGCATTCCAATATGATGGTAGCCAAATAACACATCCAAGAAGCTCAGGAGATGGTGGTCTAAAGTAGAATACATGAATTACTCAACTTAGGTAGATGATACCTATTCCTAAGGTAGACTTTATTCACATTAGTGAAGTCAATGCACATTCTGTATTTAACATTAGATTTCTTTACTATTACCATGTTTTCCAACCACTCAGGATAGTTGACTTCCCATATAAATCTTGCATTGAGAATTTTACCCACTTTTGTAGCGATATCTTTTTGGTGTTTAGGGGCAAAGTACCTTTTATTCTACTTGATTGGCTTGTGAGTTTCTGTGACCATGAGTTGTGTTGTGCCACTAAAGGGTCAATACCAAGGAGAACCTCAAGGACCCATGCAAAGACATCTTGGCTCCTTCTTAGGAGTTCTTGTAATTTGATACATAAGGGCTCTATGAGTTTCACCCACACTTGAGTATCCTCCATGCTCTTTCATTGATGACTAGGCTAATGAGCCATTCCATAGGCTCAACATTCCCCTTCTTTGGCTCAGTGTCAGATTTATTAGTCCCTACTACTGTTGGTTCCTTACTTTTGTAACTAAAACTATATTGCTAGTAGCGAGCATCATACTTCTTAATCAGACTTTGGTCTCCTCATGTGATGCAGCGGGGGAAGGGACATGAGAGATAAGGAGAAGATCACTGTCTTCTCACCACAATAGATCCAATTGATGCAGTGAGAGAGGAGGCACAATGGGTAAGAAGAAGATCACCATCTTCTTTTTGATGTAGTGAGGGAGGGCACAAGAGATATGAAAAGGATCACCCTCTTCTCACAATGATAGATCCTTGAATCTACAAGGAAGACGAAAAGGAAATAAACTCAAAATAAGAGAATATTACTGATAGGAAAGCTTTTTTTTTTAATACAACCTTTGGATGTATATATAGCTCTCTAATAAACTTAGAGTCCTACTTAGTGTAGACTAAAAATAAGACTTAGACTCCACTAAGAATTCTACTTAACATATCTCAAATAAAGATATATAAATCCTATTCCTTATTAGGCTAGGAATATTATTGACTCTAACTGATAAATAAATCATAATTTTGATCAATACAAAGTCTGAATTATCCAAAATAGTAAATAAGAGACTTGTTGGAATCGATCTCAGCTTTCCAATGGATAGTTATTTTCTAGATTTGGATCAATATCTCAGGAGATATGGCCTCTAGACTGTAGCTGTATGAATCTTGATGGATCCTTATTGAAGTTGGAAATCAACTTGGACTGGATCTCTAATTTTGCTGTGAAAAGGATGTAGTTGTCCTACATCAGATCCCTCCACTTGTAAAAGATTGTCCTCAAGTCAAAGAATGGTGTCTCTGTTGGTGCAGTTGTGCTCCTCTTGCACTCTTTCCAACATAAAACTTGATGATGTAAACCAATAAGATCTCTTCGAGTAACATCTTCAGCAATTTGATCTCCTATTTTCCTTCGGCACAACCCTTAAACTTTTGCAGGGTTCCCTTCGACCTTATTTGAAATAAAATTTTCGTACACACCAACTTATGATTTGTTGTCATGTAATGATAGTATTCTTTACAAGTTTGCTGACAATTACTCTAATAATCGGAATATATCATTACAAATTTTAAATTTTGCATAGCGATAACTTCGGTAGAAATTTCCTCCAGTTGTTCAAGAGAGTTGGCTTTTGATGAATTCAAAGAATAATCATCAGTATCACAGTCAATATTTTCACAAGTAGAAAACTCTTCCTTACAGCCATCAAGATTATCAACTGATTCATATGACTTCTCATCAATGGTCTCTTGAAAATTTTTTGTAACATCCAAAGCCACTTTTGTATGATTTTCTAACTCATCAAAGAAAGAATCTTTGGGGACCTCAATAAAATCTTCATTAGTTTGTTTGTTTTTTACGTGATTCACAACCTTTTCTTCAATTTGACAATTCAATACAAGAGGAAAGTTACTAAGATATGGAATTAATACTTCATGGTTGTCTCCATTGATTTTAATTCTAGAAGCCCTTGGATTAGAGATTTGCCTTCCTTGATTTTGATCCCCTTTTGAGAACTTTATGTTGAATAGTTTAACCATCTCCGGCCATGAGTGGACTTTTGGTTTGCCTTCACGTGTTCCTTGGAGTTGAATTTGCTCCCACCAAGATGAAGCATAACCATAAATCTTGTATTCAACTATTTTCACCTTCTTCTCATTAGGAATCTCCATAAGCTTAAAGAATTTCTCAACGTTATTGATCCAAATAAATAAATTCTCATAACCATGAAAGTATATTCACCTGACCAAGGTTTTAGTTTCCATGAGTAGCTTTGTATATTGATCTCCAAGACAATAGACCATGAGCCTCTTTGATGATCAATTGATGAACTTGGTTCTTAGTTTCAATCTGTTTCAAAGCTTCATACTTCCTAGTGATGGAAGCAAGAAAACTTTGTTTGATCAACTCTAAAATTTGATAATCTCCAATATCACCATCCACGGAGTTGTCGCAACCAACTATGATCAATGGAGTTGAGCATAGGAACAATGTCGCTCTGATACCACTTCATGCAGTGGGAGAAGGGACACGAGAGATAGGGAGAAGATCACCATCTTCTCACCATGATAGATCCACTTAATGCAGTGAGAGAGGAGGCACAAGGTGTTGGAAGAAGATCACCATCTTCTTCTTGATGTAGTGAGGGAGGGCACGAGAGGTAGGGAGTAGATCACCATCTTCTCACAATGATAGATCCTTGAATCCACAAGGAAGATGAAAAGGGAATAAACCCAAAATAAGAGAACATTATCGATAGGAAAGCATTTTTTTTTATACAACCTTGGGCTGTATATATAGCTCTCTAATAAACTTAGAGTCATACTTAGTGTAGACTAAAAATAAGACTTAGACTCCACTAGAATTCTACTTAACATATCTCAAATAAAGATATATAAATCCTATTTCTTATTGGGCTAGGACTATTATTGACTCCAACTGATAAATAAATCCTAATTTTGATTAATACAAAGTCTGAATTATCCAAAATAGTAAATAAGAGACTTGTTGGAATTGATCTCAGCTTTCCAATGGATAGTTATTTTCTAGATTTGGATCAATATCTTAGGAGATATGGCCTCTAGACTGTAGCTGTATGAATCTTGATGGATCCTTATTGAAGTTGGACTTCAACTTGGACCGGATCTCTAATTTTACTGTGAAAAGGATGTAGTTATCCTACATCAGATCCCTCCACTTGTAAAAGACTTGTGCTCAAGCCAAAGAATGGAGTCTCCGTTTGTGCAGTTGTGCCCCTCTTACACTCTTTCCAACATAAAACTTGATGATGTAAACCAATAAGATTTCTTCGAGTAACATCTTCAGCAATTTGATCTCCTATTTTCCTTCGGCACAACCCTTAAACTTTTGCAGGGTTCCCTTCGACCTTGTTTGAAATAAAATTTTCGTACACACCAACTTATGATTTGTTGTCATGTAATGATAGTATTCTTTACAAGTTTGCTGACAATTACTATAATAATCGGAATATATCATTACAAATTTTATATCTTGCATAGTGATAACTTCTGTAGAAATTCCCTCCAATTGTTCAAGAGAGTTGGCTTTTGATGAATTCAAAGAATAATCTTGAGTATCACAGTCAATATTTTCACAAGTAGAAAACACTTTCTTACAGCCTTCAAGATTATCAACTGATTCGTATGACTTCTCATCAATAGTCTCTTGAAAATTTTCTGTAACATCCAAAGCCACTTTTGTATGATTTCCTAGCTCATCAAAGAAAGAATCTTTGGGGACCTCAATAAAATCTTCATTTGTTTGTTTGTCTTCTATGTGATTCACAACCTTTTCTTCAATTTGACAATTCAATACTAGAGGAAAGTTACTAAGATGTGGAATTAATACTTCATTGTTGTCTCCCTTGATTTTAATTCCAAAAGCCCTTGGATTAGAGATCTGCCTTCCTTGATTTTGATCTACTTTTGAGAACTTTACGTTGAATAGTTTAACCATCTTTGGCGATGAGCAAATTTTTGGTTTGCCTTCACGTGTTCTTTGGAGTTGAATTTGCTCCCACCAAGATGAATCATAACCATCAAGCTTGTATTCAACTATTTTCACCTTCTTCTTTTCAGGAATCTCCATAAGCTGAAATAATTTCTCAATCCAAATAAATAAATTCTCATAACCATGAAAGTATGGAATATTCACCTGACCAAGGTTTTAGTTTTCGTGAGTAGCTTTGTATATTGATCTCCAAGACAACAGACCATGAGCCTCTTTGATGATCAATTGATGAACTTGATTCTTAGTTTCAATCTGTTTTAAAGCTTCATACTTCCAAGTGATAGAAGCAATAAAACTTTGTTTGACCAACTCTCAAATTTGATAATCTCCTATATCACCATCCATGGAGTTGTCGCAACCAACTATGGTCAATGGAGTTGAGCATAGGAACAACTTCACTCTGATACCACTTGAGGCAGCGGGAGAAGGGACATGAGAGATAGGGAGAATATCACTGTCTTCTCACCATGATAGATCCACTTGATGCAGTGAGAGAGGAGGCACGAGGGGTAGGAAGAAGATCACCGTCTTCTTCTGGATGCAGTGAGGGAGGGCAGGAGAGATAGGGAGAAGATCACCTTCTTCTCACAATGATAGATCCTTGAATCCACAAGGAAGATGAAAAGGGAATAAACCCAAAATAAAAGAACATTATTGATAAGAAAGCTTTTTTTTTATACAACCTTGGGCTATATATATAGCTCTCTAATAAACTTAGCATTCTACTTAGTGTAGACTAAAAATAAGACTTAGTCTCCACTCATAATTGTACTTAATATATCTTAAATAAAGATATATAGATCCTATTCCTCATTGGGTTAGGACTATTATTGGCTCGGATTGATAAATAAACCCAAATTTTGGTCAACACAAATTCCGAATTGTCCAAAATAGTAAATATGAGACTTGTAGGAATCGGTCTCAGCTTTCCAACGGATAGTTATTTGCTAGATTTGGTTCAATATCTTAAGAGATATGGCCTTTGGACTGTAGCTATATGAATCTGGACGGATCCTAATTGAAGTTGGAATCCAACTTAGACTGGATCTCTAATTTTACTGTGAAAAAGGATGTAGTTGTCCTGCATCATCATGCTTCACCTATTCCATATTTAGTAGGAAACCTCATGACTAAATTAAAGGTTAAAATTATCGCTTGGATCTGATTGAGTTCCAATCATCCCAATATTATGTTATAGGCAAAACATCTCCGAAATATCATAAACTTTTATTCAATTTTGGTAGTCCTTGGATCTTCTCCAATAATGAGGAGTAAGTTGATCATTCCATGCAGGGTGACTAAGCCCCTCATGAATTCAATGAGCATTTTGATGTATGTCTCCAGCTTCTGCTTGGTCTACGTTAGATTGTAGGCTCAGGTGAACAAAATATTTTGCCAAACATCATGTATCTGTTATGATACAGTGAGTAGGGTAGCCATCAAGGACCATTGAGATCACCAATGCATCATTATGGAGAGTGAACTTTTTTCTTAGTCCTTGGTAGAGAAGACTGACTATATCTTTGTAGTTAGACTCATAACGGTATCTCATGTTCTCCACCTCTTTTGAGCACTCCTATCACCCAATGGGGGTTTGACATTTGCCAATTGATGCTGGAGCATCACTTTGAGTCAGTGGGCTAGTTAGGATTATATTGAGGTTGCCATTGACTGGATGGTTTGTCAACTCAGGAGTAAGGTCCTTTTGGGATAAAGTTCATCGATGATTCTCCCATACACGAGTTTCTTCTACACATTCACTTTGGGGGGGAACTACCTAAGGTGGCATTCTTTGATAAGCCTCTTGATTTAATCCTTAATGTGCTTGTATTCTTCAGTATCATGACCATAATTATGGTGAAAATGGTAGTACCTTGATTTGTCAAGGATTTGCTAGTCAATGTGGATAGGTTGGGGCCTTCTCAAGTTGTCTAGGTGCTTAATCTACAATAGGACTTTGGTTCCTATGTTATTCAATATAGTATAAACTTGAAATTCAAGCCTCTACTCCCTCTGCTCTCCCTGCTTCATTTTCTATCATTTTAACTTGGGTGGCTTGTTCTCTAGAGATTCTATCTTCTTGATGTCTCCTTTAGATTCTTTTTCTGCTAGGATCACTTCTTAAGCATCTATGTGTTCATGGGCTAGTTGGATGAATTTTGCTATGCCACATTGTGGCTAGCAGGCCATCTAATGGGCCACTTGAGCTTGCCCAATTCCATTAGCAACAATGGAGATGATAATAGAATTGTCCAACTTAGTAACTTTTAGTCAAACTTTTTTGAATCTGGCTAGATATTCCCTTAAACACTCTCCCTCTTTTTGGTTCAATGTGAAGAGTGTAGATGGCTTCTTTCACTGAGGAACCAATGGGATGAATTATTCTAGGAACTTATTTGCCAAGTCATCAAAACAAATTATTGTGTACCTCAGAAGCCCAAAGTATCATGCTCTGGCCTAAGCTTCCAACGTCATCAATAAAGCTTTGCACATGGTGGAGTCTCACACTCCTTATAGAATAATGGTATTCCTTAAGGTACTAACGTGATTTTCTGGGTCCTTTGCGCCATCATGCATATTTTAGGGAGGCTGGTGAAGCTTCAGCTACACTCAAAGAGTATTCAATTTTAGGGATTAGAGGAGTATTGATCTAAATATGGACTTGATTGCCACATAAAATAGACTTTACTTGACATGCAAAAGTAGACTTGAATTATTAGGTAAATATAGATTTAATTTTGTTAACCACGCTGAAGTGGAATCAATTTGCCATTTTAGTGTGGGCTTGGATGCCACATAGAATGGACATTATTTACGACATGGAAGCAGACTTGATTGGCCATGTGAAAGTTGACTTGAATTGTCATGTAAATGTGGACTTAATTGCAATACAAAATAGACTTGGTTATCACACAAAATGGACTTTGTTTGCCACATGGAAGTAGAATTTATTTTTCATGTAGATGCGGGCTCAATCGCCACACAAGATGGACTTCTTTTGCCATATAAAAATGAACTTTGTTTGCCATAACAATGTATGCTTGCATTCGTAAAGTCAATTTAGGGCAATGGCAAGCGTGGGTTTTCGAGGGATTTTGAGTTCATCATAAATCATCAATGACCATCCTTGTCTTCTAAAGGGCATTGTAGCCAGTCAAAAACTAAATTTTTGCCTATTGCCAAGTCTCTAAAAGACTGATATCCTAGTCTGTGCCAATAGACTTTCTACTTCATCATCGAGGTTTGACATAATAGTATGTGGCCTTAGTCTTTTGAATTGGTTTGGCCTTTACTCCCTAGGTGGACTTAGCTTTTACCCCTTGGGTGAGAGGTCTTTGCCCCTGAATGGGTGTTGAGGAGCTAATTCGTGCTTTATGTAGACTCTAATTACCCTAACAATAATTGTTGGTTGAGGGAAATATACCACTAATCTTTTAATAAAAAATAAACCATTAGTTTTACCATATTTCTTCTTTTATTATGCATTTAACCTAAGTAAGTATCTACCCTTTGAGGTGAAGTCATATCCCACTGGACATGTCAGAATTTGTGGAGATAATATCGGCCACCAAGGATAGAGAGAGACCTTAAGAGCAATCCCAAAATAACAAATAAAAATTTAAAATGATAGTGCACAATCAAGTGTAGTAATATAGCAGTAATAGTAGTGGTATAATATAACTATAGTGGTAGTAGTGATAGTAGTAGTATAACAATATTTGTACAATAGTATAATAATAATAGTCGCAGTAGTAGTAATAGTAGTAGTAGTATAATTGGAGTAATAGTAGTATAATATTATAGGATTTGTATAC
Organism: Trichopus zeylanicus subsp. travancoricus; assembly: GCA_005019695.1. Taxonomy (NCBI): domain Eukaryota; kingdom Viridiplantae; phylum Streptophyta; class Magnoliopsida; order Dioscoreales; family Dioscoreaceae; genus Trichopus; species Trichopus zeylanicus. The sequence goes on along the minus strand of RXID01019385.1, from coordinate 1,660,772 downwards.
TAGTATAGCCACAGTATAGTGGTAATATAGTAGTTGCCTAGTAGTTGTCTAGTGGTAGAGTAGTAGTATAAGTAGTAGTCCCATAGTAGAAGTAGTAAAGTAGTAGTAATATAGTACAATAGTAGTGGTACTAATAGTAATATAGTAGTATATTAGTAGTGGTAAGGTAGTGATAGTACAAGTAGTAGTACTAATGCTAATAGTAGGATAGTAGTATAATAGTAGTAGTAGTATTCTAATAGTATAAAAGTAATAGCACACAAGCAACAGTAGTACTCGCAGTATAGTAGTATAGTAGTAGCAGTATAAAAGTGGTATAACAATAGTAGTATAATAGCAATATAGTTGTAATAGTAATAGTAGTATAGTAGTAGTATAATACTAGCAGTAACAATAGTAAAGTAATAGTCCTATAGTTGTATAGTAGCAGTAAGTAGTAGTAATAGTAGTAGTACAGTATTAATATAAAAATAACATAGTAGTTTTATAATAGTAGTAATAGTATATTGACAGCAGTACTAGTAGTATAATAGTAATAATAGTATATTAGCAATCGTAGTAGTAGCATAGTAGTAGTTTAGTATAGCAAAATCGTAGTAGTATAGCAGCAACAACAATTGTAGTAGTATGATATACTAGTAATATGGTAGTAGTATAGTATTAATATAGTAGTGGTAGTATAGTGGTAGTATAAAAGTAGTAGTAGTATAGTAGTAGTATAGTAGTAGTACTACATTAGTAGTATAGTATTATAGTAGTAGTAGTATAATAGTAATATAGTGTAATAGTAATATTAGTAGTAGTAATATAGTAGTAATAGTGATAATATAGTGGTAGTAGTAGTACAACAGCAGTAACACAATATTTTCATAGTATAATAGTAGTGCCAACAATAATATATTTGTATTAATAGTAGTATAGTACTAGTTATTGTATAATTATATTGTATCATAATGCTATAGTATAGTGTAGTAGTATAACAGTAGTGATAATATAGTAGTAGTAATTGTCATCATTATTTCTGTAGCTGTAGTTGTAGTACAATAACAATAGTATAGTACTATAGTAGTAGTAAGTTGCAGTTTAGTAATAGTATAGTAGTAATAAAGTAATATAGCAGTAGTATAATATTGTACTTGTACAAGTATTACTAGTAATAGTATTGTAGTAGCATATTATTATAGTAGTAATATAGTTATAGTAGTACTAGTAATAATAATAATAATAATAATAATAATAATAATAATAATAATAATAATAATAATAATAATAATAGTATTATAGGAGCAATTGTACTATAGTCATAGTATACTAGAAGTATAGTTGTAGAAGATAAAGTGACACTTATACTAGTATAGTAGAAGCATTAGCTTGGTGGTTGTACTTACCTCTTCTATATGAAAGGTTGTTGGTTTGAACCTTGCTTAAAGCACGACTTTAATAGTAAATCCTACTTGTTAAAAAAATTATATCAGTAGTATAGTTGCAGTATAAGAGTAGTATTAATAGCATAGTAGTAGTGTAGTAGTGGTAGTATAGTACTAATACTAGCATACTTGTATATTATACTAATAGTAAATTAGTATTGGTAGTACTATAATAGTAGTATAGTAGTAGTCGTAATACAGCAGTGTAACATAATACTATACTAGTAGTAGTATAACAGTAATATAGTTGTATAATACAATATATAGTATTTTAGTATAGCAGTAGTATAGTATAATAATACTAACAATAGTTGTGTTCTACCAATCCTAGTAGTAGTTGTAGTATAGTATGTTAAAAGGATGGTTGTAATCATATTAGTATAATAGTTATATAGAAATAGTAGTATTATATTAGTAGTAGTCAAGGTAGTGGCATAGTGTACTGGCAATATAGTAGAAGTAGTATTAATATAGTTAGTGTATTCTAATAATAGTAGTATAAAAGTATAGTATAGTAATACAATATAGCAATATTGTAGTAATATAGTATGGTATTATACTTGTAGTATAGCATAGTACTTGTACTAGTAGTAAAAGTAATAGTATAATAGTTGTAGTAGTCGTAGTAGTATTGTAGTACTAGCATACTCATATAGTAGCAAAAGATATAGTAGCAATATAGTAGTAGTAGCATATTCATACTGTAGCAATATTAGTGGTAGTAGTAGCGATATAGTAGTGTATTGTAATGATATAGTATTAGTATAATAGTAGTATAGTATTACTAGTAATAGTAGTAGTAGTAATAATAATTATTATTGTATAATAATGGCCAATTTAGACTATAGGTTAGTGTGTGAGCTAACCTGAAAGTCTATTTAGATGAAGGGCCAACTTGCAAGACTCCCCTCAAAGTCCAATCAGTTTAGGGTTAGCCTACATGCTGGTTCGAAAACCAAAGTCTTATCAAAGGCTACCCTGCAAATACGCTTTAAACTCTAATCGACTAACAGATAGCCTACAAACCTATCCAAAAGTCTAAATCAACTAATTGCCATGTTGTGGGTAGCTTGAAAGCTAAAGTAACTTAAGGTCAGCCGGAAAACTCAAACAAAGTCATTATGATAGTACAAGAGCTCTCAAACCAAAATAAAATTGATAAACATAAATTGTTTAAATGGCTCAACTACATTGAACTCAAGTTTGTTTGGCTGAATCCAAAATAAATTCAAATTAAAATCTGATTGAATCAAATAGCATTCTAACTAAACCATAACAAGTTCGAATAGAAGTCTAAATTGAGTCAAATTGTATTCAAACTAAGCCACAACAAGTTGGAATAGAACTCTAAAAAGAGTTAAATAACATTCAAATTAAATCACAAGAAGTTTGATTGGAACTCTAAATTGAGTCATATCACATTCGAATTAAACCATAATATGTTTAAATCAAAGTCTAAATTGAATCGAACAACATTTGAATTAAACCATAGTAAGTTTGAATAGAATTCTGAATTAAGTCAAACCACAACCACCACAAGTTTGAATAGAATACTGAATTGAGTCAAACCACATTTGAGCTAAACCATAATAAGTTTGAATAGGACTTTAAATTGAGCCAAATTGCATTCAAACTGAACCCCAACAAGTTTGAATAGAATTCTAAATTGAATCAAACCATAGTGGACTAAACCACATCAAGTTCAAAGAGAATTCTAAATTGAGTGAAACCACAATAAGTTTTGAGTAGAACTTGAAATTTAATCAAGCCATATTCAAACTCACAGCAAGTTTGAATAGAACTCTAAATTAAATCAAACCACACTTCAATGCTAAACCAACCCCAAAAGCTATTGAAGACACTTGGCTAAGACAACTCGAAAAGCCATTGGCGATGCTGCAAACTCAATTGATAATATGGCAATGAGGCTGTTAATTATCAAACAAAGTTGATAAATGATATGCTTAAAGCCATCATCCACACTTTAACACTAAACAAGCCACAAAAGCCATTAATGAAACTTGCTAACCCAACCCCAAAGTTCACTAGTGAAGGCTTAAACTTAATTGACAACATGCCATTGAGGCTATCGATTATCAAAAAATGTCAACCAACAACACCCTTAAAGCCATCAGCCATACATCAAAGCTAAACCAACCCTAAAATTCATTGGTGACACTTGGGTAAGCCATGTCGAAAAGCTATTGGCAATGCCTCAAACTTAGTCAACAACACACATATGAGGCCACTAATTATCAGATGAAGTTAACTGACAATACACTAAAAGCTATTGGCCATGCTTTAAAGCTAAACTAATATAGAAAGCCATTGGCGGTGCTTGGCTAAGCCAACTCCAAAAGCCATTGGTGATACCTCAAACATAATTGACAACAAGCCAATGAAGCTATCAATTATCAGACAAAATCAACTGACAACATGCTTAAAGTCATCAGACACACTTCAAAACTAAACCAAACCCAAAAGCCATTGGTGACGCATGGCTATGACAACCCTAAAACTGATTGGCGACATCTTAAACATAATCTACAACATGTCAATGAGGCCATCAGTTATCAGAGGAAGTTAATAGATAATACGCTTAAAGTCATCGGCCATGCTTCAAAGGTAAACAAACTACAAAAGCCATTGGTGATGCTTCAAACCTCATCAACAATACACCAAGAGGCCATTGATTATCAAATTAAAAATGATTAGCATATGTTAAAGTTATTAATCATTTTCTAAAGTCAAGAATCAATAGTAGTTAAGTTACAACAAACAAAAAGTTGTCAATAAAAGTCCAGATCTTAATAGGGTCAACTAACACAAGACAATGTAGACAGCCACATATTAAAATCAAGACAAATCATTAACATCCACCAAATATCAAGTAAAGCATCCATCTATGTCAAGTTTAACTTAGTCCAAAACACGGGAGTGCGATAGTGGCGAGGATCAAGCTTTTCCCATTTGCCATACTTATTTCATGTCATTCATGATTGTAAATTTAAATTTCTTAAATTGTAATATGAGGGTATGCCCTTGCTTAAACCATATACCCCTTTCCTTAAATTTCACTATTTTTTATTAGTTTGGTTTTTTACTTTAGGAGGTTCTTGACAACTATTAGGGCAATTAACAATAGGGGCTTGTGCCTATCGAAAAGTCAAGTTGTAATAACATATGCTTGTAGACTGAAATCAACATACATTTCTTATTTGTTATTTTGAGATTGCTTTATGAGGTCTTCAACATCCCAGGTTGATCATTTTGTCATCGCACCAGGTTACACCTGAACTTGAGCTACGTGACACCTAAACTTAAACCAAGTCAAACCTAAACTAGAATGAAGTTGAATCAAATCATCTTGGACTTGAACCCAAGTCTATTAAGGTTCAAACTCGAACCCAGTAAGGGTCCAACAAAGGTCAATCCCAAATCCATTAATGTGCTGAACCAAGATCCATCAGCAACTTAATTAGGGTTGGATTAAAGATTAATTAGGGTTAGTCTACAATATGCTCAAAGTTGTCGACAATGCCACAAACTTAATCGACAACAAACTAATGAGATTGTCGATTTTCTTATTGAAGATGATTAGCACAAGCCAAGGCTGTCAATTATTTTTTCAAATCAAATCAAACATAGGGCAGACTTGAACTGGCTTAAGCAGTCCATCTTATGCCATGTTTGAATGTGGTCAACCAACGACATGCTTAAAATTATTAATGATACTTTGAAGCTAAGCTAACACATGCTCAAAAGCTATTGGTAATATTTCAAACTTAATCGATAACACGCCAAAGAGGTCATCAATTATCAAATTACAAATAGTTAGCAGCTAACCATTTCAAATTGAACCAAAGGTAGGCTTAAATTCACTTAGTCTGACGACCTGGTGCCTTGTTCAAAAGAAGTCAACAATCATCATTCATAAAGTCATCACACACACTTCAAGCTCATCCAACATAAGATCAAACCCATTGGTGATGCTTCAAATATAATTGAAGCTGTTGATTATCAAATAGAAATGGTCAGCATTAGCCAATGCCATAGTCCATTTCAAACCAAACTAAACTAAAGGCAAGCTTGAACCCACTTAGTCAATTTGCCAGATGGCGTGTTTGAAAGAAGTTAATTGACAACACGCTTAAAGCCATTGGCCACACTTTAAACCTAAGCTAATAGACAGTCAAAAGCCATTGATAATACTTCAAACTTAATCGATAACATGCCAAAGAAGTTATTGATTATCAAATAAAGGATTAAAAGGAGCCAACTAATAGTAAGTATAATGTAGTTAGTGAACTTCAGATTTTTAAAAGAGTTAACTGACACAAACCAAGATAGTCAATCATACCTTGAAATCAAGCCAAATTATCAACATCCACCAAGGATCAAACTAAGGTCCATCTAGTTATATTTCATGTACACAGGAGTGGGGCAACAATGAGTATCAAGCACTTCCCTCTTCCTCTCTTATTTTCATAATCATTATGATTTTGATTTTAAATTTCTTAAATTGTAAAGTGAGGGTATGCTCTTTTTGTAAATCATGAATTTTTTTCTCAAATTAATCAATCATGCTTTTTTTTCATTTGTATCATTATTTTTGTTAGCTAGGTTGCTTGCTTTAGGAGATTTCAAAGATCCTATGCATAGCTTATTTCCATGGCCTTATGCCTGAGATAGAATTAAGTTCTTATACCTTGCTTACCGTTGAGGTCTTATACCCCAAATAACATTGAGGTCTTATGCTTGGCTTATCACTAAGGTCTTATACCCAGGGTGAATCCGAGGTGTTATGTCGAGCTTATGTCTCGGGTAGAATCAAGGTATTATTCCTAGCTTATTCTGGAGGTCTTATACCCTGGCTAGAATCAGGTCTTATGTCTGGCTTATCACCGAGGTCTTATGCCCTAGGTGGATATGATATCTTATACTTTTCTTACCAACTATGTTTTATACCCTAGTTAAATCAAAGGTTTTGTCCCTCCTGTGAATTCATGGTCTTATGTTGACTTATTGTTAAGGTCTTATGTGTGGCTTATTACCCAGGTCTTATGCCTTGAGTGAATCTGAGATCTTGTACCTTAGGTTAATCCAAGGTTTTATAACTAGTTTATTTTTGAAGTCTCATATCCCTAATAGAACTCTGGTCTTAAGCCTTGAGTCGAGCTAAGGGCTTTTGCTTGGCTTCTCACTAAGATCTTATGCCCAAGGTGAATCTGAGATCTTATGCCAGGCTTATCACCAAGGTCCTATGCCTCAAATGAATCTAAGGCCTTATGCTTGACTTATTGCCTAGGTCTTATGTTGCGAGTGGATTCGAGATCTTTGGTGGTCTATTAGGATAAGACTTGTTAATATCTAAAGAGATAATGGAGGAATAATTTTGTCTAAAGATAAAACCTTCTTAGGTTGCCTACATGCCATGTCCTAGAAAGTTCCTTATCATTTGGTCACTCAATCATAAATGTCCCTAGCCTAGTGCCCCTAGAAATTCTAAATGGGCCTATTCAGTTTGGAGATAATTTGCCTAAAAATTGATTAATGAGCTTTGCCTATCAAAGTATCCAGTTGCCCAATTGTAATCCTTAGTTTCATTCCCATGCATTGTAGTATCAAGCCACTCACTGTGGGTACTTAGCAACTCTAGTACAAACCCTCGCCCAAACTTTCAGGATGAGAACCTTCTTGGCTCAGATGTTTGCCTCATTCATTTTAGGATCCTAAGCCTAACTTGATGTGAAGTAAAGCAGATTTTAACTCGAATGATAGCTTCAACCTCATAAGTGAGCATGAAAGGCGACTCCTTATTTGTTGTTTGTGGTGTGGTCAACAAGACCATAGAATATGTGGTAGCTTATTGATCTTGACACCTTTGGCTCTTTTGAGATGCTTCTTTATGCTTGAAAATAGGTTCAATTAGTTACCTCAAGTAGGTCATTAGATTAGTAGTAGTAATAGTAAAAGTATAGTGGTAATAGTAGTATAGCATTAGTATTAAAATAAAATTATAGTAATAATAATAGTAGTAGTAGTAGTAGTTGCAGAATATAGTAATAGTATAGTAATAGTACACCAAAAGTAGTTGTAGTAGTAATAGGAGTAGTTGTATAATAGCAATATCATAATAATAGAAATAATAATAATGGTAGTAGCAGTAGTAGCAGTAGTAATAGTAACAGCAGTAGTAGTATAATAATAATAGTAGAAGTAGCACTACTATTTCAATAATAGTAATACTATTAGTAGTAGTAATAGCAGTGAAGTTATAATATAGCAATACTATAGTAGTATTAGTATAGAATTAGTAATTTAATAATGATAATACTTTACTACTACTATTACTGTAATAATAATTACTACTACATGAGTATAACTTTACTATTACTAATACTACTATACTATAACTACTAATACTATACTACTATAATACTATTACTACTACTATAATACTGTAATACTTCTACTCATACTAATATTATTATAATACTACTATTATTAATAGTATTACTATTATGTTATACTACAGCTGCACTACTGTGATTAGTAGTACTACTACTATATTACTATTATACTATTAGTGCTACTAATACTATATTACTACTAGTAGTACTATTATTATACTATACTACTATTATACAACTACTAGTATTACTATTATTATACTATACTACTACTATACTACTACTATACAACTACTATACAACTATTATATTACTTATATAATACTACTACTATTGTACTACCACTAGTATTGCTATTAATATGATATACAACTAGTACTACTCCTGTACTACTAATATATTACTGCTATACTACTACTATAATACTATTACTATACTGTGACACTATTCCTATTCTACTACTTATATATTAGTGCAACTCCTATACTACTACTACTAATACTATACCACCAATATGCTACTACTACTAGAAATAATATACTATAACTAATACTTCTACTACTATAGTACTACTATTATAATACTACTGCTGCTATTATTACTACTATTATCACCACTACTACTATACTACTACTAGTACTACTACAACTATCTTACTACTATACGACTACTGGCACTTCCATTACTACTACTACTATACTACCACTATTATTATACTACTACTACTCTTATAGTATTAGTATAACAGTAGTAGTAGTAGCATATTAGTAGTATAATAGTAGCAGTAGTATAGTAATAGTAATATAGTAATAGTATAATAGCATAGTATTGTAGTATAGTAAACTAATATAGTATTGTTGAGGAATCTTGGTTCATAACTAGTTCTAGTCTAGAAGGCTCCTAAAGATCAAATCTTCTTGGCCACCCTGTCACTAATCTGAACGTCAAAGAAGAACCATGAGGAGGACCACCGAAAAGCTTTTTGATGATGGTCAGTTCGATACGCAAGTCAAAAAGGTTATTGTTGATTTTTGTTAACGGAGAAAGAGAAATAGAGAATTTGAGAGAGAGTGTCCCCCTATTTTCATTGCTACTCCATGTTTTATAGGTTGGGAAGGTCTTTGACAGATTTGAGATTTTGTGATCTTAGTCCTAATTATGTCAAACTCTCCTTATTTGATAGTCATTACTTCCAAAATTTCTGCTAATATTTTCCTGAGGATCTGTGTCCCCTAGATTTTCATGAATACCAAATCATATTCATATATGGGTTGAGCTTGGAAAACATTCCAGTTAGCCTTAAGATGTGTGTTTGCTAGATGGAATACAGTGATACCACCAGGGTGACTTCACCTTGGCAACATCACCTTAGATAATGGTCTCAAGGCCAATAGCTTAGTCACCTAAGTTAGTAGTTCAACCCATAGGTTCAATTCATAGTAGCTTCTTGTTCAGCTATTTTTCAGCTTAGTGTATCATCGATGAACCCCAACTCCAATCATGGAGTTTAGGTGGCTCAGTGGGTGTAGTTACTTCCTCTTTCATAGGCTTAAATGTCCTTTTTCCAGCATACCATTTTGAATGCTTAATGTTCAAGTCTCCCACATTCATTAAATCATGAGGGGTGGCGGCCGTCATGAGTCCTTGTGAGGTAAGTCGCCCATTTGTAGCATTGTGTTGGGTGCGTGTCGCCAATGAACATGACTTCTTTAGGAGGTGAGACACCATCCTATCAAATCATGTGAAATTATTAGGGTTCATCTTGTTCCTATATGATGATCTAGAGTCATCCCTTTAGACACCTAGATGGCCCTTGATGTGGACATAGCTCCCTCTTGATCAGTGTAGCAATCTCTGGCTCCTACCTTCCAGGTTTCCTCGTTCCACATGGCAATGATTTGATGATTTAGGGAAGGTTGTTTAAGAAATTCTTCATCCATTTTCACACATTTTTGACAATCTTTATCTGGTTTCTTTAGCAACCCTTTCTTTCTTTCCTTCTACATTTGCTAAGTTTTCTAGAAATGACATCTTCTTCCGCTCCTTCCTCCCCTAGAATGGGGTCATCTTTCGGTAAGGGACCTGCCACTACATCAATCCAAGTAGTGATAGCTTCATCCACCAAGGCAACATCCACCCCGATTCCCAGTGTTGGTGTGCTAAGCTCAATACCCTCCATTGCTGCTATAGCCTCCAAAGGGGCCAGCTCCTATGGCTATCTTATAGTATCCTCTTCCATATGGGTTGGTTCCGAGCTACCTACTATTCCTACACTGGTGGCTCCTAGTACAGTTGAGGAATTACCATAGAGTAAGTGTTATTTATTTATCCTTTTCAACCATTATGGCTTTTATTTTGGATTAGGAGACCTTTTTCAACATTGAAAAGTGGGCCTTGAGTTTGTACCTCATTAGGTGTCTCTGAGGTGAGAGTCTCAATTTCTAAATCCACTTTCTAGGAGAAAAACTTTAATGACTTAGTCATTGTGTTCAACTTTCTGGATTGGACTGAATTGGACCTATGTGCATCTAAGGAGTAGAGCAAGAAATTGAGAGAGGAGTTTGGGTTTGTGTTTAGTACCTATTTGGAGATATTTAGAGGGGCATTAAGTATCCTATAGATAGCTTTACCTAGGATATCCTGGGAGACTAAGACCTCTCCCTTGATCAAATTGTGTCCAACACCATAAAATTTATCATTGTTCTTCAAACCCAAGCCGATCCAAAGATTTCATCGAGACTATTGAAATGCTCAGGGATGCCTTTAAGGGTTGTCAAGGAATGAAAATAAGAGGTAGATGATATTTTGATCCAAAAAAATTGTGTAGTTTTTTTTCTCAAAACCCTAACTCCATCCACTCTTGTAAAGACCATCTTCTTAGGATTTTAGCCAAGGTAAACTATGCCTTTTCCTGTGTGTGAGGCAACCCTTTTAGTCACTGAGCCAACCTAGAGATTTAACTTGAGGTTCACCAGCTTTTAATCTCTTGGGTAGATGAGGTTGAGGATCCCATGTAGTTCGATAAGGCTTGTCTACTGGAACATGGCTTATCCCTGGCTTGGGAATTCAATACATACCTTAGACTTTCTCCTTGATTTAATCATTGGCCAGATTTTATATAGGGATAGCCTAGATCTTGTTCATGAATGAGTTTTTGAGGCAACAGGTAGGCACTCCTTAGGTGTCCCCTGTCCTACCATCTCAAAAGTGGTCTTCCAAATTACAAGGTAAAGCTCCCTCTTAGAATAATTTGCAAGGCTCAAGGAAGAAGGGATGAGAGGAGGAAGCCAGTCTATGGGCTAAGAACAAACAGGGAATGGGTAGGTAATACCTCACCCTTATGAGTCCCTCTCTTGAGTTGAATCCAAATGAGAGACAATTCGGGCACTGAATTACTCTATTGTGAAGTCCAATGACGGTGAGAAGAAGGTGGTTATGACGTCTGAAACTACACCTCCTCCACCCTATATCAAAGTTTGGGAGAGGTTTACTTCCAATCATCTATAGTATTAATATAGTAATACTAGTGGTATAGCGGTAGTAGTATTTGTATAGCAATCACAATAGTACTAGTATAGTAATTATAGTAATAGTATAATCATAATATTAGTCGTATAGTAGTAATGTTAGTAGTAATAAAAGTATTATAGTAGTAGTAGTATAATAGTAGTGTTATAAGTAACATAAAAATTATAGTAGTAGTTGTAATAATAATATAGTAGAAGTAACAGTATATTATTAGTTGTGGTAGTAATATAGTAATTATAGTAATAGTAATAGTAATATAATAAAAGTAATAGTAGTAATCATATAGTAGTAATAATAGTAGTATAATATTAGATATGTTCGTATAGTGTTGGCAATAGTAGTATTATTATTATTGTAGTAATAATATAATAATGTAGTTTAGTGGTAGTAGTGTAGTTGTAGTTGTAGTCGTAATAGTAATAGCAGAGTAATACTGATACTACAATATTAGTATTATACTACCACTATTACACTACAATAATAGTGATATTATTATACTACTACTATACAACAATTACTACATTACAACACTACTAATATATTACTACTCCTACTAGTATACTATTATACAACTATACTATTATTATTAATATACTACTACAATTATACTACTATTATTATTATTCTATTACTACAATTAGTTTTACTAACATAATTAAACTACTACAAAACCACTACTAGTTCTATTAATATAAACTAGTATTACTACTGTTAGTACTGCTATGGCGCTACTACCACTATTAATATATTATAACTACTATAATATAACACTACTATCTTACTTCTACTGTAATACTACTTACATACTACTATTATGATGATACTATTACTATTATTATGCTATTATACTACTACTAATATACTATTAGAATTATATTACTATTACTAATATTGAACTATTATACTGCAACTACAATAATACTACTACTACCACTATACTACGACTTCTACTATTATACTATAATGCTTCTACTTCTAACATACCACCACTACTAGTACTATTATTCAATTTCTACTATTGCTACTACTATTTTACTGCTACCGTACTACTACTATTACTATATTAATTTATACTATTACTTCTACAATTATAATTGTACTAATATGCTACTATATTAGTATACTATTTCAACTATACTATTTTACTACTGTTGATATATTACTACTAATACACTACAGTTATTATACTTCGACTATTATCACTTCTAGTCATACTATGCTATTATTACTTTACAATGATTACTACTATTATACTTCTAATCATATGTTATTATTGGTATACTACTACTACTATTAGTTCTATTACACTAATACTATCATTACTACTATTATGCTACTTCTATACTACTACTATTCCTATATTACAACTATATTATTGCTTCTAATACACACTAATATACTATTATAATACTAGTGATAAAATACTACTACTACAGTACTATTTTTATACTATTAATACTACCACTTGTAATATTACTATACTATTGCTATTATAGAAGGATTAGTACTGCTACAGTACAAAAATAATTACTATTATTATACTATATTACTTATACTCTGCTACTACACTACTATTCTATTATATTATTACAACTACACTACTACTATTATACTACTAATACTACTATAATACTACTACTATATTATTATTATTCTACCGCTACTACTGTTACTATACTACTACTACCACTACAACTAACTATACAACTATACTACTGCTAATACACAACTAGTACTGCACTATTATACTATTACAAAAAATACTATTATAACTAGTACATAACTAATAAACTAGTACTATTACTAATACTATTATTATTTTAGTATATTACAATACTATTAGTACTACGATACTATGACTATTATTATACTCCTACTACTATATAACTATTTATACTATACTACAATATTATGCTACTTTTACTATTCCACTATACTACAAATACTATCCAAATTCTATCATACCATTAAACTAATACTTCTACTTCTACTGCTATTATTGTACTACTATACTATCAATATTGCCACTATTACTACTACAATAACAACTACTACTAGTGCAACTACTATTGCTAATATACTGTCATATTTCTACTACTGCTCTTCTACTATAATTGTTATTATTCCTATACCATGACATCTGTAATACTATTAATACTTTTATACTACTACTAGTACTAATACTACTATTAATATTTTTATTCAACTACTATATTACTATTATTATCACTACTATACTACTATTACTACTACAACTATTATATGACCATTACTACTACAATTATACAACCTTTATTGCCATGACTACTAGTACTATAATACTACTGATACTAGTATACTACAATACTAGTATACTACTCCTATTATACTATTATTGCTATTACTATTATACTACAACTAACAGTGCTACTACCATACTATCACAACTAATACACTACTTTTAGCATACTATTATACTACTATTACTAATAGTACAATATTCCATACTTCTATTCTTCTATACTACTCATAGTTTGCTACTATACTACTACTATTATACTACTACTATAATGACTACTACTATTAACAGTATATTACCACTACTATTATACTGTTATTACTTCTATGCTAATATTGCTATACCACTACTACTATAATACTAATATCATATTGACACTAATATACTACTATTATTATATTACTATTTCTACTATACTAATAATAATATACTACTACTCTCATATACCTCTAGATACTATACTGACATTGCTATAGTACTATACTGCTACTACTATACTAACACTATTATGCTACTACTACTACTATATCACTAGTACTATACTAACACTGTTATGCTATTACAACCATGAGTTGGAAAATCGGCCAAACATTTTGGTTTTGACCCATTTTGTTTCAGTTTCATTAACAAATTTTCCAAACTATGCTTTGACATACCTAGAGGAGTGGCCCAGTGGTGAATTTCTAAAGCCACACCAAGAAGAGGGCCTTATCTAGGAGGATGCGACAGTTCTATAGGACTAGGGCCATCATCTCACTATTCTCATTATTGGATTGTGAGGTAACCATGTTCTTCTATTTTGTTGTTGGGCGATACACTAGGATCAAGCTATTCTAAATTACAGTCTTTGAGTTGCCAACAGGAAGTTGATGGCACTGAATATAATGCAATTTCAATAGAATTAACACTGCAAGTACATCTAAAGCATGTACTAGTACTCATTTAATTGGCACCAAAAGATGATGATTTTGTCTATTGATATCATCCTCGCCACCACCTTGTGCGCCGAAGGCCCAACCATATTGCTAAACCCAATATTCTTCGATGTGAATCCATCACTAATAACCCATTCACACACACACACAAAATAATATTAATTTATTTATTTATGATGGATGATTATTAAAGATAAAATGAAATTCCAAGAGAAGAGAGATGACTTACAAATGGTTGTGTACTTGAAGGCTGATGCCCTTGAAGTCATCCTTATATAGCTTACTAGACACAATTGTCTTCCTCGGCCCATCGCCGTACATCATCACGTTTCCCATGTTCTTGTTGACCACAATGTTCTCATAGTACTTACCAGACTTCACATAGATGATGAACCAACTATTGTTGTTCTTGGGACTCACATAAGCATGACATTGGTGGTGCAGTCCCTACTACTATCCTTGGCACCACCATATAGGGTTCAGTGGTTCACCCCACTAGCTTTCTTCATTAGCAACTTTCGGTCGGCTATCTTGAACCACTTTGGCTACCCATCCTCTCCTCTTTGATACACTTTGTTGGACTCCTCTAATATTAGATGTTGATTCGCATACCTATCCTCCCTCACCTTCTTTTGACTACCTCTCTGATGCATTTTTCTACTCTAGCAGCAACAACAAGGACATTGCTAGCCATTCCAATGTCATTGACACATGGCTGAGCTCGATCCTGGCCAGCAAGGTGACCTACATTGAGGCTTTGGAATACATTATCAGGGTAGTAGAAGGTGAGGGAGATGCTGCAGCTCTGGACAAAGCTCATGAACAATGCTCTCGGCATCCTCAAAAAGGTTGTGAACCTTCTCGACTCTGTGCCTCTTGCCAACCTCAAATTTATCAATGCATTGTAGCAATTACTTTCAGAAGATGCTGATGAAGTGAATCCCAGGGGGCAAGACAGGCACCCCAAGAGGCTTGCGGAGGCAAACTGGAAGCTACTAGCAAAGAAGGCCAGCAAAGTGAACCCCAATATGGTGGTGGCCAAGAACGGCAGTAGGGACTGCACCACCATCAATCCAGCACTCAAGCATATCCCTAAGACACATAGTGTTGCATTATTTGAGAGTTGATTTCCATGTAGCAAAACTCAGAGTTTGGGTTGGTCAAAGCCAAGACTTGGCTTGGTCAGCCAGTTAGGTTGCCATTTTTGGTGGAAATTGATAAGAAAACCTAATCCTATGTTCCTAACCCTAGTTTTTCTCTATGCCCGGCCATTTCAAAGAAGCCACAAGTAAACAAGTTACTTTATCAAAAGCAAAAGCAAAGATTTCCATATATTATCTATAAATGCTAGAAATCAGCCAAAGGGATTGAAGTGAAGTGAATGTTGGATCCTCACAATCAGCTCATATTTCAAATCTCAGAGCATGATCCCAACATGAGAACTTCCCTCTTTCATGCAAGGCTTATCAATGTCGCCACTCCCTTATGAAAACATGTGAATAAACTGTGCACATGTGAGTGGTGGTTATTTTTTTCCCACAACAAGATGGTGAGGTTATTGAAGTTCGTGGAAGGGGATAAGGTTAGGGCTAAGGGCATGATCAATATTCATTACATAAAGATGGCATTCAATAAATCAGGGTGCTTAGAGTTTCTTCTTCAATTTGCAGGTGTTGGTGCTTTGTCTTTAAGGTATCCAAATTGCTATTGATTTTCTTCTATTATAGGCTACAGAGGAAAGAGGTAATAAGTTCTTTTGGAGTTAAGACTATTATACATGTCATAGACATAATTCTAGTTGGTAAGTAGATAAAGTTTGTAATATTATCTAACTTTGATGGGGAAAGGGTTAGGGTTGTTGTCTGTAAGTAAGTAAGGTTTATATATGATCTAACTTCGATAAGTAGTTAAGGGTTGCATATGATCTAGTTTTGAAGTTATGGTTGTTTAGTTCTTAGTCAGAACTTCTTACTCCTTTGATCCCTGTAAATTCATGTATTTTTTAAAATTTTCTTACTAAAAAGTTATAATGCTATTTTTATTTTACTTATTCAATATCATTTTATACAAATATATATGGAGATATATGAATGCCAAGATGCTAATTTCAATTTCAAATAAAAATATTCTTTATAATTTGATATTTTTCATAGGAGTTATTTGAATGGAAAAGGACATTTTCAGCATAAGTATAAGTAATAAAAAAAATTCACTTATATGTGGGCTTCTATGCAAATTATTAATAAAGAAAATTTTAATAAAATTTGAAAAGTATTTGTAAGAAAATTATGTTGTTTAAATTATTTAAAAATTTAGGGCTTATGTGAAAATTAGGTAGTAAACCAATAATTTAAAATTTTATGCAAAAATTAGCTACTAAATTTAAAGATTTTGAAGCCATGTGAAAATTTGATAGTAACAATTTAATTTCTAGCTATGCTAAGAAAAAATATTTAGTTTTCAACTTAATTATAGGTAAATTTCTTCAAATGACATATTAGTTGTTGTATTATAGGTGACTCTCAAACAAAACATGCAATGATTAACTCACAATAACGATGTTGAATGGCAACACTGTGAATTAGTGGATGCCGGTCAGAGAAAAGTCCATTGCAAATGGTGTGATTGTATGCTTTCTTTTGGAATCATAAGATTAAAAGAACACTTGGAAGGAGTAACTAGCACAGTTCAAACTTGTGAGAAGGTTTTGAATGAAATGAGAGAAATATTTTGGCCAATAATACAGAGCGGCTGAGAGCAAAGGAAAAAATAAGGCAAAAGTAATGTGATTTGCATAAGAACTTTTGAGGAGATATAGTCCAAAACCTGAAGAAATTTCTGATGATGAAGAAGAGATTAATGAGATTCAAGAAGCAATTTGTGAGAGCTGAAGATTGTACAAGGAAACTCATGGTGGTGTGGGCTCTTCTAAGACAGTTCGTGGACAACATGTTGGCAGTTCAAATACTTTCATGAATATCGATCTTCTACTCTCCAAAAAACAACATACATAATGATGCACATCTAACCCTTCAGGAGTTTATATTCCTGACATCATGTCTATTAATATTTCTCCTATTGTCCCATTCATATCAAAGACAAGAGATGATACACAACTAAATTTGAGGATAGCATCAAATGATTTTCAGAAATTAAAACAATGGTTGGGTAGGGCAACATCCAAATTCTTTTTTATAACCATGTTCTATTTCATTTTGCAAATGGTGATTTCTATCAGGGGATGATACGTGTCACTCAAGAGGTTGGCCTACGAGTTCCTCCAGCAAATGCCTACAAAATTTCTAAAAGGTATTTGGATCTTGAGGATGAAGAAATATCTACTTTTATAAAATGTTCCATAAATATTGGGATGAATTTGGCTGTACTTTAATATGTGATGGATGGAAGACACAAAATAATAAAGATTTGATAAATTCTTTTAGTATATTATCTTGAAGGGACAGTTTTCTTCAAGTCAATTGACACATCAGGAGAGTTGAAAAATAGCAATTTTTTGTACCATTTGATTAATAGCGTCATTGAGGAGGTTGGTCAATCAAGATTGGTACAAGTTGTAACTGACAATGCAGCTCCTTCGGGATATGATGGGAAGAAGTTAATGTAGAAAAGAAAACATCTCTTCTAGACACCTTGTGCAGCAAACTCTATTGACTTAATATTGAAGGATATGGGTAAGAATCCTACTATTAAGAAAGTTGTTGAGGAAGGTCAAATGCTGACATTGTTCATATATAACCATGCTTGGTGTCTTGAACTATTGAGAAAAGAAACAAAGGTGAGAGATTATCAGACCAGGCATTTCTCGATTTGTTACACAATTCTTCTCCTTGGATTCCTTTTATACCCATTGATGAGCATGGAAGAGATTATATTCTAATGAAGAATATGACAAGCATTATTTGAATCTAATATTTCAATATACGGATGATGTCAATAACAGCAATATAATTCTCAAAACGTTACATAAGGTAATCGAGAGGATGGAGCCAGATATGAGAAAAAGAATATTGACATTGCACGAGGTTTCTAAATCATTAATTTGTACTTTTACATAACTAAGAAAGATTTTTAACTTGGGTCTATTAAATAGGTAGACAACTTCAAAAATAAAGTCAAGGACTTCAGTACACAATAAGCAATTGTAGCTATTAGGGGCGATACTCCTGGTATATTTGATATTCAATAGTAATACATATTTGCTAATTTAAATTATATTAACTTTTTAACAAATGTTTTTTGATAAATTGCAGATTGATTGTGGAGTATTTATGGTCGGCATGTAGTACTTCACCTTGCAAATATAGCAATTAGAATTTTAAGTCAAATTGTTTCAAGTTCACAATGAGTGAGGAATTGGAAAACTTTTGGATTGATTCATATGAAGATGAGGAGCAGACTTAAAATGAAAAAAATTGGAGAAATTTTTTTTCTATCATTATAACATGCATTTAAGAACTTGAAACTTACAATAGAGAACATCACCAAAGGATGAGATAATTAACTTGTCTTCCATATTCGAAGATGATGATCATCTAACATAGTGGATTTGAGAAAGAGGAGAACCTATCTTAAATCATCCAAAAACACAAGCTATTTATCATCTTTTAGACAAAGAATCAGAAGAGGAAGCAGAAAGAATGTAGAATATTATTTATACTGGTGATAGCAGCAATGGTGGTACAGCTAATGAGGCCAATTTTCAACAATCACAATATGAGGACTCATCTTCTATGTTCCAAGGCATGGAGGAAATGAGTCTTTTTACTTTAATTTATATGGTGGTTATGTACCACAATATCAATATAATTAACATGGTGGATAAGATGACAATCAAGGTCTAATAGATAGTATGGGCTCCAACCAGATATCATAGCAGTATATTTTCTTTCAATCAAGGATATCATCAGTCAATGCAAGACCATATGACTTTGTATTATCTGCATGCTTAACAATACTATCGATCACAACTTTATTTTATTGATGAGTATGGTGATGGAGAAAAATAATCTCTTCGAGATCCACCCCGAAATAACATGTGGTTATAAGATATGGTTTGTGCTACTTATGATATAATGTTTTCATTATTGTCTTAAATTGATATGTTTCATGTTATATATATAGTCGGTGTACATATGATATTATTGTAATTTTATGATATTTAAATTTAATGCCTCTATGTTTTATTTTGTACTATGATAATTTATTTACTCCATTATCACATTTTGTTGTAGTATTTTTCTTTTCGATATTTTCTATTTTCTAATTTATATTCATGAATCATGATAATTATATTATATTTCTTTCAAAATAGCTAATGGTAAATCTTGATGATTATATTATAGTTCCAAACCATATTACACTTCAAGTAGGAAGAATAATTATTTTCATTCTTTGGAAAAAACTTATATTCTATCATAGAATGATTCCAGCTTTAGCTTATGATATACTAGACAAGCTTTAATTGAATAGGCAATAAAAAATATGGAAGAGTAAATGATCAAATTTATCATGTCTCTCAACAAGGTTCACTTAATGCTATCAATTAGCATCTTGCTATTATTACTCCAGAGCACTTTGCATAGCGTGATATTTATTTCTCATGAGTTATTAGACCACTTTTACTCTTTGTTGTCAATGAACAAGGCTATCATTTTCATTTTGGACCTTCGATATCTGGTCATACTTCAGAACAACTACCACAAGATCACACAGAGCTAGTTGTTCTCGCTCGTATGCCTACAAATGCTCATCCTGATCGTCCAAGTATTGAATTTGTAATTGCACACCCAAATATTCCAAATTCAATTAATGATGATTATGATGATGATAATGATGATATGAATTAATTGCACTATGTTATAATTAATAGATTATGCTTATGTCAAGTACATTTTAATGATAAGTTAAATTTGCTTATATTAATTATTCACTTTTAATCATATTCATATTATTTCTTGTGCATTTTCTATTTTTTATACAGTAATATTAAAAAATAAACTATACAAGTAATTAACTATCAAAATTAATTTAAATTAATTAAATGTATTTAATCTTATGATAAATTTAGTTATGAATTCTTTTATAAGTTTTGAATTTTTTAAAAATATTATCCTATTTTTAATTTGAAGTCAATATCGTCAAACTCTAGCCAAACTACTATTTTTGTACTACTACTAATATTTTATTATACTAATACTTCTAATATACTGTTATTATTATACTACTATACTACAATACAATTGCCACAATACTACTATTAGTATTCTACTAATATTATACTACTATTACTATTACCATTCTAATATACTACTACTATTATACTATACAGCAATATAACTACCACAATACCTCTATTAATATTCTACTACTTATATTATACCACTATAACTATTACCATACTACTACTATATAAAAATTACGGCTATGACTGCTACTATAGTACTATACTACTATACTATTATAATACTATGCAATACTACTATACTATTATAGTACTACTTCTATACTATTGTACTATTATTGTTATTCCAATATTGCTACTATACTCTAATAATAACAATATCAGCTGCTACTACCATACTGATACTATTACTATACTATTACTGTTATTATATTACTCTACTACTATGCTACTATGACTATATTACTACTACTCCTCTTACTACTACTACTACAATACAACTATTTTACTATACCATTACAACTTCTATACTACTAATAGCTTATAGTACTAATATAACTATAAAACTTTACTACTATACTGCTATTACTATTATACAACTATATTACTATACTATACTACTACTACTACACAACTAAAATAATACCACAAGTAAACTTCTATACCACCACACTACTATTGCTATATTATAACTATTATACTACTATAGTACTACTACTGCTATACTATAGCTACTGTACTACTATACTACTGCTTGTACTATGCCTCTACTTCTACTATTATTCTTCTACTTCTACTATACTACTATACTTCTATACTATGAAACTACTAATGATATATCATTCTACTATGACTACCACTACTACTGTTACTATACTACTACTAATAATCCTATATTACTTTATTACTATACCATTATACCAAAATACTATTATTATGCTATTATTATTCTTTTACTACTATACTACTATACTTCTATACGTCTATACTACTGGCATTATATCACTAAACTACTACTAGACCACTACTACTATGATTACTAATATTAATATTGTACTACTACTACTACAACTACTTCTATACTACTACTATACTAACACTGTTATACTACTGTACTGCTACACTACAATACTAACACTAGTATCCTACTACTATATTGATAATATTATACTAACACCAATAGGCACTACAACTATACTATCACTTGTATATTACTATAATAGTAACACTACTATGCTACTATTATATAAACACCAATATACTAATACTACTATACTATTGTATTAATATACCACTACTATATTATTATACTACTAGAGTAATGATGTTATATTACTATACTACTATACTGCAATACTACTATACTATTACACTACTATACTATTATACTATTATATGAATACTACAATACTACTATAATATTATATTACTGTACTACTGCTACTTTTACTACTATTATGGTACTATTATATTACTTCTACTATTATTATACTACCGTTAGTATTATTACTATTTACTATCACTAGTTTGGCTTACTATTACTACTACTATACTGGTACTACTATTACGATTATACTGCTACTAGTACTAGTTCTACTCCTACTATACTATTATTATTATACTACTATTACTATTGTCGCTACATCTATACTGCTATTACTATAATGCTAGTCGTACTACTATTCTACTACTACTGCTACTACTAGAAGCATAGTAACAGTAGTAGTAATAATAATAGGAATAGTATAATTATATAGTAGAAGTAGTTATAGTAGTATTATAATATAACAGTAGTATAGAAGAACTATAAGATATCAAAAGTACAGCAGTATTATAATAGTAGCATATTAATTTTAGTAATATAGAAGTGGTAGTAGTATCATTATAATAGTAGTATAGTGATAGTAGTTATCATTATAGTATAGTAGAGTACATTAGCAGCAGCAATATTGTAGTAGTAGCAGTATAGCTATGATGGTAGTATAAATGTTATTTAGTAGTAGTTATAGTAGCAATATTATAATAGTAGTATAGTAGCAGTAGTCGTCATAGTGGAAGCAATAGTGGTATAGTATTAGTTATAATAGTAGTAGTTGTATTAATATAGCAATATAGCAAAAGTATAATAGTAGTTGTTGTTATTATAGTAGTAATGGGATAGTAACTGTATAATAATGATAGTAATAGTAATTCCAGTGGTAATAGCAATAATAACAGTAATTGCATAGTAGTATTACTATTAGCAGAGTATAGAAGTAGTATTATGTAGTATTAGTGACAATACGATAGGAGCAGCAGCAGTAGTAATAGTACTCATAGAAGTAGCATTATAATAACAACTATAATATAGTATAATGGTATAGTAGTTATAGCAGTAGTATAGTTGTAATTTAGTTTTAGAATGGTAATAATAGTATTAATAGTAGTTGAATAGTTGTAGAAGTTGTAGCATAATATAATAATTGTAGTAATGTTAAAAAAGTAGTTAGTAGTGTTCAAAAAGTAGTAATATAATCATAGCATAATAGGAGTATTGCAGTAGTATATCAATAATATAGTTATTAGTATTAACATAATATAACAATAGTAATATTGCAGTAGTTTATCAATAATAGAATTATTAGTATTAGTATAATATAATAGTGGTAGTAGCAGTAATATAGTAGTATAGTAGTAAGAATAGAAGTAGTAGTAGTAAAACATTATTATAGCAATATTATAGTAGTAGAAGCAACACAAATAGTAGTATAGTTGCAGTATAGTAATAGAACTATAAGATTAGTAGTAAACTAGTAGTAGTCATTGATTTAATAGTAGTATTCTAGATTAGTAATAGTAGTAGTAGTAGTTTTATATTAGTAAATTTATAGTATTAGTATTAATAATAGAGTAGTAGTACAAATAACGATGATAGCATAGTAGTAGTATAGTAGTTCACTAGTGTAGCAATAGTATAGTTGTTGTCATAGTAATAGTAGTTGTGACATAATAGTGGTATAGTATCAGTATAATTGTTAGAAATACAATAGTAGTAGTTATAGTAGTATAATAATATAATTGTAATATATTTGTAGTATAGTAGTATTGGTATAACAGTAGTGGTCGAAGTATTGTAGTATTATAGTATAGTGGCGGTCATAGTAGGAGTAGTAATATAATTTTTGTAGTGCGATATCATTAATAGTAGTTATTTTATAATAGTAGAAGTAATATTATAGTAGTATAGTAATAATAGTAGTTATGGTAATAGTACTATGATAGTAGCATAAGTGTTGTAGTAGGAGTTATAATAATAGTAGTATGGTCGAAGTAGTTATAATATCAGTAGTAGAAGAAGTCGTAATAGAACTACAAAAGTATAGCAGTATTAGCAGTTGATGTAGTGAAAATAGTAGTATAGTATAGTAGTTTTAGTATAGTAGTAATAGTATAATTCAAGTATAGTAGCAGTATATTGGTAGTATAGCGGTAGTGGAACTATTAGTATTAATATAATATAGTAGCATTTGAAGTAATATACTAGTAATAGCAGTAATAGGAGCAGTAGTTATTGTAAAATAATATTATAGTAGTAGTAATATAGTAGTAGTGTACTAATAGTACTATAGTAGTAGTATTATACTATAATAGTACAAGAATAATATAATAGTAATAGAATAGTATAATAATAGTAGCAGTAATAGTAATAACATTATTATAATAGTAAAGAAGTTGAAGTACTAATATAGTAGTAGTTGAATTAATAGTAGTAGTATAGTAGTAGTATAATAGCTGTAAAAAATAATAGTAATATAGTAGTAGAATACTACCATACCACTATAGTTGTATTATATTACTACATTACTATATTATTGTTATACTACCACTGGTATTATTACTTCTATTACTATTACAACTATTATATTGCTACTGTACTATTTTTATGACTATAGTATTGCTAGTATGCCACTACTACAATTACTTCTATAATACCACTATACTTGACAAATATTATTACTATATTACTATTACACTACTACTATATTGCTATTAGTACTACTATACTAATAGAAATAGTTGTAATATATCAGTAGTAGTAGTAGTATCATGGAAGCAACATAGCAGTAGAAGTAGTAATATTAATGGTATGATACTAGTATAATAATAGTACTTGAAGTAAGAACATAACATTAGTAGTATTATAGTATAATAATAATAAAATAAAAGTGTAGTAGTATAGTAATAATTTTATAATCGTACTACAGTAATACTGTGTAGTACTATAGTAGTATAATATTATTAAAAGTAGTATATTATATTATTACTATATTACCAATATATTACTGCTACTATAATATTAGAACAACTACTATTATAATATTATAATATTATTACTAATCTTACTACTGCTATTATATAATATTGCTACAACTAATATATTACCACTATATTATTACAATAGTATTACTATATTACTAATACTATTATGTAATATTGCTAATACTACTGTATTACTACTATGCTACATCTATTACCATTACTGTAATCTTACCCCTAATATGCTACTACTATACTTTTATTTTACTACTACTTTACTGTTGATATAATACTATCATACTACTATTATACTATAATAATAATACTACTACCACTGCAATTCTATCACAATTTTACTACTACAATACTACTACTAGAATACTATTCTACTACTATTATTAATATTAGTACTATAATTTTATTAATATACTATTCTATTACCATACTACAAAGACTATAACTTTATTATTACGATTATTGTTAATACTATGTTACTCCTATACTACCATATTAATATTCTGCAACAACAATAGCTACTACTAATATTATATAACTATAACTATTTCTACTACCATGCTCTTATTATATGATTACTGCTTCCATCACTACTATTGCATTGTTCATATGATACTTTTGTACAATTACTATTCTATTACTATATCACTACAAATACTACTACTAAACAACTACTATGATACTACCATTACTATGTTCCTACTACAACAATATTAATATACTACTATTGTACTATTATACTATAACAATATCACAATTATGCTACTACTATATTATAACAACTACTACTACTGACTTCTACTATTAATATACTACTACACCTAATATATTACTACCATCATCCTACTGTTACTACATTTTTACTACTTCTACTGTTATACTACTATAATATTTTTACTACTACTGTATTATTACTATACTAATATAATAAAATAACTAATACACTATAATTATTGCTACTATACGACTACTATGCTACACTATATGACTACTACTAGTACTATACTACCACTATACAACTACTAGACTACTACCATTACAATACTACTACTGCTATTATATTACTACAATATCGCTACTATTATGCTATTAGCACTACTAATATATAACTACTACTACTACACTACTATACTATTACTTTTATACTATTGCTAATACTATTAGTTTCTCAATACTGCTACTACTACTATGTTGTTATTATTATACTACTACTATTATACTACTACTGTTATAGTGCTATTAATATTATACTATTATTATGCTACTACCATACCACTACTATTATACTACTACTGTTACTACTATTACTATTATTATTATACTACTATTTTACTTTTATGATACTACTAGTACGTTATTACTATACTACTTTTATGATACTACAATGACTTTTATACTTCTACTATTACTATACTATTATTGTTACTATTACTATTTTACTATTGTTACAATAATAACTATGCTACTACTATAATATTACTATACTAAAACTATACTAGTACTACAACAATCTTACTATTAGGGAGAAGATATTGAAGAAGGAGAAGAAAAGTAGGAAACATAAAAATGTGAAATATGTAATTGAAAGAATATGATTGTTGTTCCATATGTTGGAGGAGGGAAATTAAAAGAAGTAAAACAAAGAGAAACTACACATGGGGGAGGGAACGAAAGTGAAAAAAATGAAAAAGAATTATTGTTTCTAGTTATGAAGGAGGAGAAGGGAGAATTGTAAAACACACAAAAAAAAGTAAAATAGTGCCCACGTGGGATGGGGAAGAAGAAAAAGAAAGATAAAGAAAAAATAGAGAAAAAAATTACTACAAAAAAACATAGATATATTTTATATCTTGATTTGTGTGCCCATACCAATAGTCTAGGGTCAGCCCGCGAGCTCATCCAAAAATTATTTTCAATCTAAAACTACCTTGCGAGCTCGCTGAACATCTTTTTGCACTAAGGCCAACTTGTGAGCTCGCCGAACACCTACTCGAACTAAGTTCAGTTTATGAGCTCGCTGAACATCTACTCTTACTAAAGCAAGCTTGTGAGCTTCTTGAAAGTCCATTTGAACTAAGGATAGCACACAGACTAGTCAATTGTTTATTAGACTAAGGCCAACTTGTGAACTCACTGAACATCTACTTGGACTAAGACTAGCATGCGAGCTCACCAAATGCCTATCTGACTAAGGCTAGCTTGTGAGCTCACTGATTGTCTGTTCAAACTTAGGCTAGCCCATCGGCTCATCGAACATCTATTTAGACTAAGGCTAGCTAATGGGCTCACCAAACATCTACTAGACTAAGGCTAGCTTGTTTATTTATGAAAGTTCCATTACGGAAGGCTAGCTGATGGGCTCACCAAACATCTACCAGACTAAGGTTAGCTTGTGTATTTATGAAAGTTCCATTAAGGACAAATTAAGGATTGGATCCAACTGAAAGATCCAATAAAAGTCACATTGAGGGTTGAATCCAAGATCAATTAAGAACCCGATAAGGGACCAACATAAGGCAAAACTTGACCCGAATTGAATTAAATCAAACTTGAGCTTAAACTAAGTTTTGAACATCAAATTGAATTAAATCATACTCAAATCAAAATTATGTTTTGAACATTGAACTAAATTATATCAAATTCAAATGAAGATTAAGTTTTGAACATCAAATTGGATTAAATCAGACTTGAATCTAAATTAATTTTAGAATACTAAACTGAATCAAATCAAACTTAAACCAAAATTAAGTCAAAACTTCAAAACTGAACTAATTTAAATCAAACTTAAACCAAAATCAAATCTGAACTTCAAATTTGTATTGAATCTAACTTAATCAAAATCAAGGTAGTGTTAGTCGACAACATGCTTAAAGTTGTTGATGACATCTCAAGTTTAATTAACAGTAAGCTAAAAAGGGTAGTTGATTATCAAGTCATAGATAATTAGCAAAGCCATGGCTGCTAGTTATTTCCCTAGATCAAATCAAACTAAAGGCAAGCTTGAACCCGCTTGGTTAGTTAACTAGGCACCTTTTTCTATAAGTAATCGCCAATGCCTTATTGGCTATGGATACACTTCAAAACTAAAGAAGTTATTATTTCTGCCTTATTGGTTATGGAAACACATCAAAACTAAAGAAGTTATCTTTTATGCCTTATTGACTATAGAAACACTTTAAAACCAAAGAAGTTATCGTTTATGCCTTATTGGATATGGAAATGCTTCAAACTATGAAGTTATCATGATTGCCTTATTTGCTAATGAAAACACTTTAAACCATGCAAATCGAACTAAAGATAGGGCTTGAACTCACGTAGTCAATCAGCTAGGCATCTTGTTTGAATAAAGTCATCACTATGCCTTATTAGCTAATAGAAACTTTGGCTAATGGAAACACTTCAAGCCCTAAAGTTATCACCAATGCCTCATTGGCTAATGGCAATGGGAGTTGTCTCCAACACCACCAGGCTAATGGAAATACTTCAAACTAAGATGGAGTTATCACAAACGTCCGAAGTTAACTTAAATACTTCAAATATTCTCATTCTCCTTTCATGTCCACCTGAATGACATCATTAATCAAATTATCAATATCCATCGAGGATCAAATCAAGACTCATTCAAGTTAGACTCCACATGGTCCAATGTAGGAGACTGGGATGGCAATGCACATTAAAGCTTCTTCCTCATTTTCTTTATCTCATTTTGTATTCTTTCATGATTATAACTTTAAATTTATTTAATGAAAAAGTAAGGATATTCCATTATTTAAGCCATGTATCCCTTTCTTCAAATTAATCAAATAATGCCTTAGGAGGTTCCTAGCAATTATCGAGGTAATTAATAATAGAGATTTACGCTTGTTGGAAGTTATGCTCCTATAATTTCCTATTTTATATTCAAACCACTACATTTTTTATTTATTATTTTGAGATTACTTATTGTGTTCTTCGCTATCTCAAATTGTCAATTTTGATCCCACGAACTCTAGCATGCCAAGTGGGACATGACTTCTCCTCCAAGTGGAGAAAACTAATTAACATAATAGAGACATTAATGAGATAGAATTACAAAAAACTAATCAATTTTGTCCTTCCTTGCAGAAGAAAGCATCCAATGTTATCAATGAAGAACTTCTCCACCACAAATACACCATCATCCTGGGAGCAAGAATAGCTATGTGTCTACCTTAGTTGTTGGTAGTCGTAGAAGAAACCAAACTTCAAATCATGTTTGAAACCACTTTTGAGACCATTGAGTTCAAGAGAGCACTTGCTACCACACCCACTGAAGTTTTTTTTCATGCAAGACAAACCCACTGCTTGCCTTCTATCAAGGGGAAAGAGGCCCAATGTCATCATTCAAGATAAAAAGGGTCAATATTGGGAAGAGTCAAAAGCTGAGACTAAACCAGCAAGAGCGTTAGTCTTCCAAAGACTAGACTCGAAGCAAAGCTAAGTCTTCGATTGCATTTACCCAACTTCTGATAGGGGGCAACTAAAAGCAAGCCCAAACATGTGCACTGACAAACAAGAACTCATCCCAACTATTACAAGTACAGAGACAGCTGTTGAAATTTTCAGTCGACTTGGGAAACCATACCATTTATACCTATAACTCTTTCGCCCCATTAACTGTCTTAGAGAAGGGTAAAAGTAAGTGAAAAGGGCACAATCCTACCTCGGGGCTATAGCTAAGTGGCAAATAACTAAGCCAAATAACAAGTCACTATAAGGCTACAACCCAGTATGAGACTCCAAAAAGAGAGACTATTCATATTGTCTAAGTTATTTCTCATCATAACTCTAGGGGGGACCATGAGCCCATGTGTTAACAGTCTAAACAGCAAAAGAAGGTTGTATGAACAAGACTTACATATCAAGAGGTTCAAGAAGAAATAGCCCTTGTCATTTAATCTTTGCTAGCACAATAGAGAGAAAGCATAACTATTTGTCCCCTTAGCAAACTCCTAAATGATGTAACTCAATCCAGAACACACCAAACCAAGACCTAATACTCAATATGTGGATCATCATGTCCTGAT
Source organism: Trichopus zeylanicus subsp. travancoricus (assembly GCA_005019695.1). Lineage (NCBI taxonomy): Eukaryota > Viridiplantae > Streptophyta > Magnoliopsida > Dioscoreales > Dioscoreaceae > Trichopus > Trichopus zeylanicus. Next base: position 1,630,633 of record RXID01019385.1, on the reverse strand, counting down.
AGACTTGAAGCCATCGGCCACACTTCAAAGTTCAGCCAACTCAAAAGTTGTTAGTGATGTGTGGCTAAGACAACACGAAAAGTCATTGGTGACACCTCAAACTTAATCGACAACATACCAATGAGGTGGTTGATTACCAAATCAAAAATTACAAGAAAATCAACAACACACGCAAAGTTGTTAGCTATACTTCAAACCTAAGCCAACTCAAAAGTTGTTGGTGATGCATAGCTAAGCCAAACCCAAAAGCCATTGGTGATACTTCAAACTTAATCGACAACACAATAATGAGGCCATCCATTATTAAATTAAAAATCAAATGAAATCAAGCTAATGAAACTATCAAAGTTGTTAGCCACATTTTGGAGATAAACCAACTCAGAAGCTATTGGTGATGCTTATTTAAACTGACCCCAAAAGCCATTAGTGATGCTTCAAACCAAATCAACAACATGCCAAGAGGCCATTGATTATCAAATTAGAAATTATTAGCATAAGCTAGTGCCACTAATCATTTTTGTCTCAAGCCAAGAATCAAAAGAAGTCAATTGATAGCAAACAAGAAGTCATCAGTAAAACTTTAGATCTTAATTAGGTCAACTAATACAAGTTAAGTTATCAGCATCCACTAGGGATCCAATCAAGCATCCCCTAAGTCAAGTTCAACTCAACCAAGGACACAGTAGTAGGGCAGCAATGCACATCATGCCAATTCCCACTTCCTTTCTCATTCCACTCTTTTTTATGATTACGAATCTAAATTTTTTAAAATATAAAACAAGGATATGCCCTTACTCAAGGCATGTATCTCTTTCCTCAAATCAATCAAATTATGCTTTCTTTCCATTATGTATCTATTTTTATTGGATAGGTTTTTTGCTTTAGGAGGTTTCTCATAATTGTTGGGAAATTAAAAACCAGAGCTTATACCTCAAAGTCATATTCCCACAGTAGCTAATAGCACTCAAACCACCTTATATTTTCATTTCTTATTTTAAGATTGCCCCCTAAGGTCTTCAATACTCTTGGCGGTTGATTTGGATCCCACAATAGTATAGCAGTAGTTCTAATTGTATACTATAGTAGTAGTAATAGTATTAATAATAGTGTAGTAATAGTATATTAGTATAGCAGTTGTTATAATATATTAGTAGAAGTAGCAGTAGTAATAGTAAAAATATGGTAGTAATAGTAGTATAGCAATAATATTATAGTATAGTAATAGTAATAATAATATTGTAGTACAATAATAGTAATAATAATAGCGGTGGTGGTAGTAGTAGTAATAATAGTGTACTAGTGGTTGTAGCAGTACTACAAGTAGCAGTATAGTAGCAATAAAAATAATAGTAGTAGTAGCAGCAACAATAATAGCAACAGTAGTAGTATAGTAATAGTAGTACAAAGAGCATTACTATAGCTATAATTGCAGTAGAATTAGTAGTAGTAATATTATTATAGTTATAATATAATAGTAACAACTATACTACTACTAATATTGCGATTATTATATTATCCCTATTAATAATAGTAGTACTATTATGTTATACTACTGTTGCACTACTGTTATAAGTACTACTACTAATATTATACTAGTAGTATTCTACTACTATACTACTAATGCTACTACTACTATACTATTATTATACTACTATACTACTTATATACTAATACAACTTCTAGACTACTACTACTAGTATTATGCTTTAACTATACACTACTACTTGCACTACTATGTTACAACTAATACTACTACTACTACTACTACCAGTACTAGTATTATTACCACCATCGCTATTATACTACTGCTAACACTTCTATTACTACTACTACTACTATACTACTACTATACTACCACTACTGCTACACTACTACTACTCTTATAGTAGTAGTATAGTTGTATCAGTACAGTAGTATTATAGTAGTATTGTAATACAATAAACTACTATAGTATTGTTCACAAATTTCGATTCAAAATTGGTTCTGATATGAAAGGCTCCTTGAGATCTACTCCCTTGGCTACCTTATCGCTAACCTATAAGAGGAACCATTGGGAGGACCACCAAGACATTCTCCAATGACAGCCACTCTGATTCTCAAGTCAGAAAGATTCTTGTTGATTTTTGTTCACAAAGAGATAGAAATCAAGAATTCAAGAGAGAGAGTCCCCCTGCCTTCATGGCTAATCCATATTTATATGTCGGGAAGGTCTCTAATAGGACTCTACTTATTTTATGTCAGACTCTACTTATTTGACTACCATCACTCTTGGATTTTTTGCTAATGGTTTCCCTATGATTCATATTTGTTGCATTTTCATGAATACCCAATCATATCCATATATGGGTCAACCTTGTCAAATACCCTAGTTGGCCTTGAGATGTGTGTTTGCAAGATGGACTAGAGTGATACTACCAAGGTGACTTGACCATGGTAAAAGCTTTGTCTTTGATAGTGTTCACCCAACTCCTAACAGGGGGCAGCTAAAAATAATCTCAGACATGTGTGTTTGAGGTGATTTTTGTCACAATCAAATTTGATTGAAACATGATTGAAATTGAGACTTCTATATCACTAAATTATGGCCCAAATATTGGTCAAGCTTAAATCGTGCTCGAGTTTGGCCAAAAATTAAGCTCAATTTGGACTTCAATCATTAGAAAACTTGGGCTCAAACTGGCCTAATCAAAATAGGCTAATTAGGCTCGATTTTCGGACGACAATTGGGCCTAAAATTCATCTAAAACTTGGGCCAAAATGACAACATATAAAAATTTTACAAATAGGCCACTGAATTGAATAAATCCTCATAAATAAGTCTTTGTCTGGATTTTTCTTACAAATAGGTCTTTGGAATAAGAATTTTGTTGAAAAGTCTATAAAATTCTAAAATTACAAATTAATCTTGTAAAATTTAGGGTTTGTGAATAAACCCCTACAAAATTTTTTATTTGCGAATCAATCCTTCCAAAATTATTTCTTCGTGAAGAAATCTTCGAAATTTTTTTATTTACAAATAAGCCTCTGGAATTTTGATTTTTTTGCGAACAGATCCTTTAAGAATTTTTATTTTTTAATAAGTACAAATTTTAGTCAAAAAGGATCTTGGAAATTTTAAAATTTTATAAAGAAGTATATTTTGCAGAAAAATCCCCTAGAATTTATAAAATTATAATGTAGTCCAATTTTTTGTAAAAAATTAGTAAATACCCCTATAACTTCTATTTTCATGTCGAGTAAAACTTTCAAGATATCAACATCGATAACAAATAGATTCATACATATCTCTTCACAAACTCATCCAAACTTTGGATAAATCCTATCGATATTTGTTTACATCCACATCCATCATTTAAAACTCAAAGAAAAAAAAATTCATTTCTAGCCCAACTCTATCTCTTTTAGTCCTATAAAAACTCTTGGAACTTGCAAATCGGGGAATAGAAAGAGATCAAAGATGAATGGGGAGATCAAAATAGAATGGGAGAGCGTTGGAAGGCCATCATTGAAGAAAAATTAAAGACTAAAGAGGTCAAGCTTAGCTTTGTTCTCCATTTCTTTCTTTTTTATATATATTTTTCCCCTATTCTAGTAGGACCACCTTGCAACCGCTACCCTGCTGCCCCAGCCTTGCTAGTGACATAGCTCCACCATCTCCAACTCAAGCAGCTGCCCCAACCCATGCCCAACCTATTGGCTTGTTGCCTAGCCCAAACCACGTCCCAGATCGAGGGCCATGCTGAATAGGCCTCCTCCTCATGGCTCACGTGCCACTGTCACCTGCTTTGCCTAATGCACCATCACCACTTGCTTTGCCGCATGCACCGTCGATTGCTCATGGATGAGGCTTTCTCGAGTCGCTCATTGTCCCAGCCCTACCCTTTTTCTCATTGCTAGAATAATGGAGGGATCTGGCTAGGAGATGATCGGATATCGCACCGTCAGTCGCTCAAAGATCATGCCTCCATGAACTACTCATAATCCCAACCTTGTCCTCTATCTCATTGCCAAAAGAATGATGGGATCCAATCAAGAGATGGTCCTACTAAGCAGGAAGGTCAGACCACCATGGCTAGGCCGTAAGGGTTGGGAGGAAAGAAAGAAGGCATAAGGGAAGGGTCTTGTGAGTTTGAAGAAGAAGCGAAAAGAGAATAAAAATAATATTAAAAGAACTTATTGTTCCATAAAAAAAGATTTGGCCAAAATAGAGGAGACAAGGGTTTTGGGCTTAAGGGTGAAGAAGGAGAAAAAAAGCTTAAAAAATATAAAATGTTATTGTATAAGAAAGGAGAAAGAAAGGAAAATTTGGCAAAATAAAAAAAAAAATTTAACATCTTGGTGACCTGCGGTCCTCGGTCATGAAGGTGATGAGATAATAACCCTATCATGACTATCTACAATCTCTCGAAGATGGCGAACTCTGAACATACCCGTGGACAATCATAGCACCTCAAAGATGGTTATAAAGATCGTGAACTAACAATCCTACTGTGGCCATCCACTGCCCCTCGAAGATGATGGATCCCCATCACCACAAGCAAGTCTTTAGACTCGCATCTAAAGTTGCCCTCAAGCACACATTCTAGCCAACTTTTGGTGGTCACTAAGCCAGCTTTTAGGCATGCATGCTAGCTAGCCTTTGGGCTCACATTCAGCCTATCTTTGGGCTCACATTGAGCTAGCCATCTGGCTTGTGTCTCAGCCAGCCATCAAGCTTACACTTAGCTAGCCTTTTGGCTCACATCCAAACTAGCTTTTGGGCTCACACTTAGCCAGCCTTTAGGCTCACACTTAGCTAACCTTTCAGCTCGCACTCAACCAGCCTTTGGGTTCACATCTTAGTTAGCATTCAGGTTCTTACTTAGCCAGCCTTCGGGCCAACATCCAAGTTAGCTTTCAGGCTCACGCTCAGCCAGCCTTCGGGCATGCACATTACTAGCCTTTAGGCCTACACTCGATCAGCCTTCGGGCTTATAGTTGGCTAGCTTTTGAACTTGCATCCAAGATAGCCTTGGGCTAACACTCACCCAACTTTTGTGCTTGCATCCTAGCTAGCCTTCAGGCTCGTACTTAGCTTGCCTTTGGTCTCACACCTCAGCCAGCCTTCAGGAGTGCATTTAAGCTAGTCTCCCATTTCATACCCAATTAGCCTTCAGCCTTGCACTATGCCTACTTTCAAGATTGTGAACTAAGCCAACATTTAGGTTCCCACATTCAAGGGTGGACTATGGCCCACCTAAAATCCTGATAAATCATCAAGGACCCTTATATCAAATTGATTAATGTGAAATTAAACTCAGTCACAACAAATGTATAAAGTCTAACTTGGCTCAAATGGACCTAAATTGGTCAAATAAATGGACTAAAACCCAAATTCAACTAAACTCTAGAAAATCCAAATTGAGTTGACCTAAACCAAATAAATTTAGACTTGAGAAAGGTTAACTTAAAATCATGGTCAATTCAAATCAAATACAATCTAGATTGAACAAAGTTCAAATCAAACCCTTATCGGGTTATATCAAGTCCAAACTAAAATGAGAGACTCAAAGTCAAACCAGAATGAAGTTAGGCTGAGCCAAAATTGAAACTAAGTTATACTAAATTAACTTGAATTTGAACCAAAGTCCATCAAGTTGTAGACTCGAGCTTAATAAAGGTCCAACACAAGGTCAAACTTGACTCAAGCTAAATGAAATCAAACTCAAACCCAAACTAAATAGGGTCAAACTGAGTTCCATTGGGTGAGATAAATTTTTGGCAACAGTCGAAGCCTATGAATATAGGGTGATAATACCACTCTGACCAGGACCAAAATTAGTTTGAATAGAATGAACAAAGGTGAAACTAAGTCTCACTAGGTGTGCTATAAAAGCCCTTAGCAATACTTCAAAGCTATACCCAACTCCACAACTTATTGGTGATGCAATTAGATTAAAAAAGTTAATTTCCAACATGCTTAAAGTTGTTGGCCACACTTTGAAGCTAGTCAATTCCAGAAGTCATTGACGATGCATATTCCATGCTATACCCAACTTCCCAAGCTATTGGTGATGCAATCAAATCAAAGAAGTTAATCACTAGTATTCTCCAAGCTGTCGGCCACAATTCTAAGCTATACCTGACTCTATAAGCCATTGGTTGTACTGCCAAATCAACAAAGTTAATCACCAACATGCTCCAAGTTATCAATCACACTTCAAAGCTATACCCAACTCCCTAAGTCATTGGTGATGCTACCAAATCAATAAAGTCAACCAATAATATGCTCGAAGATGTTGTCCACACTTCAAACTAGTCTACCCTAGAAGCAGCTGATGACACACTTGTTCAAGCTAGTCAACCCCAGAAGCTATTGACGAAGAAGAGCTCATCTTGACAAGCATAGATGAAGAAGAGCTCATCTTGACTATCATAAGAAAATGAAAAGTTGTTAGAATCTTCAGCTGACTTGGGAAGCCTACCCCTCAAATAAAGTTAGTTAATGCCATCCCTACCTTCAACTTCTTTGCTCTTTTAAGCAATTTAGAGAAGGGTAAGACCAAGTCATAGAGGGCCCAGTCTTGCCTTAAATTTGTGGAGAAAGTGTAAATATCTAAACAAAAGTACAAAATTCATCATAAAGCTGCAATCTAGCATGAGAGCTTATAAAAGGAGATCACCCACACTATCAGAGTCATTTCTCACTATGACTCTGGGAGGAACCATGAGCCTACACTCTAGCTTGCTAAACACCAAAAGAAGGCTACTCAAGTGAGGCTTTCTGATGAAGAAATCCAAGAGGGGAGGGCTCTTGTCAACTAATCCTTGCTACCATGCTGAAAAGAAGGTATGGATACCTGCTCCACAAGTAGACTCTTGAGTGAGATGACTTGAATAATTGGAAAGGTTAGCCTCAACCTAGAGCTTAGACCTGATTCTCAAGATAGGAACTATCATGTTCTAATAGAAGTCTTGGCCATAACTAAAAGCTCTAATCAATAAGTGACTATAGAAGCACTACAAGAATAGCTGAGACATCAAAGCAAAGAGAAAGATGAAACTCAAAAGAAAGTTATCAAGTTGATGGAGATAATGCTACAAATGAGCCAAAAGATCGATAAATTGGAATGGTCTCAATAGCCATCTCAAGCAGCAGAGGTGGTAGAAGGTGCATCTCCAATAGATGAGGTTCATGAAAACATAAGCCCTTCACAAGTGCCTCCTCCAGTAAGCAATACCCAATCCCAAATTTTAGGAATCCCTAATAACATCTCACTCCCAATATACATGCAATAACAAGTACAACAAATGGTAGCTACATAGTTAAGACAAAGAAGCGAGATGGGTAGGATAAATGATGTTGAGAAACCATATCCATCACAACCAAGTGCCATATCCTAAAGGCTATACATTGCCTAGTTTCAAATAATTTAATGGCTTGGGCAATCCTGAATAACATATAGCTTACTTTGTAACTCTTTGCAAGGATTCAAGTTATAATCTATCATTGTTACTTCACCAATTTTCACCGAGTTTGCTAGGAGTAGCATTCGACTGGTATGCCAATTTACAACTAGAATCCATATAGAATTGGAAACAAATAAAGGAGGCCTTTTGAAACCAGTTCAGAGGAGTAACTAATAAAGTGACCATTATAGTCCTTGTCTCAACACCAAAGCATAACAATAAGTCAATTCTAGATTATATCACAAGGTGGAGGAATATCAGCATTATGTGTGAACATCTTATGAGACAATTTGAGGTAGTATACCTAGTCCTTGACAATATAAGGGGAGAATGCATGGCATCCTATTTGAGGGCCTCTTCTATTCATACCTTTGAAGACCTTATCATGTAAGTTATAAAGCTGGAAAGGATTGGTCCACCAACCTTATCAAGTTCACAAAGCTTTAGATCAAAAAAGGACAAAGTAAAGTATGGAGAGTCTTTCAAAAATGTGAGGGTTGAATTCACAAGAACTGAGTAAAAGAAACCTCTTAATCCCACCACGAACAAGGGTAATCCTCAAAAGTCATTAGCACTTGGAGGGGATGGAGTAGTGGAACAGTTCAATGACCTCCAACAAAGGCTCAAAAAGAAATACTCTTTTAAAAGAGATAGAGTAGGTAAAATCTTCCATTTTGCACTAAAGCTAGGCCTCCAATGGCTAGAATCTAAGAGACTAGGGGAGGCCACAAAGCAAATTATGCAAACTACTATCCTTACCATAGAGTCTTGGAGCATACCATTGAAGACTACTATGTGTTTAAGTATTGGGTCGAGAAGCAATACCAAGAAGGTAAGCTGACTCTCTCGAAGGTAGTCCTATTGTAACTACTATCCTTTAGATGAACCTTTTCTAAACCTCACTCAACATGATGAATCACTTGGTGAAGAAATAACCATCAAATCAAAAGAATCTCCACCAAAACTTGAGGATCAAGGGCAAGCAATAGTTGTTGAATGGATGGAGATCAACTTTAGCTTATAGGAGGACGCCAAGCTAACTTCCATCAGTATTCAAATTTCAGAGGAAAGCCAAACCCAGCTTAAAATAATGCTCTAAGAGTACATTGGCTGCTTCACATGGAGCTATAAGGAGATGTCTCAACTAGATCTTGAAGTTGCAATCTACCAACTAGCCATCAACCCCAATCTTCCACTAGTTAAACAAGCACCTAGGAAGTTGAAACTCAACCTAGAATAAAAAGTGATAGAAGAAACAATGAAACTAATAAAAGCAGGCTTCATTGAGAGGAAAAATATGCAGATTAGGTTTCAAGAATCATGCCAATCAAGAAAAAGAATGGCCAAATCCACATTTGTGTGGACTACAGAGACTTGGATAAAGTATGTCGAAAAGATGACTTTTCATTGCTAATAATGTAAATCATGATTGATAACATGGTTGACTTCAAAATATTCTCCTTTATGGATTATTTCTTGGGATATAACCAAATCAAAATGCATCATGATGATGAGAAACATATGGCCTTCAAGACACCGGTTGATATTTATTGCTACAAGGTGATGCCCTTTGAGTTCAAGAATGCAGGCGCCACTTATTAGAGGATCATGACTCAAATATTTGATGACCTTATACACCAATTAGTGAAATGTTATGTGGATGACTTGGTGGTAAAAACTAAGTCCAAAGACAAGCTTGTCCAAGAAGTAAGAGTAGTATCGACCACCTTAGAAAATATAACTTAAAGATGCATCCTATGAAGTGTACGTTCGGGGTATCATCAAGAAAGTTCCTTGGCTTTGTTGTTAGGCACTAATGGATTGAAATCAATCTATCTCAGATCAAAGCTATCTTAGATATGCCACAACCTAGCAATTTAAAGCAATTGAGGACATTCCAAGGTAAACTCACATACAAAAGAATATTCATTCCAAACCTCTCTTGAAAATGCAAGCCTTTTTCTATGTTGATAAAGAAAGATGCTCCATTCATCTCAACTCAAGATTACGAATGGACCTTTGAAGAGATCATGCAATATCATTGAAAGCCACTAGTCCTAGCAAGACTTTTACCTGATAAACCGCTTATCCTTTACATGGCAATAATGCAAGGATCCCTAGGGGCAATGCTTGCCCAAAATAATAGATAGGGTAAATAAAATGCACTCTACTAACTAGAATACTAGTGGAGGTAGAAAATAGTTACTCCCCTATCGAAAGCATTATTTGGTGCTCATATTCACAGTCAAGAAGTTGAGATATTATTTGCTTTCACATCAAGTTATTTTAATATCAAAGATTGATCCCAAAAAGTACCTTATGACTAGGCCCATTCTCACTAGGGCCTATAAAAATAGGCTTTAGTCCTTATGGAAGAAGATATCAAGTTCACTTCTCAAAAGGTGGTTAACGAGCAAGTCCCCCACTGATTTTCTTATAGCTCATCCAATACCGGATGATTCTCCTCTAAGTTTCAAGCTCCCTGATGAAGAAATATTTTTGGTCAAAGAAGAAGAACCTTACTACAAGCTATACTTTAATGGAGCATCATCCATAGCTAAGGATCAGACCGAAGCTTTCATAAATCAAAGCAGGCATTAGAATTTTTATATCACTCCAAATTGGGGAATTTTACAATACTCCAATTCTCTCTCAAAGCTGTGTACAAACAAAAAAGTTGAATACGAGGCCCTAATTGTAGATAAATGGACCTTAATATGGAAATATCATGCCTAGATGTTTTTAGTGATTCACAACTAGTTATTAGCCAAGTCCAAGGTAAATATAATGTCCATAGATTTGATCTCCTGGAATACCATGAAAAGGCTCAAGAGCTCAGAAGGCAAATTTTTCATGTTCAAATAACTAAGGTTTCCTAGTCCATCAGTGCACAGTTTGATTCCTTAGCCAAACTAGCCAAGGAATTAGCTAATCTTGATCAAGGAAAACTTCTAATCAAAGTCCATAGTAGACAAGTGATGAACTCTATCTTTAGCATCAACCATGAGAGGATTGAATCTAAACTAATAGAGGAGGCAACATATTAGAGAATACTATTTGCCAACTATGAAAAAGTTGGAGAACTCCCAGAAGATAAATTTGCATGAATACAACTCAGAAAGAGAGCCACATGCTTTTTTTCTTATCAATCACACTGTATATAGAAGGTCCTTCGATCAACTATTTCTGTGTTGTCTCTTAGACAAAGAGGCAAAAGAAGTTATGTAGGAAGTGCATTTTGGAGTTTGGGGAGCTCATCAAACGGGCCCAAAAATGATAATGAAGATTAAGCATAATGACTACTATTGGCCTATGATGGTGGGAGATTGCATTGAATATGCTAGAAAATGCCATCTATGCCAAATTCATGGTGACTTCACCCATCAACACTCAAATCCTATACATTCAACAATGTCCTCATGGCCATTTGAGGTATGGGGAACATATCTCATTGGCCCAATTGAACCATCTCCTTCTAGAGGCCATCACTTCATTCTAGTAGCAACCAATTGATTTTCTCGATGGGCTTAAGAAATCCATTGAAAGAGGTAAAAGTGGATGTTGTTATCTACTTTTTTGAAGAAAACATTTTGTACTAATTTGGTGCTCCTCGAAGGATCATTTCTGATAATGGACCATCCTTTAGAAGCTTTACGGTAGGATAATTTGCACATCACCACAAGATAGATTCAAGATATTCATCCATCTACAATATAAGAGCCAATGAGTTTGCTGAGGCATTCAACAAGACCCTCTCCAAGATCTTGAAGAAGGTTGTTGCTAGAAATAAGAAAGATTGACACCAAAAGCTAGCTGAGGCACTATGGGCAAATCATACCATATATCGAACCTCTATCTAATCAATGCCATATGCATTGGTGTTCGGGACTGAGGTAGTCTTGCCACTGTAAGTGCAAATCCCCTCTCTAAGAATTGCCTTGCAACAAGAAATCACAAGAGAAGACAATGTTCACCTTCACCTTGATGAGCTAGACTCTTTGGACAAGACAAGGTTCATGGCACAATAGAACCTAGAAATGTATTGAGCATAAATTGCTAGGGCCTATAACAAGATGGATTGGCTTAGGTCATTCCAAAAGAAGAAATGGTCTTAGTTCCTTCCCATAATCCCAAACCAAAACAAGAAAGGCAAGTTCAAGCCTAATTAGGAAGGCCCTTATATTGTCAAAAGGATATTTCAAGTAGGATTCTACCAACTGATCAATGACAAATGGGAAATGCCTATGCCACAAATCAGTGGCTAATTCCTCAAAAGGTATTATGCCTAAGTTTTGAGGATAATAACAATAATAACTAAAGTGTCTAAGTTTTATCTATGACAAAATGTCAGACTTGCTCAAAAAGGAACACTCGGTCAAATATGCACTATATGTTTCTTGAGGTAAAACATGGACATAAAACTCCATCCATCATGTATGGCCGCCAAGCCCACATTTACATGGTACACTAAGTGCACTTTCATGTGGCAAACTAAGTTCATTCTCACATGGAAAAATTAAGTCCACTTACACATGATAGCCTAAGTCCATCATCATATGGTATGTCAAGTTCGCTCTCATATGGTAATTTCAACCCTTATGGTTAACTCTTGAAATGTTGATGTAGGAGCAAGTGCATGAAAATTATTTGCACCCTCTCCTCTCGTTGAAACTCGAGAAGAGGGTATGAAAGGGGCAATTTGTTTGAGGTAATTTTTGCCACAATAAAATTAGATTGGAACATGATTAAAATTAAGACTTGTATGCCACTAAATTATAGCCCAAATATAGGTCATAGCCAGGCTTAAATCACATCCATGTTTGGCCAAAAATTGTTAATTTGGACTTAAATCATTAAAAAATACGAGCTCAAGCTCGACCTAATCCAAATCGGCTAATTGGACACGATTTTTGGACCAAAATTGGGCCCAAAATTTATCTAGAACTTAGGCCAAAATGAAAATATATAAAAATTTTACAAATAGACCCCTGAATTGCATAAATCCACATAAGTAGGTCCTTGGTCCGATTTCTCTTACAAATAGATGCCCACAATAAGAATTTTGAAATAAAGTTCAATAAAATCCAAAAATTATAAATCAATCCCATAAATTTTAAAATTTGTGAATAAACCCCTCTAAAATTCCTTATATGCTAATGAATCCCCTAAAATTATTTATTTGTAAATAAACCCCTCTAAATTTTTTTTACAAATAAATCTCCAAATTTTTTATTTCCTGTAATTGAGTCCCTTAAGAGTTTTTGTTTACGAATAAGTCTAAATTTTTTTCAAAAAGGACCCAAGAAATTTCAAATCTTTTATACAACTTCTTTTTGTAGAGAAGTCTCATGAAATTTATAAAATTATAATTTAGTCTAATTTTTTGGAAAAAATTTTGCAAATACACCCTCTATAACTTCAATGTTCAAGCTGAGTACAACATTCAAAATGTTAACATCTACAACAAATAGATTTATACATATCTCTTCACAAGCTCATCCACTCTAGATAAACCCTATCCATATCTATTTACATCCACATCCATCACTCAAAATTCAAAAGAGAAATGATTCATTTTTAGCCCAACTCTATCTCTTATAGTGATATAAAAACCCTTGGAACTTGCGAATTAGGGAAGAAAAAAAAATTAGAGTCAAAAGGGGATATCAATACAAAATGAGAGTGCATTGGAAGGCCATCATCAAAGAAGAATCAAAGATGAAAGAGGTGAAGTTTTGAACTCAGCTTCATTATCTTTTTCTTTTTTTCCTCTACCTATTTTTCTCCTTTCCCGTAGGGCCACCTTGTAGCCACTAGCCTTTTGCCATAGCCTTGTCAGCAACATAGCTCCACCATCTCCAACTCGAGTAGCCACCCTGACTTGTGCCCCAACCCGTTGGCTTGATGACTAGCTTGACCTGCATCCTAGCTTGAGGGCCACATTAAATAAGCCTCTTCCCCGTGCCCCACATGCCGTTACTGCCTATCCTACCACATGCATCATTGTTGCCTGCTCTACCCCAATGGGCTGTCATCACCTACTTCACTATGTGCACCATCAGGTGCTCATGGATGAGGCTTCCTTGAGCCACTCGTTATCCTAGCCCCGCCCTCTGCTTCATCATTGGAAGAATGGTAGGCTCCGACTAGGAGATGGTCTAATCCCACACCATCGGCCACTCATGGATAAGGCCTCCTCAAGCCAATCTTTGTCCAAGCCTCGCCTGCCATCTTATTACCAGAAGAATGGTAGGAAGGAAGGTTGGGCTGCCATGGTCCAATCGTACTCGTCTAGAGGAAAGAATGAAGGGATAAGGGAAGGGTTTTGTGAGCTTGAAGAAGAAGGAAAAAGAGAATAAAAAATATAAAAAACTTACTATTTCATAAAAAAGGCCAAAGTAGAGGAAAAAAGGGTTTTGTGCTTAAGGGAGAAGAAGAAGGAGAAAAAGGAAAATTTGGTGAAATAACAAAAAAAAGGAGTTTTCAACATCAAGCCATTCGTGGTCCTCAGTGATCTAGATAGCAAACCCATGACCCCATCACCGCAACCTATGGCCCTCAAAGATGGCAGACTGTCAACACTATCCACGGCCATTCATGGCCCCTCGAAGATGATATATCCCCATCACCATAAGCTAGGCTTCAAGCTCACAAACAAGCCAGCCTTCAGGCTCACACTCAGCTACCCTTCGGGCTCACATTTCAGACAGCCCTCAGGCTTGCACATAGCCAACCTTTGGGCTCACATCCAAGCCAACCTTCAGGCTCATACTCATCAAGTATTTGGGCTCACACTTAACCATTATTTGGACTCTCATGTAACCAACCTTTGGGCTCACATCCAAGCTAGCCATTGGACTCAAACATAGCTAGCCTTCGGGCTCACACTCCGCCAACCTTTGGACTCCCATCTAAGCTAGCCTTTAGATTCGCATCCAAGCCAACCTTCCAGCTCACATCTAAGCCAGCCTTTGGGCTTGCAATCAGCCATCTTTCACGCTTGCATCCATGCCATCCTTCAAGTTCACACTCAACAAGCCTTCAGGCTCACACCCAAGTTAGCATTTGGGTTCACACTCTGCTAGCCTTTGGGTTCCCAACTAGCCAACCTTTCAGCTTGCACTCAACTAGCCTTTAGGCTCACACTCAACCAAACTTTGGGCTTGTACTATAGTTAGCTTTTAGATTTGCATTTAAGCTAGTATTGGGACTTGCACCCAACTGGCCTTTGGGCCCGCACTAAGTGAACTTTCGAGCTCATGAACTAAGCCAACCTTTGGGTTCACACATTCAAAGCTAGGCTATGGATCTACCAAAAATCATCATAAATAGCCAAGGACCTTCAAATCAAATTGATTAATATGAAATTAAACTTAAGCATACTAAAGGGATAAAGGCCAAGTTGGCTCAAATGGACCTAAATTTGTCAAACAAATAGACTAAACACAAATTGAATTGTACTCTAGAAAATCCAAATTGAGTTAACCTAAACAAAATAAACTAAAACTTAGTAATGGTTAATTTAAAATCAAGGCCAATTTAAATCAAATCCAATCTAGATTAAACAAAACTCAAATCAAACCCTAATTGGGTTAAATCAAGTCCAAACTGAAATAAGCCACAAGACGTCAAACCAGAACCATGCAAGGTTGAGCCTGAATTGAAACCAAGTTGAGCTAAATTTACTTGAACTTGAACCAAAGTACATCAAGGTGCAAACATGAACTAGATAAAGATCCAACACAAGATTAGACTTGACTCAAGCGAAATGGAATCAAACTTGGACCCAAACGAAATAGGGTCAAACCAAGTCCCATTGGATGCACTGAATCTTTGGCAACACTCCAAGGCTATGAATAAAGGGTGATCCTACAACTCCAGCCTGAACTAAAATTAGTTTGAATAGAACTAAATAAGGCCAAACTTAGTCTCACTAAATGTGCTACAAAAGTCCTTAGTAATACTTCAATGCTATACCCTATTCCATAAGCTGTTTGTGATGTTATCTGATCAACGAAGTTAATTTCCAGTATGCTCAAAGTCATTGGCCACACTCTAAAGCTAGTCAACCCCAAAAGCCATTGATGATGCATCTTCCAAGCTAAACCCTACTCCCCAAGCTGTTTGTGATGCAATCAAATCAAAGAAGTTAATTGGTAATACGCTCTAAGTTATCGTTGATACTTCAAAGCTAAACCCAACTCCATAAGCCCTTGATGACATTGCAAAATCAAGAAAGTTAATTGCCCACATGCTCCAAGTTGTTGGCCATACTTTAAAGCTATACCCAACTTCCCAAGCCACTGGTGATTCTACTGAACTAATGAAGTCAACCAACAATATGCTCGAAGCTTTTAGCAACACTTCATGCTAGACAACTGCAAAAGCAATTGATGATGCACCCCTTCAAGCTAGTCTGCCTCAGAAGTCATTAACGATGCACCCTTCAAGCTAGCCAACCCCAGAAGTAGTTGGCAATGTGCTCATTTAGCTAGTCAACCAAAAATATAGTTGACGATGTGCCCCTGAAGCTAGTCGACTATAGAAGCAGTTGACAACATGCCTTTTCAAGTTAGCTAACCCCAAAAACTATTATTGATGCACTTTTCATGCTAGTCAACCCCAAAAGCCTTTAACAATGTATCTTCAAGCTATACCCATTGTAAGCCATTGGTGACACTACCAAATTAATGAAGTGGTCATCTATGCCTTGTTGGCTACAGAAACACTTTAAAAGCCAAGAAGTTATCACCTACCCCTTATTAGCTATGGAAAAACTTCAAAAACCCAAGAAGTTATCACCAATGTCGTATTAGCTAATGGAAATACTTCAACCCAAATGGAGTTATTGCCAACACCTTATTGGCTAATGGAAATAAGTGAAGTTATCCCCATCACCTTATTGGCTAATGGAAATACTTCAAATCACAAAGTTATCACTAAATCTTAAAGCTATTGAAAACACTTCAAACTTCTCTCATTTTTTTCTATGATTTGTGTCACATGCCACGTGGTCCATCATAGAGGGAGTGGGCAGTAGCACGCAACAAAACTTCTTCTCCACTCTTTCTCTTTTTTCTTCTTTTATTTCTTTCTTGTTGTCATGTAAAATTTCCTTGTAAAAGTCAATGTTTTCTATTTTTTCCATACTTAAGCCATGTATTATTTCTTAAAAATAATCCAATGCTTTCTATTTTTTCCTTTTTGTGTCTCTATTTTTATTAACTAGATTTCTTGCTTTAGGAGATTCTTCACAACCATTGGGGTAATTAACAATAGGGGTTTGCACCTATTGAAAGTCAATATTCCCATAATACTTGGTAGCACACATTAGTTCAAAGTAAATTTTGATTTGTGATTTGAGGTCAATCCTCGGGATCTTCACTATCTCGGGTAGTCAACTTCGATCCCACATTATGCATAGATAAGGAAGAACTTATCCTAACTATTACAAGCAAAGAGAAGGCTGTCAAAATTTTCAGCTGACTTGGGAAGCCCACCACTTAATGAAGATGGTTATTACCATTTCGAATTGTAACTCTTTCACCCTATTAGGTGGCTTAGAGAAGGGTAATAGTTTGTTAAAGGAGCACAATCCTACCTCAAGATTATATCTAAGGTGTGAATAATGAATCCAAACAATAAGAGTCACTCTACAACCTAGCATAAGACTCCAAAAAAGAGACTATTCATATTATTAAATTTATCTCTCATCATGACTGTAGGAGGGAATGAGGAAATGATCGTAGAAGCATTGTAAGAGAAACTAAGACAACAAGAGAAAGAGAAAGATGAAGCTTAGAAGATGGTTATGAAATTAGAGGAGATGATGAAATAAATGAGACAGAAGCTTAACAGGTTGGAGCAACCTCAACGGTCATCTCTTGAAGTTGTAGAGGTGGTCGAAGACACACCCCTTGTAGGTGAAAACCCTAAAAATGTAGGTCCTTAAAAAATACCTCCTCCACCAGTAAGGGATACCCAATCCCCAGTCTCAGGAATTCCCACCAATATTGAGCAGCTAGCATACATCCTATAGTAAGTACAACAAATGGTGGCTACACAACTAAGATAAGGAAGTGACATAGGTATGATAAATGTTGCATATAAACCATACCCTAATCATCATGACTAAGTACCATATCCTAAAAGCTATACAATGCCTAAGTTCAAACAATTTAATGCAATTGGTAACCCTAGACAACACATGCCTCATTTCATGACTCTATGTGGGAACTCAAGTAATAACCCCTCACTATTATTTTGCCAATTTTTAGCAAGTTTAACTAGGGTAGCATTTGAGTGGTATGCTAGTTACAATAAGAGTCTGCACAAACTTGGTCACAAATGAAAGTAGCTTTCCAAATTAGGTTCGGAGGAATTAGCAACAAGGTGATCATTGTAGAGCTCATTTCAACATTGAAGTGTGACAATGGATCAGTCTTGGACAACATCACATGGTAAAGAAATCTTAGTATCAGGTGTGAACAATTGATAAAACAATTTTTAGTAGTAAATCTAGTTCTTAGTAATAAAATGAAGAACTAGATGGCACCATACTTGAGTGCTTCTTCTATCCACACTTTCCAAAACCTTATTGTATAATTCAAGAAGTTGGAGACAATTGGCCCACCATCTTTAGCTGGTTCACAAAATTTGAAACTAGAAAATGCCTTCGACCATAGTTCAAAGCTAAGCCAATCCGAAAGCTATTGGTGATGCTTGGCTAAGCCAACGCCAAAAATCATTGGCAGCATCCCAAACATAGTCAACAACATGATAATGAGACCATCAATTGTCAAATCACAAATAAGCCAACTAAAAAGCTATTGGTAATGCTTAACTAAGCCTTCCCTAAAAGCTATTGGCAATACCTCAAACTTAATTGATAAAATGCTAATAAGAGCATAAATCTTCAAATTAAATTAAACTATGGTAGTCATGGACTCGCTTAGTTAGTCAGGTAGATGCCTTGTTAAAATAAATTCAACAAATAATATGCCTAAAACCATCAACCACACTTCAAAGCTAACCCAACTCAAAAGCCATTGGTGATGCTTGGCTAAGAGAACCCCAATAGTCATTGGTGACACCTCAAACTTAATCGACAACACATCAATGAGGCATTTAATTATCAAATCAAAAATTTAAATAGAAATAACAATATGCTCAAAGTTGTCAGTCATACTTGAAAGCTAAGCTATCTTAAAAACTATTGGTGACACTTAGCGAAGCCAACTCAAAAGCTATTAGTGACGCTTACCTAAAAGAAACCCAAAAGTTGTTGTGCATGCTTCAAACCAAATCAACAACATGCCAAGAGGCCATCGATTATCAAATTAGAAATTATTAACACAAGCCAGTGCCCCTAATTATTTTTTTTCTCAAGTTAAGAATCAAAAGTAGTCAACTAACAACAAACAAAAAGCTATCAGTAAAACTTTCAATCTTGATGGGGTCAATTGACACAAGCCAAGTTATTAACATTTGGCATGGATCCAATCAAGGATCCTTCCGAGTCAAGTTCCACGCAGCCAAGGGCACGGGAGTAGGGAGTGACACACATCAAACCTATTCCGACTTCCTTTCTCATTCTACTCTCATTTATGATTATAAATTTAAATTCTTTAAAATGTAAAGTGAGGATATGCTCTTACATAAGCCATGTATCCCTTGCCTCAAATTAATGAAATTATACTTTCTTTTGTTTGTGTCTCTATTTTTATTAGTTAGATTTATCTTTACGAGGTCTCTAAAAATTGTTGGAAAATTTAAAATAGGTCCTTACACCTGTTAGAAGTCATATTCCCACAACACCTGATCACACTCAAACCATCTTATATTTTTATTTGTTATTTCAAAATTGCACTCGGGGCCTTTGCTACCATAGGCAAACTAATTTGGATCCCATAAAAGTAAAGTAGTAGTAATAATAGTAATGGTGGTAGTAGTAGTATCAGTAGTAGTAGTATAGTAGCAGTATAGTAGTAATAGAAATAATGATAGTAATAATAGCAACAGTAGTAGTAACAGAAGTAGTATAGCAATAGTAGTAGGAGTAGCACTACTATAGCATTAATAACAATACTATTATTAGTAGTAATAATAGTATAGTTATAATATAGTTGCATTATACTAGTATTAGTATAGTAGTAGTAATAAAATAATAGTAATGCTATACTACTGCTATTGGATAACAATAATTACTACTACATTAGTATAACTTTACTGTGACCAATACTATTCTAGTATAATACAATTGCTGCTATTATACTACTGCTATATGACTATTATTACTAATATTATTATATTACAACTATTACTAATAGTACTACTATTAAGTTATACTATTACTGCACTACTACTATTAATATTAGTATTATTATTATACTACTATACTATTACAATACTACTAGTGCTATACTACTAACACTACAATTATTTTACTATATGACTATTACAACTATACTACTACCAGTACTACTGCTATACAATACTATACTGCTACTACAACAACAACAACTATAACTACTATACTACTAGTAATATTTCCACTATACTACTACTAGTATTACTATTGCTATTAGAATACAACTACACTATTACTATACTATGACTAGTAATAATTTTATTATAATATATTACTACTATACTATTACTATACTACAATTGTTACTATTACTATACTACTATTATACAAATAATATTATACTACTATTATACTAATACTAGTACAACTATTAATATGCTACACAACTAGTAGTAGTACTACTACTATACTACTACTATAGTACTGCTATATGATTATTACTATTATATTATTACTATACTACTACTACTATACTATTACTATACTACTGCAATTACTTTTACTACTATACTACTTATATATTAGTATAATTTTATACTATTACTACTAGTATGAGTACTACTATACTACAACTAATACTACTACTACTATAGTACTACTACCACAATTGCTACTATTACTACTACTACTATACTACTAATATTTCTACTACTATACTGCTACTATACTTATAGTAGTAGTATAGTAGTAGCAGAAGTAGTATAGTAGTAGTATAGTAGTAATATAGTAGTACAGTAAAATAGTATAGTATTATTGATGAATCCTGGAAGACCCCTCGAGATCAAAGCTGCTTGGCCACCCTCTCTCTAATCTAAAAGAGGAAGAAGAACCATGAGGAGGACCACAGAGAGAGTGTCGCCTTACCTTCGTGGCTAATCCATATTTTATAGGTCGTGAAGTTCTCGATCAAGATTTGAAATTTTATGATCTTAGACCTAATTATATTACTCTACTTGTTTGACTACCATCACTCCTTGATTTTCTACAAA
Source organism: Trichopus zeylanicus subsp. travancoricus (assembly GCA_005019695.1). NCBI lineage: Eukaryota > Viridiplantae > Streptophyta > Magnoliopsida > Dioscoreales > Dioscoreaceae > Trichopus > Trichopus zeylanicus. Next base: position 1,609,825 of record RXID01019385.1, on the reverse strand, counting down.
TAGTTTCTCTAGGATCTGTGTCCCTCAAATTTTTATGAATATTTGATTATATCCATATATAGGTCAAGCATGTCAAATATTCCAGTTGGCCTTGACATATGTGTTTTGGGACTATAGTGAGACTGTTAAGGTGACTTGACCTCTACAACATCACCTCAGATAATAGCCTCAAGGCTGATAGCTAGGTTACCTTATTTAGCAAGTTATCCCACAGGTCGGGTACCTATTTGTTTTTAGTTCAGCTATTTTTTAACTCGGTGTATCAGCAACGCCCCCCAACTCTAGTTATGGAGTTTAGGTGGCTCGGTGGGTGGAATTACTTCCTCTTTTGCCAGCTTTGATGTATTTTTTGAGTGTAACAGTTTGAATTCTTGATGTTCAAGTTTTCCAGTTTCATTAAATCATGAGAAGTGATGACCATCGTGACTCCTCATGAGGTGAGTCGCTTGTTCATTGCATTGTACTTGGTGTGTGTTGCCAATGAACATGACTTCTTTAAGAGTCAAAATACCATCCTATGAAATCATGCAAAAAATTAAGGTCCATCTTGTTCCAATGTGATGTTCTAAAGGCATCCCTTTAGATATCGAGATATCCCTTGATGTGGACACGTGTCCCTCGTGATCGGTGAAGTGATCTCTGGCTCCCACCTTTTAGGCTTCTTTATTCCATATGGCAATGATCTAATAATTTTGGATGGTTTCTTAAGGAATTCTTTGTCCCTTTTTACCCATTTTCAGCAATCTTTGTCTTGTGTATTTTGCAGCCCTTGCTTTCTTTCCTTCTTCACTTGCTAAGTTTTTTTGAAATGACACCTTCTTCTACTCCTTCCTCCCCTTGAAGGGGGTCATCTTTCAGTAAAGAACCTACCACTCCATCAACTCCAGTAGTCATAGCTTCATCTTCCAAGGCAACATCCACCTTGATTTCCAGTGTTGGTGGGTTAAGCTCTATGCCCTCCATTACTACTATATCCTCCAAGGGGCCAGCTCCTCTGGCTATCCTATCCTCTTTCACAGAGGTTGGTTCCAAGCCATCTACTATTCCCACACCATAGGCTTTAAGTCCACTTGAAGAATAACCATAGAGCAAATATTATTCTTTATTCTTTTTAACCATTATGGCTTTTATTTTGGATTAGAGGACCGTATTCCACTTTGGAAAGTAGGTCTTGACTTTATATTTCATTAAGTGTCCCTAAGGTGAGAGTTAGGAGTTATAAATCCACTTTCTAGGAAAAAAACTATGAGGACTAAGTTAATGTATCGACTTTTCGGATGGGACTGAGTTGGACCTATGGGGGTCTGAGGAGGAGAGTAAGAAATTGAGAAAGGAGCTTGGGTTGAGTTTACACCTATTGGGAGATACTCAAAGGTGGCTTTTGGTATGCTAAAGATAGCTTTACTTGGGATATCCTAGGAGACCAGGACCTCTCCCTTGGTCAAATTATGCCCAACACCATAAAATTTTTCACTATTCTTTGAACCCTAGCCAATCCAAAGGTTTCATCATGACTATTGAAATGTTCAAGGATGCCTTCGAGGGCTATCAAAGTTCAAAAATAGTGGGAAGATGGTATCTTTGTCCCAAAAAATGGTGTTGACTATTTTCCTCAAAACCTTAGCTACATCCACTCTTGGAAATACCATACCCTTAATATTTTTACTAAGGTAGACTAAGTTGTTTCTTGTGAGTGGGGAAACCCTTCCACTTATTGAGCTAACCTAGAGATTCATCCTTAGGTTCACTAGCTTTTAATCTCTTGGGTAGATGAGGTTTAGGATGTTAGATTTTCTTCCATGTGGTTTGATAAGGCGTGTCTTCTAGAGCATGGATTATTTGTGGCTTAGGAAGTCAATGCATACCTTAGACATTTATGTTCTTGATTCTTCAGTTGCTTTATCCTTGATTTAATTTTTGGTAATATTTTTGTACAGAGTTGACCTAGATCTCATTCATGAATAAGTTTTTGAGGCAACAAGCAGGTACTCCTTAAGTGCCCCAGTCTATCCATGGCCTAGGGAAGAAGAGGTAAGAGGAAGAAGCCAGTCTGTGGGAGCAGAGTAGGCAAGGAATGGATAGGCAATACCTCAGCCTTCCGAGTCCCTCTCTTGAGTTAAATCCACAAAAGAGCCCACTTAGACACTAAACTCTTCTATTGTGAAGTATACTAACTATGGGAAGAAGGCGGTTATGATTTCTGAACCTACACCTCCTTCTCCACATATCAAAGTGTGGGCAAGGTTCACATCTAGTCTTCTAATCTCCTTAAGCAAGAAGATTGAGACCAAGGAGTATTTCCTCAGAGATTTAGGGGATAGTTGAAACCCCCATATTGAGTAGCTCCTTGTAGATTGGGTCTTTATTAAGGTGGCCAGGACTTGTGCCAACATCCTCTTCCATCAATGCTGCTCTTTTTCCCCTTTTTGTTGACTTTTAGCACAGTTGTATATATTGTAATTTTTAATTATATAGGTTGACACTTTTTGAAGCTTAGAAGAAACGGGCTTCTAAGAAGAATATAACCACTAAAGCTAAGGAGGATGTGAACTTGCTCTGTGCTCAACTCCAGATACTCCAACTTGAGGTGGGAAAGGTGAAAAGGGAGGCAGAGGAGGGGAGAAATATCCTCCAGGTGGAGCAAGATTCAGCCTTAACAAGGCTGAAGGAGCTGCAGGCTTAGCAAAAGGTTGATGTAGACCAGGCTAAGGGTGAGGCAATGGCCATGCTTAGTTAGGGCTCAAAGTGCTTGAAGTCATTGAAGCTATGCAAGATGCTGGCTATTCTCGAGTTGAAGGCTAGTGATGAGTATCTCCGGAAGTGGAGCCTTCTCTTTGCCAACTCCTTCTCTGAGGGCTAGCTCTACTGTAGGGACACAGTAAAGAATACTCACTGTGATCCAGACTTTGAGCTTGATGACCTTGTAGTGGAACTTTGTAATGACTTAAGGATTCACCACCTCAAGTGGGAGTATGAGGGAGATCCTCTAGAAAGAGAAAGAAGCTAAGGCATTTGCTAAGCCTTAAGCGCCTATTGCCTTAAAGGAGTCCACAAAACCCCCAACGTTCTCCAAATAGCCCCACATTATTCTCCTTCCTCATTTTTTGTATAAGCTTTTGTAACTGAGTTTCTTGTCAATTATGATATTCTTTTAATGAATGAATGAGATTTTCTTTTACTTGTGCATTTTCCCTTTGCATCTTTGGCTTGCATCCCTCAAACACACATCTTGGCCCAAGCTCACTCAAATGTTAGTTTTTGTTCATTACACTTGGAAATCAGCATATAGTTTTGCCCTTTAGCCATGGTGAAGATTGCTATAAAGTAACTAGTCATAGCTCATCTTTGTAATGGTTGGCTTTGGAGTGCTTTAAGTAGTGATGCATAAACTTGATATAGCCAATACTCATCCTCCCATTAAGAGGAGAATGGCTTGGGGAAGAGAAGGAATTGTTAAAAGAGAAACTTCAAGGACCATAGTGTGACTTAAGGTGAAAGCTTTTCATAAGAATCCTAAGACTTGGTTGGCTTATTACCAAAGTCTGAGCTTCTCATGGTTGGCTTATTACCAATGTTTCATGCCCGGTATAAAGACAAGGTCCTATGCCTAAATTATTATTAAGATCTTATGCCTCGAGTCAATTTGACCATATGTTAGGCTTATTACTAAGGTCTTACGCCTCGAGTGAATATGAGGTCCTATGGCTAGCTAATTGCTGAGGACTTATGCCCTAGATCGAACTAAAGTCTTGTGCCTTACTTATCACCAAGGTCTTATACCCCAGGTAGGACTAAGGTCTTATGCCTAGCTTATCACTGAGGTCTTATACCCTTAGTGAGTCTGAAGTCTTATGTCAGGCTTATTACTGAGGTCCTATCCCTCAGGTAGAATTGAGATCTTATGCTTGGCTTATTCTCAAGGTCTCATGCCCGAGGTAGAATGAGGTCTTATGCTTGGCTTATCACTAAGGTCTTATACCCTGGGCGAATCTGAGGGCTTGTGCCTCGAGTGATTCCAGGGTCTTATGTTGACTTATTACTGAGGTCTTATGCCCCAAGTGAATTCAAGGTCTTGTGCCTTGGGTTAATTTGAAGTCTTATTCCTAGCTTATTTATGAAGTCTTATATCCTAGATAGAACCAAGGTCTTATACCCTGAGTTGAATCAAGGTATTATGCTTTGATTATCACCAAGACCCTATGCCCTAGGTAAATTAGAGATTTTATGCCTGGCTTATCACTTAGGTCTTCTACCTCATATGAATTTAAGGTCCTATGCTTGGCTTATCACCAAGGTCTTATGCCTCGAATGGATCTGAGGTCTTTGTGGTCTATTGAGACAAGATTTGTCAATATCTAAAGAGATAATGGAGGCATAATTTAGTCTAAAGATAAAATCTTCTTAGGTTGTCTAGAGTCCACATCCTAGAAAGTTTCTTATCATCTGGGTGCTCAATTTTAAATATCCCTGGCCCTATGACCTTAGAAATTTTGAATGGGCCTATCCAGTTCGGAGATAGTTTACCAAAACTTGATTAACGAGTTTATCTCATCAAAGTATCCAATCACCTGATCATAATCCTCCATTGCATTCCCATGCATTATTGTATTAGGCCACTCACTGTTGGTACTCGGCCACTCTAGTGCAAACCCTCTCCCAAAACATCCAAGTTGAGATCCTTCTCAGCTCAGATGTTTTCCTTATTCATTTCAAGATCATAAGCCTAACTCAAGGTGAAGTAAGACTAATTTTCACCAAAATGACAATTTTAGCATGCATGAAAGGTGACTAATTGGTTGTTATCTGTGGCATGGTCGGCAAGACCACAGAACATGTGATAGCTTATCAATCTAGATGTCTTTGGCTCTTTTGAGATGCTTCTTTATGTCTAAAGTAGGTTCGATTATTACTTTAGCCAAGCCATTAGATTAGGGGTGGTCACCAATGTGAACCTTAGTCCTATGTAGATACTACAATAGTATTCTTTAAATCTTGAGATTTCGTGTTTCTTTTTATTGGCTTTAACTAGTACTCTTGGCAATATGAACCTATAGATCATGCTCTGTCATAGGAATTCCTAAATATTTCTCTCAATGATTGTAGTTAAGGATTCAGAGTAGTGAATAGTAACCACTAAGAATATTCTTTAACCCAATGCTAATGGGAACAACCCTATGATGTCCATCCCTTGTTGATTGAAAGGCCATATAGATTAAGTGTATTAGAGCCAAGCAACCAAACTGTGCTGTAAGGAGGTGTGCCTCTTACATTGTTTGCATTTGGAGATGAACTAGGATGCCTTAGAAGCCATGTTGGGCCAATAATACCCTTGTCTTAAGAGCTTGGTATCAGGGCTCATCCTCCACCATGGCTCCCACATATCCTATCATGAACCTCTCGGAGGGCATACATAGCTTCCTCAGGTCTTAGACAATGGAGAAGGGACTACGTCAAGGATCTTTTAAGCAAGACTCCTTCTAATAAGCTATTATTTAGGGCTAGCTTTGTGGTCTTCTAGGTCTCTTTCAGGTGCTCAAGAAGTTTCCTATTTTTTAGGTAAGAGATACTGGGATCCGTCCAATAGGGCTTTGCATCCACCACATTCATGTTATTGGTCTCTGATTAGTTGGGTATTGAAAATTCTCTGCAAAGATTTTGCCTTGGTATCAAATTTGAAGAAGCCAAAGCAAGCCAAGTGAGAGCATCTACCTCCATATTGCTATTTTCTAGTACCTAGCAAATTTCCACTTGGTATATTTTTGCCATAAGCTTCCATGCCTCAAGTATGTACTAGAACATGGTTGTGTCTTTTATCTTATACTCTCTAGTGACCTACAAATACCCAAGCTTTGAATCACTAAATACCTTTAATTTTTTAGCTCCTACTACTAACACTGCATGTAATCTGAGGAGGAATGCCTAGTACTCCATGACATTGTTTGAGGCCTCTAATTCAAGGTGGGCTGAATACTTAGCCACTCTCACATTTGAACTTTGAAGGATAATGTTGATCTTGTAGCCTAACTCACAAGTTGAGCCATCTACCTTGACCTCCCAAGGCTCAAATTCTAATCCTACGAGGTATGACATCAAGAAGTCCACTAATGCCTAGGCTTTGATAGCCTTCCAAGCCATGAAGGTGACATTGAATTAACATAACTTGATAGACTTTTTGAGCAACCTTCCTAAGGTTCTTGGCTTTTGCAATATCTATCGAAGTGGGTGATGATGAGCATTATGACCAGGTGTGCTTGAAAGTAAGTGTGGGACTTTTGGGTTGCCAGCACCATGGCGTATGCTAACTTCTCCAATTAAGTGTACCAAACCTGTACACCTATGAGTGCATGACTCACATGGTATATGGGGTGTTATTTTCTAGACTGGTCACTTATTAAAATTGAACTAGTGACTTGGTCTATCATAGCTATATAAAGGAAAAGTGGCACATTTAGTTCAAGTCTCACCAATAAGGGTGGCTTGGCTAAGTGCTTGTTGAGGCCATCGAAGGCTTAGTTATATTCTTCCATCAATTTGAATCTATAGCTTTACTTGAGTGCCTTAAAAAAGGGCAAGCACTTCTCTCCATATCTAGATAGGAAGTGCTTGAATGCCACCAAGTGTCCCGTGATCCTCTACATCTCTTTCATCACACTCGGAGGCTTTATTCCCATAATTGCTTTAATCATTTTTGGGTTGGCTTCTATTCTACATTTTGAGACAAAGTAGCCAAGGAACTTTCCTGAGCCTATCCCAAAAGCATACTTCTTTGGGTTCAGCTTCATCCTAAACTTTCGAAGTGTGCCAAAAGTCTCTTCTAGATCATTTGAATGCCTATCAATGTGGAGGATTTTCACTAGCATATCATCGACATATGTTTCCAAATTCCTACCGAGCTGAGGCCCGAAAAATTTGTTCACCTTTCTTTTGTATGTTGCCCTTATGTTCTCTAGTCCGAAAGACATTGGAATGTAATAGAATAGACCTTGATCTATGATGAAGGTAGTTTTCTTCTTGTCTTTGAGATGCATGCAAATATGACGATAGCTTGAGAATGCATCCAAGAAGCTCAAGAGATGGTGGCCTAAGGTAGAATAAATGAGTTGGTTAACATAGGTAAAGGATAACTATCCTTCTCATAGACTTTATTCAAGATGGTGAAGTCGATGTGCGTTCTCCATTTACCATTGGATTTCTTTACCATTGCCATGTTTGCCTACCACTCAGGATAGTGGACTTTCCATATAACTCCTGCATTGAGCAGTTTACTCATATATACGGTGGTAGTTTTTTGGCATTTAGGGATACAGTGCTTTTTATTCTACTTGACCAGCTTGTGATTTTATCGTGAGTTTGTGTTTAGCCAACAAAAGGTCAATACATGGGAGATCCTTAGGGGCCCATGCAAATGCATCTTGGATCCTTCTTAGGATTTCTTGTATTTTTCAATGTAAGGGCTCTATAAGGTTTGCCCAAGCTTGAGTGTCCTCCTGATTCTTCATCAATGGCTAGGCTAATAAGCCATTCTAGAGGTTCGACATGTCCCTTCTTTGGCTCCGGGATGGATTCATTAATCTCCACTACTATCAATTCTTTGCTTTTCTAGCTGAAACGTTTTTGCAAGTAGGGTGCTTCCACTTCTTAATGAGACTTTGGTCTCCTTATGCTTCACTTGTGCCATGTTTGGTAGGAAACCACATGACTAAATAAAAAGTTAATATTGCAACTTCGAGCTAATTGAGTGCTAGTCATCCTATTATTACATTATAGGCAAAACATCCCCAAACTACTATAAATTTTGATTTGATTATGGTGTTCCTTGGATCTTCTCCAATGGTGAGGAGTAGGTTGATCATATTAAGCAGTGTGACTGAGTCCCTTATGAATTCAGTGATTGTCTTGATGTATAGCTCTATCTTTTCCTTGGTCTACATTTGATCGTTTGCTTGGGTGAATAGAATATTTGTCAAATATCCTATATCCATCATGATATGATGAGTAGCATAGCCATCTAGGACCACAGAGATCATCAGTACATCATTATGAGGAGTGAAAATTCCTTCTAAGTCCTTGGCAGAGAACACTATATCATCGTAGTTAGGCTCACAATGCTATCTCTTCTTCTCTACCATTTTTGGGCCATCTGGCCCCAGTAGGGGTTCAACATTTGCCAATTTATAATGGAGCATCACTTTGAATCAGTGGCCTAGTTAGGAACATATTGATGTTGCCCTTAATTCGAGGGTTTTGTAACTCAGGAGTGGGATCTTTTTGGGGTGATGTTCATTAACAATTCTCCTACATTCACCTTTCCTAAACTGGATGTAGCATGGCCTCCTTTGAGAACCTTAATTTTGCCACATCGGGTGCCTGACTAGCATGCATGTGATATGTGACCTTATCAGCTATATTATAAATTAGGTCATGTCAATAGTAATCCCTCAAAACATGGTACCAAAGTGAAATTATGGCCTAGGGGTCATAATAACATATTGATGGTGCTCTGCATGGGAACCAAGGTGCAATTGTGATTGAAGGTGTTGATTTATTATAGTGCCTTAGGCTAGCACCAGAGCTTGAGTTATTATAGGGCATTATGAGCCTTGAGGTGCCACATCATTTATGATAATTTTGCAATTGTTATGCTTGTAGGTTTTGCATGGTTTGCACCTGGGCCTTGAAGAACTCTGTCATCTATTAAATGAATATGGCTAGAGTTTGAAACTCATGTCATTCCACTAGCTTAGAGGGACCTTCCAAAGCCTCTAGGATGTTTTGTAAAAGGGTTCCTTGGGTCGTGGTTGTGTTTGAATCACAATGTTTTCTTGTTGCATTGGTTTGTTTAGCTGGCTAGATGAGTTATGTGACTTCACCGATGCTGGGGCTGCTTGCCCTTAGATTGGATTCTTGGATGACGAGGGGCTTGGCACTCTAGATGGCATTGTTAGAAGGTTAGCAAAGATCTCTATGATTAATAGAGAAAGGAGGTGGAACAAAAGTTAATAAAATCACCAATTACTATTGAAGCCTAATTCAACACTAGTTATGGACTAGGAGGCTCCTCAAAATCAAATCCGCTAGGCTGTACTGCCACTAATTTGCAAGAAGAGAAAAGAACCATAAGTAGATAGACAGAAGCTTCTCTAATGATGGCCACTCAGATGCTCAAGTCATAAAGGTTCTCATCAATTTTTTTTCCCAAATAGAGAGTAATAGAGATTTCACATGAGAGAGAGAGAGAGTTGCCTACCTTCGTAGTACTAGTAATAGTAGTAATAGTTAAGGAATATTAGTATAATTATGGTAGTAGTATATTACTATAAAAGTATAGTAATATAGTAGTAGTCCAGTAGTAGTAATAGTAGTAGTATAATAGTAATAATAATATAGAACATTATAAATATATGCTAGCAATAATACTATAGTAATATACTAGTAGTATATTAGTAGTAGAAGTATAGTAGTAGAACTAGTAGTGCCATAGTAATACTAGTAGTACAGTTGTAATTGTAATAACACTTCTAACTTGTTATGCTACCATTATGCTATTATAGTATACTACTAAACAACTCGTATATTACTACTACTACTATACTATTACAATACCATTACCACAATAGTAAACCACTATACCACTACTACTACTATAGTACCATTATTCTGTTATTACTATACATCTTATACTAGTGTACTACTATGCTACTACTATAATACTACTATACTACTACTGTACTATAATACTACTAATATAATGCTAATACTACAACTATAGCACTACTAGACTACTAGTATAATATTACTATTATATTTGCAATACTTCAATTACTTCTACACTATTATTATTTCTATATTATTACTATTATATTACTACTATTATTATACTCCTACCATTACTATTACTACTACTATAGTATAATGTTACTACTCTAGTACTAGTATTTACTATTATGCTCCTATAATACTATACTACTATTACTAGTACTATTAACATATTACTACTATATTACTACAACAATACTAGACAAGTGATATACTAATATACTATACTATTGTACCATAATCCTATACTTCTATAATACTATACTACTAAACTACACTACTATAATACTATTAGCATAATAGTACTACTATACTACTTCTACTATAAAACTACAATACTGTATTAGTTCTACTATTACCACTGCTATACTACTAATGCTGCTATTACCATAATTCTAAAATACTAATATTATACTTCTATTTAACACTACTATACTATATTATACTATTATACTACTACTAATACACTATTATAATATTGTTACTACTGCTATATTACAAGTACTATACTACTACTATACAATTATACCACTATACTCTGTGACTGACTATACTACTAAAAAATACTACTATACTACAACTATACAACTATTACTATACTACTATTATATTACTACTACTTAATACAATGATACTACTATTATATTACTACTACCTTTGAGCTTGCACCTAGCTACCTTTCAGGCTCACATCCAAGCCAGCCTTCAAGCTTGCAGTCAGCTAGCCTACAAGCTTGCATTCAAGTTAGCCTTCGGGCTCACATTCATGCCAACTTTTGGACTTGCACTTAGCCAGTCTTTGATCTCCCACCTAGCTAGCCTTCGAGCTCATAGCTAAGCAACCTTCAAGCTCACATCCAAGATAGCCTTCAGGCTGACACTTGGCTAGCATTCAAGCTTGCATTTAGCTAGCGATTGGGCTCACACTTAACTGGCTTTCAAGTTCATACTGAGCTAGCCCTGAGGCTCCCACTCAGCTAGCTTTTAGGCTCACATGTAGCCAACCTTCAGGCTCACATCCAAACCATCCTTTGGTCTTGCACTAGCTGGCCTTCAGGCTTGCATCTAAGCCAACCTTTGAGTTTGCACTTAGCTAGCATTTAGGCTCACAACCAAGAAAACCTTGGGCTTGTATTTAGCCAGCCTTCAAGCTTGCACCCAAGCCAACCTTGGGGCTTGCTCTCAGGTAGCTTTCAAGTTCACACTTACCCAACCTTTGGGCTCGCATGCAGCCAGCCTTTGAGCTCGCACACAGCTAGCTTTTGAGCTCCCACTCAATTAGCCTTTGGGCTCGCACTTAGCTGACTTTCAAGCTCATACTGAGCCAATCTTTAAGCTCGCACTCAACCAGCTTTGAAGCTCATACTCAGCCAGCCTTCGAGTTTGCACGTAGCCAGCCTTGGCTAGCATCCAAGCCAGCCTTTGGACTCTCACTTGGCCATCCTTCAACCTCAAACTCAGCCAACCATCAGGCACATAGTTAGTCCCCCTTCATGCTCACACTTAACTAGCCTTTGGGCTCACACTCAACCAGCCTTTGGGCTTGCAATCAGCCAGCCTTCATGTTTGCATCTAAGCTAATCTTTGAACTTGCATCTAGTCAACTCTCTGGCTCACACTAAGCTAGCTTTCGAGCTCGCAAACTAAGCCAACCTTCGAGTTCACACATGTGAAGCTCGGCTATGGGTCTATCTAAACTTGTCATAAGCAATCGAGGACCCTCAAATCAAATTGATTAATATGAAGTAACTCAATCATAGCAAATGGACAAATGACAAGTTGGCTCAAATGGACTTAAATTGGTCAAACAAAGAGAATAAAATCCAAATTGAGCTAGACTCCAAAAGCCCGAATTGAGTTAACCAAATAAACTTAGATTCAACCCCAATCAGGCTCAATTTAAGTCAATCTAAAAATAAATAAAATTCAAATCAAATCAACTTAGGATTGAATTAAGCTCAAGTCAAATTCAAATCAAGTCCAAACTAAAAGGCAAACTCAAAGCCTAGTCAAAACCAAACTAGGCTGAGCCTGAACCAAAATCGAGTTAAACTAAATTGATTTAAACCTAAATTGATGTCCATCAAGATGTAGACCTAGACTCGATAATGGTCCAACACAAGATCGAACACAACTCAAGCTAAATGAAATTAAACTTAAACTTGAATCATGTTAGTCTTAATAAAACTAAATAGGGACAAGCTGAGTCCCATTGGGTGTGCTTAATCTTTGGCAATACTCCAAAGCTATGGACAATGGATAATGTTACCATCCTGACTTAAACCAGAGTTAGTTAGAATAGAACTAAATAAGGTTAAACTGAGTCTTGCTGGATGTGCTACAAAAGCATTTAGTAATACTTGAAAGCTATACCAAACTTTATAAGCTAATGGTGATGCTACCAAATCAAAGAGGTTAATCGCAAATATGCTCAAAGCTATTGCCCACACTTCAACCATATCCAACCCCATAAGCTGTTGGTAATGCTATTAGTCTAAAGAAGTTAATTGCCAATACAATCAATGCTATTGGCCACACTTCAAAGCTATACCTGACCCCCAATGCCATCAGTGATGCTACCAAATCAACAAAGTGAACCAACAATGTGCTCAAAGCCATTATCCACACTTCAAATAGTCAACCGCACAAGTAATTGACAATACGCCCCTACAAGTTAGTCAACCCCACAAGTAGTTGACGATGTACCCCTTTAAGCTAGTCCATGCCACAAGTAGTTAATGACATGCTCTTTCATACTAGTCAATCCCATAAGCAATTGATGATGTGCCCTTCAAGCTAGCAAGCCCCAGAAGTAGTTGGTAATGCATCTTCAAGCTACACCCAACTTTACAAGCTATTGGTGACTCAGCTCAAAATGAATGAAGTTTTCACCTACAGTTTATCGACTATAGAAACACTTCAACCAAAAAAAAAATAAGTTATCACCTATGCCCTATTGGCTACAAAAAAACTTTAAGGTTAAATAGAGTTATTGTCCACACCTTATCGGCTAATGGAAATACTCCAATATGAATAGAGTTATCACTAATGCCTTATTAGCTAACGAAAACACTCCAACATAAATAAAGTTATTGCTAAAGCTCAAAGATAATGAAAACACTTCAAATCACAAAGTTATCACCAAAACTCAAATCTAACAGGAACACTTTGAACTTCTCCCGTTCCCTTTCACAATTTGGGTTGGATGTTATGCGGTTCAATGTAGGGGAGTGGCATAGTAGCAAACTTCAAAGTTTCTTCTCCTTCGTTTTTCTTTGCTTTCTCCATTTCTTTTATTTTTCTATAATTCTTTGATAAACTTTGTTGTAAAGTAAGGGTATACCCTTGCTTAAGCCATGTAACATTTTTCTTAAATCAATCAAATAATGGTTTTTTCTTTTCCTTTCTCTGTCCTTATTTTATTAGAAAGGTTTTTTACTTTAGGAGATTCCCGACAATCATCGAGGTAATTAACAATTGGGGCTTGCACTAGTTGGAAGTCATGTTTTACCAAAATAAATTTTGATATGTGATTCGAGATTATTCCTCAGGGTCTCTTCTATCCTTGGTGATCAACTTCAATCCCATAAATTTTGGCATGCCCAGTGGAACATGACTTCTCCTCAAGTGTGAAAACCTAGTTAATACGATAAAGACACTGATACGATAGAATTATAATTGAAGACTGATCAATTGTGTTCTCCTTTACAGAAGAAACAATCAAATGGCAACAATAAAGAACATCATCACCCTAAGATCCACCATCATCCTAGGGGTAGGTTTAGTCATGTAGTTACCTCAGTCAATGGTTACCATAGAAATAACTAAAGCTCAGATCGAGTTGGGACCATTTCTGAGTTTGTCCAGCTCAAGAGGGTACCTACTACTGCACCAGCTGAAGTGGTTGACATGCAAAACCTACCTATCTCTTGCCTTCCATCATGGGGAAGGAGGCCCAATGTCACCATCCCCAATCAAAAGGGCTATTTAGATGAAGTGCCAAAAGCCATACCTCAGCCAATGAGGATGTGAGTCTTTTAGAGGTTAGGAACGAATTGAAGCTCAATCTTCAGTTTCCTTCACCTAGCTCTACATATGGGGAAATCAAAAGTAAATCCAGACATAGCATTGATGAAGAAGAGCTCATCTTGACTGTCACAAGTAGAGGAAAAACTGCTAAAATCTTCAGCCAACTTGGGATGCCTATCCCTCGAATGAAGTTGGCCATTACCATCCCTACATCCAACTTCTTTGCTCCACTAAGCAGTTTAGAGAAGGGTAAGATCAAGTCTCAAAGGGGCAAGGTCTTGTCTTAAAACTATGGTGAAAGGGAAAATTTGCTAACAAAGATACAAGAATCACTACAAATTGCAACCCAACACATGGGCTCACAAAAGGAGATCAACCACACTATCACAAAACTGTGGCTTGCACTCCAATTGTCCTAACACAGAAAGAAGGCTGCCTGAGAGAGATTTACTGAGATGAAATCCAAGAGGAAAGGGCCATTGTGGACTATTCCTTGCTACCAAGTTGAACAGAAGGAGTGGCGAACTACTCTATGAGTAGACTTTTGAATAAGATGACTCGACTGATGGGAGAAGTTAACCACAACACAAAGCGTAAACTTTATTCTCAGGGTAATAACCATCATGTTCTGATAGAAGCCATAATCATAATTGAAAGCTCTAATCAAGAAGTGACCATGGAAGCACTGGAAGAATAGCTAAGACAATAAATCTAAGAGAAAGATGAAACTCGAAAGAAGGTCATAGAGTTAATGGAGATGATGATATAAATGAGCCAAAAGTTTGATAAGTTAGAACAATTTTAACAATCACCTCGAGTAGCTGAGGCGACAGAGGCCGCATCTCGTATAGATGAGGTCCATGAAAACATAGGCCCTTCACAAGTACCAACTCGAGTAAGGGATGCCTAATCCCTGATTTCAAGGACCCCTGACAACATGAAACTCCCAGCATACATACAATAGCAAGTACAACAAATGGTAGCTACATAGATGAGACAAAAAAGTGTGATAGGTATGGTGAATGATGTTGACAAATCATACCCTAGACATCACAACCAAGTGCCACATCCCAAAGGTTAACAGTGCCTAGTTTTAAATAGTTTAATGGCTTGAGCAATCTTGAACAACACATAACTCACTTTGTGACTTTGTGTGGGGATTCAAGTAACAATCCCTCACTATTACTCCACCAATTTTCTGCAAGTTTGATAAGAATAGCATTCGAGTAGTATGCTAGTTTGTAGCCAAAATCTATACAAACTTGGGCTCAAATGAAGGAGCCTTTCCAAATCAAGTTTGGAGGAGTTAGTCATAAAGTGACCATTATAGACGTTGTCTCAACAATGAAATGGCACAATGAGACCATTTTGGATTATATCACAAGGTGGGAAAATCTTAGTATTAACTGTGAACAAGCTATGAGCCAATTTGAGGCAGTGAACTTAGTCCTTGACAACATAAGGGGGGAATGGATGACACCCTATCTAAGTGCCTCTTCTATCCATACCTTCCAAGACCTCATCATGCCAGTCAAGAAGCTAGAAAGAATTGGTCCACTAACCTTATATAGTTGACACAGCTTCAGAGTAGAAAAGAATAACGTAAAGCATAGAGAGCCCTCCAAAAATGTGAGGGCTGCATTCATAGTAACTGAGTGAAAGAAACATCCAAACCCCACTATCAACAAGGGTAATCCTCAGAATCCACTAGCACTTCGAGGATATGGAGAAGTGAAATGATCCAATGGTCTCCAACAAAAGCTCAAACAAACATTCTCTTTCAAAAGAGAAAGAGTAGCTAAAATCTTCCAAGATGCACTAAAATTAGGCCTCTAATTGCAAGAATCCAAGAGGCCAGGTGAGGCTAATAGAATATATCACCCAAACTATTATCCTTACTATAGAGTCCTAGGGTATACCATTGAAGACTATAATGCATTCAAGGATTGCATCAAGAAGCAATACTAAGAGGGAAAACTAACTCACTCAAAGGCAGCCCTGTTAGAATACCCACTGAACAAAGCAATATATAGGATCATGAACCACTTGCTGAAATCCTCTTTGAGGAAGAAGCATAACATATCTCAAACAAAGGCACTGATGAAATATCTACATTTCAAAAAGGCTAAAGAAACTAATGAAGAAAATAACTAGAAACCCTAGAGAGCCTGGGATGGTGATAAAGAAAGCATCATTAAACAAACCACCTTACCTGCTTGAGGCATCAAGAAGAAAAAGAATTGTAGCAAGAAGAAGAAATTGGTTCATCCAGACGAATATGATGTCAATAAATCAGCCATCAAAGAATACATTGATACTTTGGATGAATATGCTTAGGGAGAAAGAAGCCAACCAACTCTTGAAGAATTCCTTCCTAACAAACTCAGAGCTTTACTAGAGAACCCTAATATGGGAAATGAAGAAAGTGAACCCTCAATTACAACATGCTTTGCCATACTATTGGAGGTTGATAACCAAGTTGATTCCCACCCCATCACTTTAGTGAGGAGGAAATTCTGGATACAAGGTAGAGAGAGGTTAATAGGTTGTTGGGGATGGCACTAATGAAATAAGAGATCCCGAAGGTCTTCCTAATAATTGCTCTTTATGTTACTATCTTTGAAAGTAGTTCTCCCATGAGCACGACTATGGTATGCTTAAACTATATATAGATACTTTGAAAGAGCTAGCCATAACTGATATGATGTTTGTCAAAGAGACAAATGCAAATATTGAACAAACACATGAAAGCTATGATTGCCCACATAAAAATTATGACAAATAGACCATCATGCTCTATGAAGAAATCAAGAGGATGGAGAAGGTCCTAACAGAGAAAATAAAGCATATAAAAGACCTCATAGGGGTGATGAGAAACCACTTATCGACCATCCTCAGGATTAGAATGACCATACATACCACTTACTCCGGAGATGGGTCAAGAAAGCTAGACACTATTGAAGAGAGTTAGCTAAGTCTATGACCTCTTATCGCACAGTGACTCATATATCCAAGGTAAACATTGATGAGCTACTTTCCAAATCTCCATCATGCAATCCAGTAATAAATGCTTGATTTGCTTGATTCAGTTAAGTCCTAGTCTTAGAGCCTATGGAAGGATGCCTTTTGCCAACTTTAGATGAATTATGTATACAAGGCACGGACGATGAATATGACTCTAATTCTGACTTAGAATAACTTTATAACTACTTCAGAAGGCCCTACATCAGCAAGCACTAAAGGAAGAAGTAGGCATTTCGGGAGAGGATCAGATGAGCTAATGCTAAAGCTTGTTTTGCCCCTACATCAAATCAATCTGAATGTCCATAGTCAAGCTAGTCTAGATATCTATGGAAGAGATATCCTAAATACAAAGCCCTGAAGAAGGTTATGTCAATAGGTGAAATATAAGAGTTAATCTAGAGAGTTTCTGAAGACCTTACTACAACAAAGCCCCATGTGCCTAATTCTAAAGTTGAATGGGATGATTATCGGCTAGTTACATCCTCCAACAACATTCAAGGAACTACTAACTAGGGGCAAGAGTCCTCTACTTCTTGTTGCATGATTAGCATCAAAAGTAATTCTGAAGATGAACCTTATTGGTACCATGACGCTAGGTTTCAACTAAGGAGAGCAAACTAGGTAAAACTTCAAGGTAAAAAGGTGTTACCTCTAAGAAAGGTTCGATGCCTAGGGACAAGAATATCCCCATGGATAAGGAAAAAGAATTCAGATAAATGAGGGCTTTGAGCCATCACAAGCTGAACTTGCACCCAAAACGGTGGAATACAACATAGCAGCCCACCTCAAGAAGATCCCTACTATAATGAGTGTGTTTTATACCTTGATAATGTCACAAGAACTCAAGAATATGCTAGTGCACATCTTGCAAAATTCCGCCAACTACCAAGCATACTTTCTTGAAGAGAGGATGAAGGATTCTTTGTATGCATGCCAGACTCCCACCATCACCTTTACAAATGATGGCCTACTACCTAGAACAACAGATCACAACAAACCATTATATGCTACAAGGAACAATGATGGAATCAAGATCAACCACATCTTGATCAACCCAGGTTCCTCAGTTAATTTGATGACTCCCCAAACTCTAGGAGCATTGACCATGGATGTGTGTTACCTATCATCCAAGATTATAACCATACAAGGGTTTAATCAAAATTGCCAAAGAGCTCTGGGAGCCATAACTATCACTATGAAAATAGGTCCATTGATGACAAATGTCAAGTTTTATATGTTTGATACTGATGCATCGTAAAAGTACTACTAAGGAGGCCATGGCCATATCAAAATAAAGTAGTGCCATCAACCCTACATCAATGTTTTAAATACTTCAAGGATAGTGAAGAACACCAAATTGATAGAGATATACTTGCTTTTCATGTGCATAAGGTACATTATAATGATGCAAAATACTATCAAAGATCTTATGCTGATCAGTGGTCTGCTTCCATGAGTCAAGTAATGTGAAAGATTGCTAGCCTGATCTTTGCTCCTCCTCACCTAGGAAGCAATTCTGAGCTAGCTTTTTTAGATGAAGAAGCCTCACAAGTCTGTCTAGGTGGTTATACTTATAATGAAGATAACAATAGAGGTCAAATAGAAAATACTATCCTTATTATTAAAGTTTTGAAAAGCTTAGTTAAACTATTAGATGAGCTTAGTATCAATGTCATAGAAGAACTAGCAACCTTCTACATTCCTCCATGCTGCAACAGAGAAATGGAAATATTATTTTACATGAAAATCCCTTGTGCTCCAAGCATACATGGAATCTTGGGGACTAAAGATCTAACGGATGATAGTGACCATCAACAAGTAGTCATGTCTAAATATTTCTCAGACCAGCTTCATCAGATAATTAACAAAATGCGCTCTGGACATCAACAAACAAAGAGACAAAGTCATTTCTTTAGGAATCTATGGGATCCACCCCAAGGGTGTGCTTACATTCCTAGAAGAGGAAACAAGAACACCAAAGGACTAGGCTATTACTCTAAATGCCCATACATGTCTTATGTTCACCATTGGATCTCGCCTTGATATTAAGGATGACCAAATGACATCAATACCCCTTGATATGTGCACCAAGGTGGCTACAACTTTTTAGACATGACAAAAAGATTGACATCCTCGGTGATATTTCAATAGAACCAAATGGAAGGGGACATGATGTAGCTAAAATTCCTTCAGTCGAACCTTCACCAAACCTCACTCAACATTATGAATCGTTTGGTGAAGAAATAATTCTTAAGCCAAAAGAAGCTTAACCAAAACTTGAGGATGAATGGCAAGCCATAATCAATGAACTGATAGAGATCAACATAGAATCAGAGGAGGACCTTAGGCCAACTTTCATTAACGCTCAACTTTTAGAAGAAAGCCAAACCTAGCTCAAGGTAGTGCTCCAAGCTACTTTGCATGGTGTTAGAAGGAAATGCTTGAACTAGATCTTAAAATTGTAGTCCAAAAATTGGCCATCAATCCTAAGCCGCTACCTATCAAACAAGCACTTAAGAAGATAAAACTCGACCTAGAACAGAAAGTAATACAAGAAAAAAAATTGATCGAAGTAGGCTTCATTAGAAAAGAAAAATACCCAGATTAGGTGGCAATCATCATGCCAGTCAAGACAAAGAATGGCCAAATTCACATTTGTGTGGACTATAGGGACTTAAATAAAGCATGATTTTCCATTACCGATAATTAAATTCATGGTAGACAAGATGACCAATTTTGAAATATTCTCTTTCATGGATGGGTTTTGAGGATATCACCAAATCAAGATGCATCTAGATGATGAGAAACATATGTCCTTTAGGACACCAATTGGCATTTATTACAACAAGTTGATATCCTTCATGCTCATGAATGCAAGCACCACTTATCAAAGGAACATGATTAAAATCTTTGACGACTTCATACCCCAATTAGTGGAATGTTTATGTGGATGACTTAGTGATCAAAACTAGGTCCAAAGATAGGTACACCCAAGACCTAATAGTGGTACTCGACCACCTTAGGGAATATAATTTAAAGATGAATCCGATGAAGTGCACTTTTTTGGAAAATTGCTCGACTTTGTTGTCAGACATTAAGGGATTGAAATTGACTCATCTAAGATCAAAGCTAGCTTGGATATGCCACCACCCAATAACTTAAAGCAATTGAGGTCATTCCGTAGTCGATTGGCATACATAAGAAGATTCATTTCAAAACTTTGGAAAATATAAGCCTTTTCCGAGTTGATGAAGAAGGACACTCCATCCATCTTGGATCAAGATTGTCAAGAGGCTTTTGAAGAGATCAAGCAAGTATTTCTTAAAGCCATGAGTCTTGGTAGTGCCTCTACTTGATAAACCCCTTATTTTCTACATGACAATAATGGAAGGATCCTCAGAGGCACTTCTTACCCAAAATAATAAAGAGGGTTAAGAAAATGCACTCTACTATCTTACTAGAATGGTACAGGGGTAGAAAATAACTACTCTCCCATTGAAAAGGATTGTCTAGCACTCATATTCATAGTCAAGAAGCTGACAAATTATTTGCTCTTATATCAAATCATTTTAATATTAAGGATTGATCCTATAAGGTACCTGATGACTAGGCTAATACTCACTAGGATGCTAGTAAAGTGAGCTTTCATTCTCATGGAGTATGATATCAAGTTCACTCCTCAAAAGGTGGTTAAGGGGCAAGCCCTTGTCTACTTTCTTATGGCTCATCTAGTACCAGATGATTCATCCTTTGAACCATGAGCTCCCAGATGAAGGGATCCTTTTGGTCAAAGAAGGGGAACCTTATTGGAAGCTATATTTTGATAGAGCATCATCCATTAAGACAGGGGTTAGACCCAAGCTCCCGTAATTCAAAATAGGCATTAGAACCATGCACAAAAAATGAAGCTAAATACGAAGCCCTAATTGTGGGCATGAAAATGACCCTTAATATGGAAATATCACACCTACATGTTTTTGGTGATTTGCAATTAGTTATCAATCAAGCCCTAGATAAATATCAAGTCCACAGATTTGAGCTCCTAAAATATTTTGAAAAGACTCAAGAGCTCATAAGGCACATTCCTCATGTTTAAATAGTTAAGGTTTCTTGATCCATCAATGCGAAAGCTGACTCCTTAGCCAGATTCGCTAAGTCATTGGTTGACCCTAATCAAGGAGAAATTCTAATCATAGTTTATAGTAGACAAGTGATGAACTCAGTCTTCAGCATCAAGCATGAGAAGACAAAACATAAATTGGTAGTAGAGGCCATAGATTAGGAAACATCATTCTAATCATAGTTCATAGTAGAGCCACATGCTTTCTATTAATGAAAAACACCTTTTATAGAAGGTCCTTTGATTAACTACCTCTACGCTATCTCTCAGATTGTAAGGCCAAGGAAATTATGTATGAAGTGCATTCTAGAGTTTTTGGAGCTCATCAATTAGGCCCAAAAATGATGATGAAGATTAAGTGTATGTGCTACTATTGGCCCACAATCATGGGATATTGCATTAAATATATGAGAAGATGTCATCTATGCTAAATTCATGGTGACTTCATTCATCAACCACCAAATCATCTACATCCAATAGTGCCATGGTGGCCATTCGAGGGATGGGGAACAGATGTCACTGGCTTAATCAAACTATCTTCTTTTAGGGGCCATTGCTTCATACTGGCGGCAATCGATTATTTCTCTCAGTGGGCTGAAACAATTCCACTGAAAGGGGTAAAAGTGGATAGTGCTTTCTACTTCTTTCAAGAAAATATTTTGTGCCAACTTGGTGTTCCTTGAAGGATCATCTTTGATAATAAGCTATCATTTAGAAGCTTAAAAGTGAGAAGATTTGCACATCATCACAAGATAGATTGAAGATATGCATCCATCTATAACGCCAAGGCCAATAGACTCATTGAGGCATTCAACAAGACCTTTTCTAAGATCTTAAGGAAAGTTATTGCCAAAAAAAAGAAAGATTAGCACCAAAATCTTGTTGAGACACTGTGGGCCTATCACACCACATATCAAACTCCTACCCAATTAATGCCATATGCATTAGTGTATGAAACTGAGCCAATCTTACCATTGGAAGCATAAATCTCTTCTTTAAGGATTTTTTTGCATGAAGAAATTATAAGAGAAGATAATGTTCATCTTCACCTTGATGAGCTAGACTCTTAAGATGACTTGAGGCTCACGGCACAACAAAACTGGAAATGTATCAAGCACAAATGGCTAAGGCCTACAACAAGATGGCTTGGCTTAGGTTATTCTAGAAGGGAGAAATGGTTTTAGTTCTGAGAAGACCCATAATCCCAAGATGAAACAAGAAGGGTAAGTTGGAGCCTAATTAGAAAGACCCTTATATCATCAAATGGGTATACAAAGGGGGATCCTACCAACTGTTTGATGACAAAGGGGGAAGGCCTATGACAGGAATCAAGGCCGATTCCTGAAAGGGTACTATGTCTAAGCCTTGGGGGCAACAATATAACAACCAAAAGTGTCTATGTTTTGTCTATGACAGAACATCTAGCTTCCTCAAAAAGGGAATACTTAATCAAACATGCACTTCAGGTTTCTCAAGATAAAAGATGGACACAAAAATCTATCCATCTTGTGTGGCTATTGAGACTGCATTTACATGAGACACTGAGCTCGCATTCACGTGGCAACTTAAGCCTATTTTCATGTTGTAATTTAAGTTCACTTTTACGTTGCAAACCAAGTCCACTTTTACGTGGCAAACTAAGTTTACTTCTATGTGGTAAACCAAGTCCACTTACACGTGGCAAACCAAGTCTACTTTTACATGGTAAACTAAGTCCACTTTCATGTAGCAAACCAAGTCCACTTCCACATGGCAAACTAGGTCCACTTATATGTGGCAAACTAAGTCCACTACCATATGGCAATCTAAGCCCACTCTCATGTGGCAATTCAAACCTATATAGCCAACTCCTAAAATTTTGATGTAGGGACAAGTACTTGGAAATTGTTCACACCTTCTCCTTTGGCTAGGACTTGAGAAGAGACTATGAAGAGGGCAATTTGTTTGAGATGATTTTTGCCACAATAAAAATTAATTAAATATAATTAAAGTTGAGACTTGTATGTCACTAAATTATGTCGCAAATTTTGATTTCGATTAGACTAAAATGATGCTTGAGCTTGGTCAGAATTTGAGCATGAATCATTGTGATATTTAGGCTCTAGCTAGGATTAATCCAAATAGACTAATTAGGTTCAATTTTTGGACTAGAATTGGGCCTAAAATTCATCTAAAATTTGGACCAAAATGACAAATATAAAAATTTTACAAATAGGCCATTGGATTGAATAAATCCTCATAAATGGGTCTTTATTTGGATTTTTTTACAAATAGGTCCTCGAAATAAGAATTTTGTGGAAAAGTTTAATAAAATTCTAAAATTATAAATCATTCACACAAAATTTAGGGTTTGCAAATAAGCACTTCAAAGGATTAATAATTATAATCTAGTCCTAATGAAATCTAAGGTTTGTGAATAAACCCTCTAAATTTCTTTATTAACAACTAAATGCCTCCAAAATTTAAAATTTACAAATAAACCCCTTCAAAATTATTTATTTACAAATAAACCACTAGAAATTTATCATTTTATAAATAAATCCCTCAAAAATTTTATTCGTGAATAAGTCAAAATTTTATTCAGAAAGTACCTTGAAAGTTTCAAAACTTTACAAACAAGTGTATTTTGTAAAAAAGTTCCCTAAAATTTATAAAATAATAATTTAGTCAAATAATTTTTTAAAAAAATTTGTAAACTGACCTCCCATAATTTTAGTATCCAGGATAAGTATAAATTTTTAAATTTTATTATCCACAACAAATGGATTTATCCATATCTCTTTACAACTTCATCCAAACGTCGGATAGGTATATCTATATCCATCTACATCCACATCCATTATTTAAAATTGAAACAAGAAAAATTTGATTCTAGCCCAACTCTATCTCTTCAAGCCCTATGAACACTTGTAGAACCTATAAATCAGAAAGGAAGATAGAAGTCAATGGGAGATAGAGAAGGAAAATTAGGATCAGAAGTCATCAAGATTTGGAGCTTGAGATCAAAAGAGGGGCAATCATCTACCCTTTCTCTTTTCTTTTCTACCAATCTTCTCTCTGCTTCTCCTCTTCCTCCTCCAATGAAGGAATAGCTATGCTTTCTACCCTGCCTAGTCTTACCACCCGACAATGACGGGTGTTGTTGCACACCTAATCATAGAGGGGCATCCTGATGGCTCGCAATCATGACCTCCATTGTGCTACCACCATCGGATGGAGCGAGCATGGATGTATCCGCAGTGGCACATTTGGTCCTCCAAGGAGGCCAAGAACACTAATGCCCTGTGCTAGCTAACCCTTTGTTGACCTGGATGTGGCTGGCCCATGCTCCAGTGGCCTCACCCACATGAAGAGCCTAATCTCAATAGGCACAGTGCTTTAGCTATCAAGCCCAAAGCCTAGGCCCCCATGTATTGGGAGGTTTACCAGGTTGACTCCTTGTGATCATGGAATGGCTGGCCAATAGCTCTCCAAACACATTCCCACTTTGCTTGGCCAACTCGTGATGTGCCCCACTTTTGCCTTGCCATAGCTCGTGCTGGCTCTGCAGCATCCGTGCGGATGGTCACCCATCTCGTTGTGGATCACAGCAGCAGCACCGTGCCCGCTTGAACAGCCACCCACCTCGCCTGGCCCACTCTGATGATGCTTCTCTAGCCCGGATCTCCCACGCTTCTCTCAACTTTTGCCACCTCATCCTGCATCCCCATCCCCTCCTCGTCGCCATTCCCCATAGGCCAAAGCCAAACTCTTCTGGAATTGGTTGAGTCTAGCTGTGAGTTTGAGGAAGATGAAGATCTGGGGACAATTAGGGTTTGGGGTCATGGGAGAAGGAAGAATACTTGTGGAGAAGAAAGGGGGAAAATAAAAAAAGGGGAAACAAAAAAATTAGAAACGGGCTTGTGCGACAAATAAAAACAATTTGGCCAAAAATATAAAGGAAGAGTTTTGGGCTTGAGAGAGAAGAAGAAATTAGGAAAAAAATATAAAAAATAAAAAACTATTTTTGAAAAAGGAAAAAAATGAAATTGGACCAAAAAAAATTTTGACATTGTGGCTACCGTGATCTTTGGTGTGATGAAAGACCCTCGACAATACTACGACCACCCACAAACCTCGGTGATGAAGGCAATGAATCTATGATCTTGTTGCAGCCACCCGTGGCCCCTCGAAGAGGTGATGAAGATGGTGAACCCATGACCTTGATATGGTTGCCCGTGGACCCTCAAATATGGTGGATCTCCATCACCACATGCTAGCCTTTGGGCTGACACTCAACTAGCCTTTGGTCTTACATCCAAGCCAGCCTTCAGGCTCACATCCAAGCTAGCCTTTGAGCTTACACTCATCCAACATTTAGCTTTGCACTTAGCTGACTTTCGAGCTCAAATCTGAGCCAACCTTTGAGCTAACATCCAAGCCAGCCTTTCAGCTCTCACTCTGCTAGCTTTCAAGCTTACATCAAAGCTAGCCTTTGAGCTTGCACTCAGCTAGCCTTTGCGCCTACATTCAAGCCAGATTTCAAACTCACACTTAGCTAGCCTTCAGGCTTGCACACAACCAGCTTTAGGGCTCGCATTTAGCAAGCCTTTGGTCTCACACATAGCCAACTTTTGAGTTTGCACTAAGCAAGTCTTTGGGCTTGCACTCAGCAAGCCTTCAGGCTTGCTAATATTAGTTATGTTAGTCTAGCATTAGTATAAGTAGTATTGTTGTTGTTGTATTTGTTGTATTAACAGTAGTAGCAGTAGTGCAGTTGTACTAGTAATAGTGACAGCAGAGTAATACTAGTACTATAATAGTAGCAGTATACTACTATTATGACATTACAATATCACTACTACAACACTTTGATGTTATTATACTATTACTATACAACAACTACTACTATGTTGCAGTACTTCTAACATACTGCTACTCCAAATATACTGTTACACAAGTATATTATTTTTATTAATATACTACAACAATTATACTATTACAACTATTTTTGCTAATATAATAAAACTACTATAATACTGCTACGAGTTCTACTACTATATGCTAGTATTACTATCATTATTACTACTATGGTGCTACTACTACTATTAATATGCAATTACTATTACTATTATGTAACACTACTATGACTACTACTATTATTTTACTTCGATAGTAATACTACTTGTATATTACTATTACTATGATATTACTATTGTTATTATACTAGTATACTACTACTATTTTAGTACTAATAACAATATACTACTACAATTATATTACTACCATTAACATGGTACTAGTATAGTACATGTACAATGGTTCTACTAGTACCACTATACTACTACTATGACTCCTATTATAATATAATTCTAATATCACTACTATACCATTACTATTAGTACTTTTATATAATTTCTACTGTTGCTACTAATATTTTACTAGTACTATACTACTACAATTGCTATATTAATACAATACTATTGCTTTTACTACTACAATGATATTAATATGCTACTATACTAGTATACTACTAGTATACTACTTCTATTATACTATTATACTACTATTAATATATTACTAGTAATACATTACTATTATTATACTTCTACTATTATCACTTCCAAAAGCACTATGCTACAAGTACTATAAAATGATTACTACTACTATACTACTACAACTAATATGCTATTACTACTATACTACTACTACAGTTAATATTATTACATTACTTCTACTATACTACTACCATCACCACATTACGACTATATTACTACTTCTAATATTACAACTATACCAATATACTATAACACTAGAAGTGATAGAATGCTACTACTACACTATTATTATTATACTATTAATAATACCACTTCTAATGCTACTGTACTATTGCTACTATGCAAATATTGCTACTACTATTACAGTTTTTTCAATAGCAACTACTACTAATATACTATATTAATTCTACTATACTACTATATCGCTACTCCTATACTAGTACACTACTATCCTATTGTACTACTATTACAATTATAATAATACTATTACCCTACTAATACTACTATACTATTACTATTTGGCAACTACTACTGTTACTTTGATACTACTACCAATACAACTATTATACTACTACAGTTATACTGCTACTATACTAGCATATTACTACTATTACTATTATTATACTACTACTAATTCTACTACAATACTACTATCCTTAATATACTACTACTATTATAATATACTATTACTATACAACTATAACTTCATACCACTACCAATAATATACTATACTATTATACTACTGGTCTACACAATTGCCGCTAGACTACTATACTGATATGAAAATACTACTAATACGCGACTACTATTACTATTATTATTATTATTATTTTAGTATATTACATTACTATTAGTACTACCATAGTATTGCTATTATTATATTACTACTACTATACAAGTACTGTACTACGACTAGTATTCTACAACGTCTAATATATTATCGTACTACCATACTACTATAATATTATACTATTATTACTTTACCACTATACTACTAATATTATACAACTTCTACTATACTATTATATCACTACTTCAACTTTTACTATTATTACTATGCTACGATACTACTAATATTACTACTATAACTATAACTATTACAATAATAATTACTACTACTACAAATACTACTATTACAAATATACCACAATACATCTACTGCTGCTCTTCTACTATTATTGTTATTACTACTATACCACAACTACTATAATACTACTAATACTTTTATACTACTACCACTACATTACTATTACTATTACTACAACAATTATTATATGACCACTACTACTTCTATTACTACTACTAATATATTACTGTCATTCCTCCTACTAGTACAACTATAATACTACTACTACTGTTATTATTATCCTACTATTACTACTACAACTATACTAACATGAATACTGCTACCACTATACTAT
This sequence comes from Trichopus zeylanicus subsp. travancoricus, assembly GCA_005019695.1. Taxonomy (NCBI): domain Eukaryota; kingdom Viridiplantae; phylum Streptophyta; class Magnoliopsida; order Dioscoreales; family Dioscoreaceae; genus Trichopus; species Trichopus zeylanicus. The sequence continues at coordinate 1,581,878 of RXID01019385.1, read as the reverse complement.
AACTACTAGCATACTAGTATTAGTATACTATTCTACTACTATTACTACTACTAGTATGTCACTATACTTTTATATTTCTATACTACAAATAGTTTGCCACTATACTATTACTATTATACAACAACTACAATGACTACTACTATTAATAGTGTATTACTACAACTATTATTATACAGCTACTACTTTATGGTAATGTTAATATATTAGTACTATACTACTTTTATTATACTGACACTAATATACTACTATTATAACTATACTAACACTAATATACTACTACTATCATGCACTTACTAATATTATACTGACACTATTGTACTATTATACTGCTACTACTAACATACTAAGACTAGTATACTACTACTATGTTGCTAGTAATATAGTAACACTACTATGACACTACAACTATGCTAACACTACTATACTACTACTACAATAACACTACTATGCGATTATTATATTAACACTACTACATTAATACTAGTATGTTACTATTACCATACTGCTACCAAGTCCATGCTATTATACTACTATAGTACAACTACTAATATTATTATACTATTATACTACTATAGTAATACTAATATTCTACTATACTACTCTACTACTACACTACTACTACAATGTTGGTATAATACTATACTAGCACTATTACTATATTGTTAGCATACTACTATTATTATACAACTATTATACTACAACAACTATCCAATTACTAACACATTTATTGTTATACTAATACTTCTAATATATTACTGCTACTATACTACTATATTAGAATACAACGACCACAATACCACTATTTGTATTCTATTGCTTATATTACACTACTACAACTGCTATCATACTACTAGTATATGATTATACTGCTATACTATACTACTATACTATTATGTTATTGTTCTTGTTCTATTGCTACTACTACACTCCAACAATAATAATATCAACTACTACTACTATATTGTTACTACTACTTACTATTGCTACTATTTTACTATTCTACTTCTATACTACTATTACTTTACTACTATAAATATTATTATTATTACTACTCCTACAATATAACCATATCACTAGATTGTTACAACTGTTATACTACTAATAGTACATGCTACTAGTACTACTATACTTCTCTACTATTATACTATTATTACTATTATACAACTACAACTATACTATATTACTACTACTACTACACAATCATAATAATACTACTACTAAACTACTACTAGTATAACATTATACTATTACTATTATATTATAATTATTGTACTACTATACTACTACTAGTATTATACTATAACTATTATACTATTATACTACTATTACTATTACTACTACTGCTATCTTTTTGCTACTACTATACTGTTATATCTCTATTACTACTATACAACTATGCTTCTAAACTACTAAATTACTAATGGTATACCATTATACTACTAGTACAATTATATTATTGTACTACTACTAGCACTCCTATACTACTACTACTACTATGCCACTATACTAAAAAACTACTATTATACTATTATACTACTACTGTTATGATTACTATTGTTAAGACTGCACTATTACTACTACGACAACTACCACTGCTAGTATAATAACATAAGTAGTAGTAACAGCAATAATAGTATAGTTGTATTATAATAGTAGCAGAAGTAGTTATGGTAATACTGTAATATAACAATAGTATAGATGTAGTAGTATGATTTTAGTACTATAATAGTATTTTAATAGTAGTATATTAGTTTTAGTAATATAGAAATAGTAGTAGTACAGTTGTGATAGTAATATACTAATAGTACTATATTAGTCACATTAATATATTAATAGTAGCAGTATAGTTGTCATAGTAGTATATAAGTTATTTAGTAGTTGTGGTAGTTGCAGTATTAATATAGTATAGTATTAGTTATTTAGTATTAGTAGTAATCTAGTATAGTATTAGTTGTAGCAGAAGTAATAGTATTATAGTGGTATAATAAAAACATAATAGCAATAGTTATTGTTATAGTAGTACTAGGATAGAAACTGTATAGTAGTTATAGAAGTAAAAGTTGTAGTGGTAGTAGCAATAGTACTAGTTATTGTATAGTAGTATTACTACTAGTTATATAGTTGTAGTATTATATAGTACTAGTGGTTATATTATAATAGTAGTAGGAGTAGTAGCAATAGTGCTCATAATAGCAGTAGTATAGTAGTAACTATATTATAATAAATTATTATAATAGTCGTAGCAGTAGTATAGTAGTAATATAGTTTTAGTATACTAATTATAGTAATAGTAGTAGTAGAATAGTAGAAGAAATTATAATATAGTATAGTAATTGTATAATTATTAGAAACATAACAATATAATTATAATATAATAATAGTATTATCATAGTATAGCATTGGTAGAATTATTTGTATTAGTATAATATAACAATAATAGTAGTAATAATATAGTATAGTAGTAATAGAAATATTATAGTCCTGTAATGTTATTATTGTAGTATTATAGTAGTAGAAATAACACAAGTAATAGTATAGTAGTAATCATTACTTTCATAGGTGTACTGTATATTAGTAATAGTAGTAGTTATAATAGTAATAGTTATACTAGTATAGTAATATAGTTGTAATATATTTGTAGTATCGTAGCATTAGTATAGCGGTAGTGGTAAAAGTATTATAGTGCTATAGTATAGTGACTGTAGTAATAGGATTAGTTGTATAATTATTGTGGTATGATAGTATGAATAATAGTTATTTTATAGTAGTAGAAGTAATATAGTAATAGTATAGTAATAATAGCAGTTATTGTACCAGTACTATAGTAGTAGTATAATTATAGTAGTTATAGTAGTTATAATAATAGGAGTACAGTCGTAGTAGTCAAAAGAGCAGTTGTAGTACTAGTAGTAATACAACTAGTAGTACATTATAGTAGTAGTAGTATAGTAGTAAAAATAGTAATATAGTAGTAGTAGTATAGTTGTAGTAAAGTGATAGTAGAACTATTAGTATTAATATAATATGATAGCAGTAGAAGCAAGACAGTAGTAATAGCAGTAATAATAGTAGTAGTTATTATAATATAATATTATAATAGTAGTAGTAATATAGTAGTAAGATGCTAATAGTATTAAGTAGTAGTACTACTATAATACTATGATAGTATAGTATAATAGTTCTAGTACTAAATAAATGCTATAATGGTATAGTAGTAGGATTGTACAATACTACTATAGTAGTAATATAGTAGTAGAATAATAGTAGTGGTAGTAATAATAGTAGCAGAAAAATAGTAGTACCGTAATAATAGAATAGTTGTAGTGGTAGTAGTTGTTGTTGTAGCATGATAGTGGTATAATATTTATAGTATTATTAGTAGTATAATAGTAGTAGTAGTTATAGTAGTTTGCTACCATGCAACTATAATAGTATTATATTACTACTCTATTATTAGTATATTACTATACTATTAATATACGATCATTGGTAATGTTATTACTACTACTAGTACTATTATTATAATATTGCTATACTACTACTATGATTGTAGTATTACTATTATACTACTACAACAAATATGTTGCTGAGGCTCGAAAACTTTGTTCACCATTCTTTCCCCTTGCATTCTTTAGTCCAAAAGGAATTGGAATGTAATAAAATGTACCTTGATTTGTGATGAAAGGCATTTTATTCTTGTCTTTAAGATGCATCCAAATATGATGGTAGCCTGAGAATGCATCCAATAAGCTTAGGAGATTGGGGCCCAACATATAGAAAACGAGCTCATCAACTTAGGCAAAGGATAACCATCTTTTGGGTAGGCTTTATTCAAGTTAGTGAAGTTAATGAACATTCTCCATTTACCATTGGATTTCTTTACCATTACCATGTTTGTCAACTAGTTGGGATAGTGGACTTCCCATATAAATCTGACATTGAGAAGTTTAATCACCTCTGTGATGATAGCTTTTTGGCATTCAGGGGCAAAGTGTCTTTTCTTCTACTTGATCAGCTTGTGGTTTTCTATGACCGTGAGTTTTTGTTTAGCCGTCGAAGGGTCAATTCCTGGGATGTCCTCCAATAGTAAGGATTAAGTTGATCATACCAACTGGGGTGTCTGAGTCCTTCATGAATTCAGTGAGCATCTTGATGTATGGCTCCATCTTCTACATGGTCTACATTTGATAGTAGGCTCCAGTGAATAAAATATATGTCAAACATCTTGTATCTATCATGATACAGTGAGTGGCATAGCCATCTAGGACCACCGAAATCACCAATGAGTCATTGTTAGGAGTGAAAATTTCTAAGTCCTTGGTAGAGAAGACTATATCATAGTAGTTAGTCTCACAATGGTATCTTTTCTTCTCCACCTCTTTCGAGCCCTCCTACCCCCCAGTAGGGGTTTAACATTTTCCAGTTGATGCTGGAGAATAACTTTAAGTCAGTGGGCTAGTTAGGATCATATTGAGGTCGTCCTTGATTTGAGGATTTTGCTACTCGAAAGTGGGGCCCTTTTATGGTGAAGTTCGTTGATGATTATCCAATACGCAAGTTTATTTTGCACATTTACCTTGTAAACAAACTGCCTAAGGTGTCTTTCTTTGATAAGCCTCTTAATTTCATCCTTGAGATGCTTGAATTCTTCAATATCATGAGCATAATTGGGGTAATGCCAGTACCTTGATTTGTCAAGGATTTGTTGGCCAATGCAAATAGGTTGGGGCCTTTGCAAGAAGTCTAGGTGCTCAATTTATGGTTGGACTTTGATTTTAGAATTATTCAATGCAGTATAAACTTGAAATTCAAGTCTCTACCCTCTACTTGGTTTTTTGCCTTTTTGGCTTAGGTAGCTTATTCGTTATAGATTCTCTCTTCTTGCTACTGCCTTTAGATTCTTCTTTTGCCAAGATCACTTCTTAAGCATATATGTGTTTATGGGCTAGTTGGATGAATTTTGCCAGGCTACATATTGGCTAGCAGGCCATCTCATAAGCCACTGGAGCTTTCTAAATTCCATTAATAATGATAATCAGGATAATAGAACTATCTAGCTTTGTAACTTCTAGTTGGGATTTATTGAATCAAGACAGATATTCCCTTAAGCTCTCTCCCTCTTTTTGCTTCAATGTGAGGAGTGTAGATGGATACTTTCACCGAGGATCCAATGAGATGAATTATTCTATGAACTTGTTTGCCAAATCATCAAAATAAGTTATTGTCTACCTTGGGAACCCAAAGTGCCGTGCTCTAGCCTAATCTTGCAATGTTATTGGGAAAGCTTTATACATGATAGAGTCTCACACTCCTTGCAGAATCATGACATTCCAAAAGGTACTAATGTGATTGACTAGGCCCTTTGAGCCATCATATATTTTGAAGGGAGGCTGGTGGAACTTTAGCTACATGCGAGTGTATGAAATTTCAGGGATTCGAGCAGTATTGTACCTTTGTTGTTGAGGGCGACTCGACATCCATGACCTTTCCCAAACTAGATGTATCATGCATCCTTCATAAATGTTGATTTCACCCTGTTTAGTGCCTGACTAGTGTGCATGTGATACGCGGCCTTATTGGTTGGATCATAGCTTAGGTCGTATCAATAATAATCTTTCAAAACATGGTACAAAAGTGAAATCATGGCCTAGGGGTCATGGTAACCCATTAATGGTGCTCTACAAAGGAACTGAGGTGCAATTATGGTTCATGGTGTTGGTTTACGATAGTGCCTTATGCTAGCACTAGAGTTTGAATTGGAACCTACTGCAGGGTGTTATGAGCCCCAAGGTGCCACATCATTTTGGCCTATTTTTGTAACTGTTAGGCCTGTAGGTTTTGCATGGATTGCACCTAGGCCTGAAGCAACTTTGTCATCTACTGAATGATCATGGCTAGAGTTCAAAACTCATGCTATTCCACCAAGTTAGAGGGACCTGTGAGAGCTTCAAGGATGATTTGTAAAAGGGGTTCCAGGCACTGTGGTTGTGTTTGGGTCATAGAGTTTGCTTACTCCACTGGTTCGCCTAGCTAGCTAGATAAGTTATGTGACTTCACCAATCCTGGGGCTACTTGCCCTGTGATTGGATTCTTGGATGATGAGGACCTTGGCACTCTAGCCAACATTGCTAGAAGGTTGTTGAATATCACTAAGATTAACTGAGAATGGAGGTGGAGCAAATCTTAATGAAATAACTAATTGTTAATGGAGCATAATTCAATACTGATTTTGGATCAGGAGGATCCTCAAGGCCAATCTACTAGTCTATCCTACCACAAATCTATAAGAAGAAGAAGAAAACATACGGAGGATAGCCGGGAGCTTCTCCGATGATAGTTACTCTAACACTCAAGTCATAAAGGTTATCATCGATTTTTTTTTCTCAGAGAGAGATAAATAGACATTAAGAGAGAGAGAGTCCCCTACCTTCATGGCTACTCCATGTTTTATAGGTCAAGAAGGCCTTTGAGAAGAGCTAGAATGAAATAATCTTAGTCCAAATTACTCTCATTATTTTACCGCCATCACTCAGATTTTTTGCTAATGATTTTTGGGGGATCCTTGCCACTATAATTCCATGAATATCAGACCATATCTATATATGGGCTGAGCTTACCAAATCTTCTCGTAGGAAACACAATGAGATTTTGCTTGATGGACTACAATGATATTGTTGATGAGACTTGACATCGACACCTCACCTAGGATAATGGCCTCAAGGCCAGAAGCTTAGTTACCATAGTTAGTGGCTCATCCCGCGAGTTGGTTTTCCACTTGCTTTTGGCTCATCTATTTTACACTTAGCATATTATCAAGTATAATAGTAGTATTAGTAATAATAGTAATAGTTAAGTAGGAGTAGCATAGTAGTGGTAGTAGTATATTGCTATAATAGTACAGTAATATAGTAGTAGTACAGTAGTAGTGCTACAATAAAATAGTATAGCAGTAGTGCTATAATAAAGTAGTATAATAGTATAGTAATGTAGTAATAGTATAATAGTATATTACTATGATAGTATAGTACTATTACTATTATAAAACTATAATACTATATTAGTTCTATTATTACTATGGCTATACTACTAGTGTTGTCATTACTACTACTATACTATACTAATACTTTTACTTCTATTCTACACAATTACACTATATTATTATATTACTACTATATTGTTACTATTACTATATTGCTACTATCACTACTAGTACTATTATAGGACTACTATCGCCATGTTACAATACCGCTACTACTGTACTAATATAATACTACTATTACATTACAACCACCATACTATAACTATACGGCTGTACTATTATATTACAACCACCATGCTACAACTATACTACTCTATCACCATGCCATAAGACTATACTGCTATGCTATACTCTTATGCAACAGCTATACTACTACTACTATTACTTTACTACTATTATACTACTACCACTCTAGTACAACTATAATACTTTTGGTACAAATAATATATTATCATTACTATTAATATAGTATTGCTACTACCATACTACTATAATAGTATTACTACTATTATTATACTATTACTATTATTATTACTCCTACTATCATACTACTACTATATTGTTATTATGCTACAACTATAGTATTACAATAGTACTACTTCTACTATATTACTACTAGTATACTGCAGTATTACAATTGCACTACTATTATCACCATACTACTCTGCTACTACTACTATAATATTATCACTATTTTATCACCACTATACTACTACACTACAACTATATTATTATTACTATACTTTCATAGTATTTCTATTACTACTATAACTACTATAGTACTCCCACTAGTACTACTACTGCTAAATTAGTACTATAATACTTCTATCATAGTAACGTACTACTACTATACTAATAATATTATTATACGATTATTATACTATTACTACTACTATTAATATAGTATAATAGTACGAATATAATTATACTAGCTCTTTTACTACTACTATACTCCTACTTTATACCTACTGTATTACTACAACTATTACTACTACTATACTACTATTATACTATTTTTCTTATTATATTGTTATGTTGCTACTATATTGCTATTATTGCTACTATAATTATACTACTTCTATATTAGTGGTTATATACTGCTATTAGTAGTATACTAATATTACTATTGTATTGTTATTAATACACTATTAGTACTACTATTGTACTATGAATACTACTAATATCAATACTACTACTATTACTATTATTACTATACTAATACTATAATACTATTATACTCCTACATTATAACTACTATATTACTATTTTAGCACTATTATATTACTACTATACTATTATAATATTTTACTACTATACTACAATTAGTACTATACTATTATTATCATACTATTAGTATTATAACTACATTATAAAGACTACTAATACTCGTAATACAATACAATACTACTTCTACTGTTACAACTACTATACTATTACAAATAGTATTACTATTATACCACTATTATAGCACAGTTACATTACTATTATACTATTATACCATTATTACAACTATACTACTACTAGTACTAGCATAACTATACTATTTTTTTTGTGCTGCTAATTTTATAATACTACTATCGATGGTATACTACTATTATTTGTAACATATTGCTACTACTATACTACTATTATTATACTATTAATACTACAACTATACTATATTAGTACTACTATTATTACTACTACTATTACTATTAGTGCTACTACTATACTACCACTGCTATTACTACAATAACTACTACTATACTATAATTACAACTATTATTACTACTACTAATACTAAATTATAATAGTACAACTATACTATAATTATTATAATATTATACTACTATGCTATTATCCTACTACTAGTAGTACTATTATAACACTAATATAATACTACTATACTACTATTATAATAATACTATTATAGTTCTATACTACTTCCATTATATTACTACTCCTATTGTAACTTTACGATTACTACATTATTACAACTAATATACTAGTACTACTGTTACTATATTAATATTATAATATTGCTACCAGTATACAACAACAACTACTATATTAATACAATTATACTATTTTACTATTATTATACCATAATACTACTACTAATACTATACTAATACTACTATAATACTGCTACTATTTTCGTCTACAGTTATACCACTACTATTAGTACACTACTGATATATTGCTAACATACTTTTTTCATTATTACTACTACTTACAACTCTAATACTATTATATTAATACCACCATATTACAATAATTACTATTACTACTACTGCTTCTATACTAGTATTGCTAGGAGTAGTATTATACTATACTAATACTATTCTACAATTCTATATAATTATACTATACTATTATACTACCACTGTAATACTATTACTGCTACTATATTATTTTTATACTACTATTGTTAATACTACCACAATAACATATTAATACTATATTGTACTATTATACTTCTTCTTTATTATTATGAGTACTACTAATATACTATGATTATACTATTACTACTACTATACTAATTCTTACCACAAATATATTATTATTATTATTACAACTATTATTAACTACTACTATATTACTATACTACTATAATTACACTGCTAGTATCTTACTTCTATCTACTAAATATTATTATTATTTCTACTACTACTTACTAATACTATACTCTACATTACTACTATACTACTGCTACTACTAGTACTACTATAATTTGGTACTGATGTTATACTACTATACTATAATTATACTATTACTATTATGATACTAATTTTATCATATAAATATACTATTATTACTGCTCCTACAACACTACTACTATGATATTACTACTACAAGATGTGTATAGCAAGGCTTGTCAGGCTAGCGTGGTCCCTTTTATTGGGCCATCGAAACTATTCTAGGTCCTACCCAATACGACTTGTTAAAAACAATAGGTGTCAGGTATGACCATGTCGTACCCGACCCAATACTGTCGTGGGTCGTGCCTAGCCGTGGGCTACTTGAGGAGTGCGAGTCCAGGCCTGGCATATGGTTTGTGATAGACACAACTAGAATACTTTAAATTTTAGGTCATGCCAAGCATGGCCCATTGCGAGCTTTATCGGGCCGGCATGTGGCCCATAGAACCATTTTGACATATCTAGCTATTGCCACCTTTATTTCTACTATTATACTTCTACTACTACTACCATAATACTACTTTTCCTAATATTATCCTATTACTACTATACTAATGTACTACTATTACAATTACTACTACTATAATACTATACTACAATACTGTATGATATTACTATTATATTATAATTACGCTATTAGTACTACTTCTAATACTGCAATACTACTATACAACATACTGCTAGTATTGTACTACTATACTACTATATTATTATTATCATGCTATCACCACTACAACTATACTAATATACTACTATACTACAATACTATAACTACTATATTACTATTCTATTATACTAATATACTACTATAGTAGTACTATTATTACTACAATACTAGTATATCACAACTAACACAATATAACTTGTATTATTATACAACAATTATACTGCTAGTAGTGCTATTCTACTATACAAATATATTACTATACTACTATATTAGGCTACTACTACAACTATTACTAATACTATACTCGTATACTACAATCACTATTACTATTACTATACTATGATTATTATTAATATATTGGTACTACTACTATATTACTACTACTACCACTATTATAATGCTACTATTATACTATTACTACTATAATACTACTACTATATTACTACTACTACTATATTATTATTACTACTACTATTATTATATTAGTAGTACTGTTACTATACTACTACTACTACTACTACTACTATAATTATACTACTACAACTATACTACTACTTCCACTAAACTACTACTCTATTAGACTACATTTATTATAGTATTCCTACTAATCTACTACTACTACTACTATACTACTAGTATTAGTATTATACTAGCACTACTATTAATTATACTACTACTACTATATTGCTAATATTACTTCTACTATACTATTTTTATACAACTACTATTATGCTACTGCAATATTACTGCTATTAAAATACTACTACTATTATATTGTTGTAATGCTACTACTATACAAGTACTATTACTACTACTATTATGCTACTACTATACTAACACTATTATACTACTATACTTCTACTGTCACTAGTATTACTAGTATTCTACTGTTATACAACTACTTGATACATCAACTAATGATAACCAAATTAAAGAGAACATTGGGTCAACTATTATGTCAAAGGCCAAGCTGGGTCAAATCCTTTTCCTTCAAGAATAAGTGAGCTGACCCATGTGGAGGTCTAGTTTAACCTATCAGAATCTTCTTAAGTGGACCATTGCCCTATTTGACAAAATTTAATGTTACTTGAAATTTTAGGAGCCTTTTGAAATTCTAAGGGTCTTTTAACTAATTTCTAATATAAACCTTCAGTATTTTGAAGTGCTATATTTATTATACCTAATCTAGTACCTATAAGTTCTTCCTTTTAATTAAACTTCTTTGAAGTTGGTTCTTGAATTGAATTTCAAGGGTTATCAATTCTTATAACTTGAATTTCTTCAAGCATAGGAAATTACTCCAACCACTTCTTTTAGGTGTGGTGGCTTACATAATCACATTGGTGGCGATATTTCTTAATAGCTGTCTCTCATATAATATATGGTTATTCTACATTATCAACTAGATGGTAAGATTCTTATCTTTTTATTTATTCCTTAACTTTCCATTCATTGTTTTTCTTTTAGTTTGCTTGTCATCTTATCTAAGAATATCTACAACCACAACAACTACAATACTATTACTACTACTATGTTGCTACTATACTACTATTATACTACCACTACTAGTACTAGTACTATACTACTACTACTATTACTACTAAAATTATGAATGAGGTAAAGGATATGTGCTCTTCTTACAATAGTTTGGTTGGCCTAACCTAGTTCTCCATTGATAGTCACTACTAAATCTAGATTTGCATAACAAGTAATCGCTAGGGTTAAGTTCCTTATAGTCTTCACAGAAAAAGATGAGGAAGCCATTGTGGTAATGGTTTGAAAGCTATTGGATCTCTTATTTTATACTAGTGGTGATCGGCACATAGCTGTACTCATCCAACAGGAAGCATAGCTTCTTGTCATACTCCACCATCCTCTTTACCATGGATAGCTCGATCATTATCACAGATGGTAATAGATTTGAAGAAGAAGAAGAGGAAGAAGTGGAGGCAAGCGACAAAGCCCAAGCGCCAAGACCATGCTTGGAAGCTTCATCAAATTGGCTAGAGAACTCGACTGTCTTGCTTCAAACTTCTTCACAAACTCTAAAAATTGAAACTTAAATACAAGCCAAAATGTTTTGCCTAAAACTAAAATATTTTAGACAATTTTTATAACTTTGATCTAAATATGGGCTTGATTGCCACATAAAGTAGCCTTTTATTGTCATGTGAAAGTGGACTTGAATTATCAGTAAATATAGACTCAATTTGACATGTGGAAATGGACTTTTATTAACCACATAAAAGTGGTGTCAATTTTCCATTTAAGTATAGGCTTGGATGCCACACAAAATAGACTTTATTTGCCATATGGAAATAGATTTGATTGGCCACATTGAAGTGGACTTGAATTATCACGTAAATGTGGACTTGATCACCACACAAGATGAACTTTAATTTGCCATATGGAAGTATTCTTGAATTACGGTGTAAATGTGAGCTTGGTCATTACACAACTTTGACTTTTTTTGTTACGTGAAATTAGACTTTGTTTGACATGTACATGTGGGTTTGATCACTGCACAAGATGGACGTCATTTGCCATGCAAAAATGAACTATTTTGTCATAACAATGTATTCTTGCATTCCTAATGTCAACTTAGGCATTGGCAAGTAGGGGTGGTTAAGGAATTTTAACTCCATCATATATCATCAACGATCATCATTGTCTTCTAAAAGATGTTGTCGATGATAAAAAACTAACTTTTGCCTATTGCCAAGTCTCTGGAAGACTGATACACTAGTCTTTGCCAGTAGACTTTATACTTCATCATTAAGGTATGACTGAATAATATTTTTTCTTAGTTCCTTAAATGGATCTAGCCCTTGCTCTCTAGGTGGACTTAATCTTTGCCCCCTATGTGAGAGGACTCTACGCCTAAATGGTTGGTGATGAGTTAATATGTGCTTATGTAGACTCTGATTGCCCTCACAATCATCACTGATTGAGGAAAGTATACCACAAACCTTTTATTGAGGACAGTAGTATAGATTAAGGTAAGGAAGTCACTTAATGATGGTAGTTTCCTTTTCTAAAAAAAAAAAATCAACCATTTGTTTCTTGCATTTCTTCTTTTATTACACATCTAGGCTAATTAGGTTTTCACACTTGGAAGTGAAGTCAAATCCAACTAGATGTGCAATAATTTATGGAGCCAAAATCAGCCATCGAAGATAGCGAGAGACCACAAGCAACAATCCCAAAATAACAAATAAAAATTTTAGATGGTTTGAGTACACAACAAGGTATAGTAGTGTAACAATAATAATAGTAGTACAGTATAAATATACTAGTAGTATAATAGTAGTATTAATGAGAGTGATATAGTAATATTAGTATACTAATATAGTAATAGCAGTCATAATAATAGTAGTAGTAGCAGTAATAGTATAGTATTATAGTTATTCTACACTAATATAGTCGTAGTATGGTAGTTATCTAGAAGTTATCTAGTAGTAGAGTAGTAGTATTGGTAGTATAGTCTTGTAGAAGAAGTAATAAAGTAGTATAATAGGAGTAGTGGTATTCCAAAAGTATAAAAATGGTAGTATAATAGTAGCGACAGTTGTAATATAGTAGTATAGTAGTAGTAGCATAGAAGTGGTGTAACAATAATAGTATAATAGCAATATAATTATAGTAATAGCATCATAATACTAGCATAATATTTGTAGTAATAGTAGCATTATAGTAGTACTATGGTACTATAGTAGTAGTAAGTATTAATAATAGTAATAGTATAATATTAGTATAATAATAGTATATTAATAGTACAATAGTAATAATAGTATCTTTGCAGCAGTAATAATATAGTAGTAATATAAGAGTAGTATATTAGTAGTAATAATATGTTAGCAGTCGTAGTAATAATATAGTAGTAATGTAATATAACAATATAGTAGTAGCATGCTATGCTGGTAGTGGTAATAGTAGTAATAGTATAATAGCAGCAGTAGTTATAGTAGTATACTATGATAGTAATATAAAGGTAGTACAATATTATAGTACCAATATAGTAGTAGTAGTAGTATAGTTTTAGTATAGTAGCGGTAGTATAGTAGTTGTATAAAAGTATAGTACAATATAGTAGCACTAGTAATGTTGTATAGTAGTATAATAATAGTCTACTATAGTAGTAGTATCAGTAGTGGAGGTAGTACTATTTTGATACTAGTGGTAGTGCAACAATATGGTAAAAGTGGCAGCCATAGAGCAGTAGTAGTATAGTGGTAGTTTGGTAGTTATCGTAGTATAGTAATAGTATAATACTATTACAATAGTGGTAGAAGTATACTATCATAGTATAATAGACTGGTAGAGTAATATAATAATAATAGTAGTATAGTAGTACTGGTAGTAGTATTAAAATAGTAATAGTAGTACTAGTATACTAGTAGCAGTATATTATTATAATAGTAGTATAGCAATACAATATTACTATAGTGATAGTACAGCAGTAATAACACTAGTAATTTTAGAGCTAGTATTGTTATAGTATAGTACTAATAGCATAATAGTAGTATAGTTGTAGTATAGTATAATTGGTAGCAATGATATTAGTACTATAATAGTAGTAGTATTATATTAGTAATATTGTAATATTGTACTACACGTAGCAATTAATACAGTAGTACTACTACTAGTAGTGGTACTATAGTTATAATAGTAATATTATTGGTATATTTGTAGAAGTCATATAGTAGCAATACTTATATATTAATGATAGTAGAAGTATGTTAGTAGTATAATAGAAGTTGTGGTAGTAATTATGATAGTGTATTATTACTAATTGTATAATTGTAATACAGTTGTAATACTATAATGATAATAGTATAGTGGTATGATTGTGTTAGTAGTATACCTCAAGTATTGGTTTGGTGGTTGTACTAACCTCTTCTAATTGAGAGGTCCTTGGTTTGAACTTTACCTATAGCACGGATTTCGTTATAAATCCTACTTGCTAAAAGAAAAATTATATCAGTAGTATAGTTGAAGTATAAGAGTGATATTAGTAACACAGCAGCAGTATAGTAGCAGAAGTATACTACTAATACTAGTATAGTAGGATACTATAGTGGTAGTAAAGTAGTAATGGTAGTATTATGCTAGTGCTATAGCAGTAGTGGTAGTATAATAGTATAGTATAATATTATAGTAATACTAGCATAACAATAATATAGTTGTATAATATAATAATATATTATTTAAATATGGTAGTTATATAGTATAGCAGTACTAACAATAGTTATATTATACTAGCATTAGTAGTATTTGTAGTAAAGTATTGTAGTAATAAAATTGTAGTAGTATTAGTATGGTAGTTATTTACTGGTTGTAGTATTGTATCAATAGTAATTGAGAAAGTGATATAGTATACTAGCAATGTAATAGAAGTAGTATTAGTATAGTTATTATATAATAATAATAGTAGTATAAAAATATAGTATAATAGTACAATATAGTAATATTCTAGACATATGGTAAGGTATTATACTAGTAGTATAGCATAGTACTTGTAGTAGAAGTAATAGTATAATAGTTGTAGCAGTAGTGGTAGTATTGTAGCAGTAGTATACTCATATGGTAACAAGAGTTATAGCAGTAGTATAATAGCAGTAACATATTCATATCATAGTACAAATAGTGGCAGTAGTAGAATATAGTAGTAGTACATTGTATAACAGTCGTATAGTAGTGGTGTAATAGTAGTAGTCAGACTAGTAGTAGTATAATAATAATATAGTATTAGTAGTAAGGTAGTAGTAGTGGTAATAAATATTATTATATAATAACGGCCAATTCAGATTAAAGGTGAGCCTACAAGCTCATCTAAAATGTCTATTCAGATTAAAGACCAGCCTATGGGGCTCACTTGAAAGTCTAATTTATTTAGGATTAGCCCATGGGCTCGTTTGAAAATCAAACTCTTACTAAAGGCTAGCCTACGAGCATGCCTGAAAGTTCAATGGACTAAAGAATAGCTTGTGGCATGCTTGAAATTCTAAATCTACCAACGGCCTAGCTATGGGTGGCCTGAGAGCCAAAGGAACTTAAGGTCAACCTACAAGCTCACCCAAAGTAATTATGATAGTTTAAAGGCTTTTAAACTAAAATAAAATTGATAAACATAAATTATTTAAATGGCTCAACCATATTAGACTCAAGTTTGTTTGATTGAAACAAATAAACCAAACCAAAGGGACTCAAACAAATCAACAAATGAACTTGAATGGATAAAAACAAATGGACTAAAACTAGTCTAAATGAGTATAAAGGTTCTCTACCAACTGACTGACCGGTCATACTCAACCATAACTAGCCAAGCTCTCCTAGTCGATCAATACCCTCAATCGGTTAATTTGTTCTAGTGAACCAAAAAATTGCAAGTTCTCTATTTGGTGACCAGTACCCCAACCAATCATCTGGTTCTAATAAACCAAGAAAAGAATCGTCTCGATCAGAAAATAAATACCTGGACCAGTTATCCGATTCTGTCAAACCTAAAATGAAACCCATTTGGCTGGCCGATCAGTATCCCAATTGGTCATCTATTTTAGTCAAAAAAAACCAATAACTTAGGTTTAGATTCAACCATAATCGAGTCAATAACATTCAAATTAAATCAAAATAAATCCAAACTGAACACTAATTAAGCCAAACCATAATAAATTTGATTTGAAATCTAATTATATCAAAAAACATTCAAACTAAACCATAATAAGTTTGAATAGAACTCTAAATTGAGTCAGACCATATTCAAACTAAACCATAACAAGTTTGAATAGAACTCTAAATAGTGTCAAATAACATTCGAACTAAGTCATAACAAATTCAACTAGAACTCTAAATTGAGTCTTGTCACATTCAAACTAAATTATAATATGTTTAAATAGAACTCTAAATTAAATCAAACCATATTTGAATTAAGTCAGAATAAGTTCAAATAGAATTCTGAATTGAGTCAAACGAAAACCACCATAAGTTCAGATAGAACTCTAAATTGAGTCAAACCACATTCAAACTAAACCATAACATGTTTGAATAGAATGCTAAATGAATCAAATAGCATTCAAACTAAGCCATAATAATTTCAAATAGAACTCTTATTTAAGTTAGACTACATTGAACTAAGCCATAACAAGTTCAAAGAGAACTCTAAATTGTGTCAAAGCACAATTGAACTAAACCATAATAAATTTGAATAGAACTCAAATTTGGGTCAAACGACTTTCAAACTCATAACAAGTTTGAATAGAACCCTCATTTGATCTAAACAACAACAACTTCAAATAAAACTCTAAATTAAGTCAAACCACACTTCAAAGCTAAACCAACCCCAAAAGCTATTGAAGATGGTTGGCTAAAACAAATAGAAAAGCCATTGGTGATGCCTCAAACTAATCAACAATGCATTAAAGAGGCCATCAATTATGAAACAAAGTTAATCGATAAGACACTTAAGTCGTCAGCCACCCTTCAAAGCTAAACCAACTCCAAAAGTCATTGGTAATGCTTCAAACCTAATCAAAAACACACAAAGAGGTTGTTGATTATCAAATTAAAAATAATTAGCAAAAGCTAAGGCCATTAATTATTTTCTCAAGTTAGGAATCAATGGATGTTAACCAAAAACAAAGAGAAAGCCATCAATGAAACTACACATCTTAATGGGGTCAACTAACACGAGCCAAGAGAGTAAGCCGCACATTGAAATCAAACCAAGTCATTAATGACCACCAATATCAAACAAAGCATCCATCCAAGTTAAGTTCAGCTTGGTCCGAAACACAGGAGCTAGGCAGTGATGAGCATCAATCAATCATGTTTTCTTCTTTCATGTCTCTATTTTTACAAGGTAGGTTCTTTACTTTAGGAGGTTCCTAACAACTTCTAAAGTAATTAATAATAGGTTTTGTAGCTATTGAGAAGTCTTGTTTTCACAATACTTGATTATACACTCAAACCAACATATATTCTACATTTGTTATTCTGAGATTACTTCAGGGGGTCTTCGCCATCCCAAGTTGCTGATTTTGGCACTGCACCAGGTTATACCTAAACTAAATCCAGGTCACACCTAAACTTAAATTATGTAAAATATGAACCAAAATTAGGTTGAACTTATAGCAAAACAAAGTTTAGTCAAAATAGCTCGAACTTGAACCCAAGTACATTAAGGTTCGAATCTGAACCTAATAATGGTCCAACTTAGGCTAAACCCAAATCCATTAATATGCTAAACCAAAATTCATCAACAACCTAATCAGGATTGGATCAAAGATTAATTAGGGTTAGTCTACAACATGCCCAAAGTCATCAACAACACCTCAAACTTAATCGACAACATGCTAATAAGACTATTGATTCTCTAATTGAAGTGATTAGCACAAGCCAATACCACCAATCATTTTTGCAAATCAGATCAAGCCTAAGGTAGAATTGAACTCACTTAGTCAGTTAGTCTTATGCCATATTTGAATGTGATCAACTAACAACACGCTTAAAATTGTTGACCATACTTCAAAACTAAGCCAGCATACACTCAAAAGTCATTAGCAATACTTCAAACTTAACCGATAACACGCTAAAGAGGTTGTCAATTATCAAATCAGAAATGCTCAGCATAAGCCAAAGTTGCTAACCATTTCAAATAGAACTAAGGTTAGGCTTAAACTTGCTTAGTCAGTCAACCAAATGTCTTGTTCAAAATAAGTCACTAGCATTATGCATAAAGTCATCGAATACACTTCAAGCTCATCCAACATAAGATCAAACCCATTGGTGACACATCAAATATTATCAAAGCTACTGATTATCAAATAGAAATGGTCAACATTAGCCAATGCCACAGTATATTTTAAATCAAACCGAACTAATGGCATGCTTGAACCTGCTTAGTCAATTAGCCAAATGTCATATTCAAAAGAGGTCAGCCGATGACATGCTTAAAGTAATTAGCTACACTTTGAAACTAAGTCGACATGTGCACAAAAGCCATTGACAATGCTTCAAACTTAATTGACAACATGCCAAAGAGACCATCGATTATCAAATAAAAGATCAAAAAGAGACAACTAACAATTGCATAATGTAGTCAGTGAACTTCAAATCTTAAAAGGGTCAACTAACACAAACTATGATAGTTAGTCACACCCTAGAATAAGGCCAAATTATCAATATCCACTAATGATCAAACTAATGTCCATCTAGTCATACTTCAAGTGCACAGGAGCTGGGTATCGGTGAGTATCAAGCACTTCCCTCTTCCTCTCTGATTTTCATAATATTTATTATTCTGAATTTAGATTTATTTTATTGCAAAGTGAGGGTATGCTCTTTGGTAAGCAATATGTTTTTTTTTTCAAATTAATCAATTATACTTTTTCTTCTTTGTATCATGATTTTCATTATATAGATTGCTTGATTTTGGAGATTCCTGATAATTATGAAGCTAATAAGAAATAGAGACTTTCACTTGTTGAAAGTCATATACCCAAAATACCAAATTAAACTACAAGCCACCATTAAATTTTATTTGTTATTTTAATATTACTCCTCAGAGTCTCTTGCTAATTTGGGTGATTGATTTTGACTCTACAATAGTATAGTAGTAGTATAGTAGTAGCAATAGTAGTATAATAGTACAAGTAATAGTTTACTAGTTGTAGTATACTAGTTGGGTAGTAGTAGTAGTATCAGGAGTAGAAGCAGTATTAGTAGTAGTAGTAGTGGAAGTATAGTGGTAGTATAGTAGCAATAGCAGTAGCAGTATAATAGTAATAATAGTAGTATTATAATATTATAGTAATTGTATACTAGTATAGCAGCAGTATAGTATACTAGTGGTATAGTAGTAGTATAGTGGTAGTGAAGTACTAGTATCGTAGTAGTTGTAGTAGCTAGAGGAGGAGGAGTATAGTAACATACTACTGTTAGTTGTGGAAGTAGTTGTGGTATAGTAGTAATAGTATAATAGTAGTAGTAGGAGCAATATAGCATAGTAATAGTTATAGTAGTACTAGTTAAAAAAGTAGTATAGTATTATAATAGTAATGGTGCTTGTAGTAATAGTATTAGTAGTTGTGTAGTAATAGTAGCAGTATAGTAGTAGTATTAGTAGTTGTTTAGTAGTAGAATAGTAGTAGTAATAATAGTATTATAGTAGTATTAGTAGTATAGTAGCAGTGGTAGTATAATAGTAGTATAATTATTATAGTAGTAGTAATAGCAATAGTATTATAGTTGTAGTATAGTAGTAGTGTGGTAATAATATAGTATTAGTGCCGCAATAGTTGTAATAGTATAATAGAAATATTGTATTACAATAGTAGTAGAAGTATGTTAGTCTAATCATAGCAGTACTTGTAATTAGTATAGTAGTAGTGGTGGTATAATAGTAGTAGTGTGAATAGTATAGTAGTAGTGCTAATATAGTAGTATTAGTATTGGTATAGTAGTAGCAATATCGTAGTAGTAGTACTAATAATAGAAACAGTATAAAAATATAGTAGTAGTACTAGTTATAATACTAGTAGTAATTATCCTATAGTAGTAGCAGTAATATAGTAGTAATATTAATGATAGCAATTTAGTAGTAATAATAGTAATATCGTAGTATTAGTAGTGTATTAATAGTAATAGTAGTACTATAGTTGTTGTTGTAGTAGTAGTGTAGTAGTAGCATAACTATAGTGGTGGTTGTAGAGAAGTACAATAATAATAGTGATATACTGGTAATAGTGGTAGTATTGTAGTAGCAATAATATAATAGTGGTAATATGAGTGTTGGATTATAATAGTAGTAATTATTGTTATTATAGTAGTAGTATAATGGTAGAACTAGTAGTTTTGTAATAGTAGTATAGTAGTAGTGGTAGAGATAGTAGTATAGTATTAGTTTTACAAATAGTATAGTTGTAGTATAATAATAATTACAACAGTAGTATTAGTTGTAGCATATTAGTAGCATTAATAGTCACAGTATACTAGTAGTAGGGGTAGATTTGTAGTATATTGATAGTTGTATAGCAGTAGTTATTGTTGTAAGATAGTAATTGCAATAGTATGATAATACTATATTATAATATTTTTGTAGTATCAGTAGTTGTATAGCAGCTGTAGTAGCATTAGTACAGTAGTAATATAGCAGTAGTATAGTAGTAGTCAAAGAATTGTTGTGGAAGTAATAGTGTATTAGTCAAAGTATGGTAGTAGTAATATCAGCATATTAATTGTAGTAGTAGCAGTACAGAAGTTCTAACAGTGGTAATATGGTAGTAGTAGTTATAGTAGTAGTAGTTATAGTAGTAGTATAAAATATAATACAAGTAGTACTAATTGTATTGTAGTTATAGTATAGTAGTAGTAGTAATAATAGTAGCAATAGCAATAGTAGTAGTGGTTGTATAATACTTGTAATAATGTAATAATAATATTTTTAGATGTAATATAATAATAGCAGTAGCAATAGTAATAGTGGTTGTATAGTAGTTAGAGTAATGTAATAATAGCAATTATATTAGTAGTATAGTAGATAAAGTATAGTAGTATTAATAGTAGTGGTATAATAATATAATTGTAGTAGTATACTAGCAATAATGTAGTACCAGTACTAATAGTACAAGTATGGTAGTACCACTACAACTATTACTATTACCACTAATACTAAATTACAATAGTATAACAATACTACTACTATTATAATATTATACTATTATACTATTTTCCTACTACTAATAGCACTAGTAATTTGATACTACTGTTATAATACTAATATAATACCGCTATAATACTACCATTATACTACTACTCCTACTACAGTTATACTACTAATATATTATTACAACTAATATACGAGTAATACTATTACTATACCACTACTTCTATAATACTACTATTATTATACAACAACTACTACTATACTAATACTATCATATTACAACTAGTACTGCTACTATAGTACTGTACTATTACCAACACTATACTAATACACTACACTATTACTGCTACTACCATATTACAGTTATTATATCACTACTATTGCAATACTACTTATATATTATTAATATACTTATTTTATTACTACTTCTACTTATTATTCTAGCACTATTATATTACTACTATCCTATGCTATAACTGCTATTACTGCTATTGTTTCTATTCTGCTATTGCTAGTACTACTATTATGCTACGCTAATACTATACTACAAATCTATACTATTATATTATACTATTATAGCACTATTATACTACTAGTACATTGTTTACGTACTACTACTGCTAGTACTATTATTATGCCATACTAATACCATAGCACAATTCCATACTACTACAATATACTATTATACTACTATTATACTTTATTATTACGACTACTATACTATAATTATGCTATTATTGCTACTATACTACTTCTATACAACTAATAGAATATTTTTGTTACAACTATTACTTACTACTATAATATTATTATACTACTACTCGTACACTGCTGCTATTACTATTATACTACTAGTATCCTACTTCTATCTATTAATATACAATTATTATTTCTAGTATCACATACTAATACTATACTTTTATAATACTACTACTATACAACTAATATTACTATTACTTCTACTTCCACTATATTACTACTATTGCTCGAATTGCAACTAAACTATAGTGATGTTATACCATTATTTTATACTTTTCTGTCATACTATTATAGTTTTAAACGGTTTACAAAAAATAAATAGGCATCAGGCATAGCCCGGGACCCACTGGTCTATGAGTCATGCCTTGCCTGGATAGCTTTTTAAAAAAATTCAGTATACATTTATATATTACAATAATATAACGAGTAGTAAGTTATACCTTAGTGGTGAAGATTCTTGAACTTTCTTCCATGGACTAAGGTTCAACTATGGGATAGAAAAAGAGAATTTAATAATGGGCCAACATGGCCCCGGGGCTATGCAATGCATGGTGTAATCATGCCACGAGTCGTGCTTGACCCAAGAACAACTCGAGGAGTGCTAGGCCCGGCCCGACATACAGGCCATAGCAGACATGGTCCGAATATCATAGATTTCAAACCATGACAAGCACGACCCATTGCGAGCTGTGCCAAGCTGGCCCACGAGCCTATTTTGACATGTCTAATTACTACCACTTCTATTTCTACTATTATACTACTATTACTGTACTATACTACTAGTACTATAACAACACTTCTACTAGTATTATTCTACTACAAATATACTATTATATTACTATACTACTACTAATACTGTAGTATAATACTATAGGGTGCTTCTATTATAATACAATTATATTATTACTACTACTACTACTACTGTAGTATTACTACACTATTATACTAATATATTAATATAGTGCTACTGTTATTATGACTTTTATACTACTATACTAGTATACCACTACTAGCACAATACGATTAGTAGTATTAAACTACTATTTTACTTCTACTAGTCCTATTCTACCATAGTAATATGTTACTATACTATTGTACTATACTACACCAACAACTACTCCTACTATTATTTCTACTACTATACTGCCATTATTAATAATATATTACTATTACTACTATATTAATTCTACTACTATTACTTCTATACTACTACTACTGTACTACTATTACTGCTAGTACTACTACTATACTACTATTGTATTATTAGTACTATAACTATTGTTATACTACTACTACTACTACTACTAATATACTTTAATACTACTACTACTACCATAATTATAAAGCTACAACTATACTACTACTTCTACTATACTACTACTATCATTATACAACTTTTACTATACTATTGCTGCTATTTTATTTCTACTGCTATACTAGTAGTCTTAATATTATACCTTTGCTACTATTATACTAGTGCTACTATTATACTACTAGTACTCTATTAGTATTACTACATCTACTATACCATTTTATATAACTACTACTATACTATTACTATATTACTTCTACTAATATACTACTAGCATTATATTACTATACTATTACTACAACTATACTAACATTATTACTACCATTATTATTCTGCTATTACTATTATACTAATAGTACTATATTATTATATTTCTACTATCACTATTACTACTACTATATCACTATTATACGCAACTTGATGCATCAGCTAGTGACGACCAAATTTAAAAGAACGTTAGTCCAATTATCAGGTCAAAGGTCAAGTTGGGTCAAACTCTTTTCTTTCGAGAACAAGTGGATTGGCCTATGTGGAGTTCTAATTTGGCCTATCGAAATCTTCTTAAGTGGAGCATTTCTCCATTTGACTAAATTTAATGTTACTTTAAATTTAGGAAACTTTTAGAATTATAAGGTTCTTCTAACTAGTTTCCAATGTAGAGCTTTAATATTTTGAAGTGTTATATTTATTAAACCTTATCTAGTACCTATATGTTCTCCTTTTTAATCATACCTTTTTGAAGTTTTTTCTTGAATTGATTTTCAAGGCTTATCAAATGTTATAACTTGAATCGTTCAAGCATGGCAAATTACTCTAACTTCTTATCATAGGTGTGGTTGCTTGCATTATCACATTGGTGGTGTGCTTGCTTATCATTTGTCTCTTATCTATGGTGTGGTTGTTCAACATTATCACCTTGATGGTGAGATACCTATCTTTTCTTTTGTTTATTAACTCTCCATTCATTGTTTTTCTTTTGGTTTGCTTATCATCTTATCTAATCATATCTATTACTACTACTACCATACTACTACTACTACTATATTACTACTATTCCACCACTATACTACCACTACTACAAGTACCACTACTATGCTACTACTACTATAATTACTATAATTGTGAATGAGATAAAGGAGATGTGCTCTTCTTGCAACACTTCAATTGGCCTGACCTAGTGCTCCATCAACAACCATTGCTAAATCTAGACTTGCATAACTAGCAAATCCCTAGAGTTAAGTGCTTTATAGGCCTCAAACATAGAGATGAGGAAGCCATCATAGTCTTAGCTTGAAAGTTTTCGTTGCTCTTATCATAAAATGGCAGCGATCAGCACCTAGTTGTACTCAGCCAAGAGGCAACATAGCTTCTTGTTATACTCCACCTTATTCTCTGCCTTGCATAGCTTGATCGCCATCTCAGAAGCTAATAGATTTGAAGAAGGAGAAGAAAATGAAGAAGAAGAAGCGAAGACAAGTTGTAGAGCCCAAGGACCAAGACCAAGCGTAGAAGCTTCATCAAGTATGATGACGATCTCTGCTATCTTGCATCAAGCTTCTTCACAAACCCTAAAAATGGAAACCAAAATACTGGCCAAAATATTTTGGCTGAAACTAAAATATTTTAGCTGATTTTTAAAACCTTGATCTAAATATGGGCTTGATGGCCACATAAAATAAACTTCTATTGCCATGTGGAAGTGGACTTGAATTATCAGGTAAACATAGACTTAATTTACCATGTGGGAATGAACTTTTGTTAACCATATGAAAGTTGAGTCAGGTTGTCATTTAACAATGGGATTGGATGCCATGTAGAATGGACTTTATTTGCTACATGAATGTAAACTTAATTAGTTATGTAAAAGTGGACTTGAATTAACACATAAATATGGACTTGATTACCATACAAGATGGACTTTAATTTGTCATATTGAAGTGTACTTGAATTACCATGTAAATATTAGCTTGGTTATTACAAAAATTGTACTTTGTTTGCCATATGATAGTGTTCTTTGTTTACCATGTAAATGTGGGCTCGATTGCCACACAAGATAGACTTTTCTTGATATGAGAAAATTGACTTTGTTTGTTAGAACAATGTATGCTTGCTTTCCTAAAGACAATTTGGGTATTGGCAGGCGAGGGTGGTTGAGGACTAATACTCTGGAGGACTAATACTCTAGTTCCTACCTATACACTCTCTACTTCACAATCAAGATTTGACATAATAAAATTTGGCCTTAGTCCCTTGAATGGGTTTGGCCCTTGCTCTCTAGGTAGACTTAGTCTTTGCTACGTAGGTGAAAAGTCTCTACCTCCTAAATAAGTGGTGAGGAATCAATCCATACTTATGTAGAGTTTGATTGCCCATGTAGTCATCATTGGTTGAGAAAAATGTACCACAAACCCTTCACTGAGGATGATAGTGTAGGTTGGGGTAAGAGAATCACTTGATGATGGAATTTTTCTTTTTCAATAGAAAATCAACCATTAGTTTCTACATTTTTTTCCTTTTATTGTGTGCCTAGGCTTGTTATATTTTCACACTTGGAGGTGAAGTCATGTCCCACTAGATATGCCAAAATTTATGCAGCTGAAATTGATCATCTAAGATAGTGAGAGACCATGAAGAGCAATCCCAAAGTAACAAGTGAAAATTTTTTATGGTTTGAGTGCACAATCAGATGTAGTAGTATAGTAGCAATAGTAGTATAACATAAATATAGTAATAGTATAGTAGTAGTTGTAATTGTAGTAGCATAGTACTATTATTCAAATAGTATAGTAATAATTGTCGCAGTAATAGTAGTAGTAGCAGTATCAAGATTGTATTATAGGAGTTATATATTAGTATCGTAGTAGTATAATAGTAGTATAGTAATTATCTACTAGTTGGCTAGTAGTTGTCTAGTAGTTGTAGTAGTGTAGTGATAATACAAGTAATAGTAGTGGTACTAATAGTAGGATAGTGGGATAGTAGTATAATAATAGCAGTAATATTTTAGTAGTATAGTGATATAATAATAGTAGGAATAGTAATATACCAACAATCCAACAGTAGTACTAGTAGTGGTATAACAATATAATAACAGTAGCATAGAAGCGGTATGGCAGTAGTAGTATAGTAGGGATATAATAAAAGTAGTAATAGTATAATAGTAGTAGTAGTAGTGGTGGTATAATAGTAGTACTATCATAGTATGGTAACAGTAATTAGTAGTAATAGTAGTTGTACAGTAATAGTATAGTAATATTATAGTAGTAGTATAGCAATAGTCATATTATATTAGCAGTAGTGATAGTATAATTATAATATAATAGTAGTATAGTAGTAGTAGTAATAGTATATTAGTAGTCGTACTAGTAGTATAGTGACACGATAGTATAGAAATATAGTAGTATAGCGTACTAGTAGTGCAATAGTAGTAGTAGTGTAACAGTAAAAGTAGTTATAGTAGTATAGTATAATTGCAATATAGTAGTAGTAATAAAGTAGTGGCACTATAGTACTAGTATAGCCATGGTTGTATAGTAGTAGTATAATAATATAGTATAGTGGTATAATTATACTAATAGTACAGTAGTACAATATAGCAGTAGTCTACTATGTTAGTAGTACTAGTCGTAGAGATAGCAATATATTGAGAGTAGTGGGAGTATAGTAGTATGATAGTAATAGTTGTAGCAGGCATAGAGTAGTAGTAGTAGTAGCAGTAGTAGTAGTATGGTAGTAGTATTAGTAGAGTACTATTATACTAGTGGTAAAAGTATACCAGTATAGTATAGTAGAATGGTATAGTAGTATAGTAGTAGTATAATAGTAATATAGTAATATACTATGGTAATATGGTAATACTGGTATATCAGTAGTAGTAGTAAAATAGTAGAAGTATATTATAATAATAGTAATAGTGGTAGCAATTGTAGTTGTACACTAGTATTATACTAGTACTATTGCAGTAGTATAATATTAAGATAATAATACTAATAGTAGCTAGTATAGTAATCGAGCAATAGTAATAGTATAGTTGTAATAGAATAGTAGTAATAATTGTACTATTAGTATAATAGTGGTAATATATAAGTAGTATAGCTGTATTATAATAATTATAGTAGTAGTAGTATAACAATAGTATAATAGTATATTAATAGTACTATAGTACGAGTATTATAGCATAGTAGTGGTAGTGGTAGCATTAATATAGTACTAGTAGTATAACAGTAGTATAATAGTAGTAGTGTAGTAGTAGTACAATATTAGTAGTAGTATAGTAATCGTAGTTATTAACTAGTGTCATAGTACAATACAATAGTATAGTAGTAATGGTAGTATAGTGTTTGTAGTATTACTAATAATTTTAATAGTAATATTGTAGTAGCAGTATTATAGTAGTAGTAGTATAGTAGTAATAGTTATTATTATTGTAGAAGTAGTTACAGTATAGTAATAGTAGTATAACACTATAATAGCAATAAGTTGTAGCTATAGTAATAATACAGTAGAAGTATAGTAATATAATTGTATAATACTATAATTGCACAAATATTAGTAGTAGTAGCATATTATTATGATAGTAATAGTAGTGAAAGTAGTGGTAATATTGTTGTACTAGTAATACCAATATACTAGTAGTAATAATAGTACTATTATACCAGTAATTGTAGTATAGTAGTAATATAGTAGTATTGTCATTGTAAGATAGAAGTATAGTAGTAGATGCAACAATAGTACTTATACTAGTATAGTGGTAGCACATTAGTAGTGATATAGTAGCAGTAGTATAGTAAATGCAGTAGTAGTAAAAATATAGAAATAGGAGTCGTATTGTAATATAGTAATAGTAGTATAGTAGTAGTTTAGTATAATAGTATTATTATCATAATTATGATAGTATTAGTGAAGTAGCAGTAATAGTATAGTTGTTGTTGTATAATTGCAATATAGCAATATAGTTATAGTACTAGTAATTGTGGTGATATTATAGTTGTAATAGTAATATTAATACTATATTAATGGAATTCACATACTAGTAGTACTTGTATATTAGTAATAGTAAAGTATGTTAATAATAGTAGTAGTTGTTGTAATAGTAATTGTGGTAGTATACTATTACTAGCGATATAATAGTGATATAGTAGTAGAAATAGTATAACGGTGGTAATAGCGGTATAACTTGAGTATTGGCTTGGTGGTTGCACTAATCTTTTCTACATGAGAGGTCACTGATTCGAACCCCACTTAAAGCAAGCCTTTAATGGTAAATCCCAGTTGGTAAATAAAGAATTATACCAGTAGTATAGTTATAGTATAAGAGTAACATTAGTAGCATAGTGACAGTGTAGTAGTAGAAGTATACTACTAATACTAGTATAGTTGTATACTATAGTAGTAGTGAAGTAGTAGCGATAGTACTATGATAGAAGTATAGTAGTAGTGGTAATACTGTAGTATAGTATACTATTATTAAATAAAATTATTATAAAAAATTAAATAGTTTTTTAAGCTTTAAATTATTGAAGTCTTAATTTTGATAAAAAGATATTAGTTTACAAAAGTGGTTCACTAGTCTTGACCTTGACCTTGACCTTGACTCCCAACCAAACGGATCCTAATTGATCTAGAGTTAGCCTGCGAGCTCATCCAAAAATCAAATTCTTACTAAAGACTAGGCTACAAGCATGCCTAAAAGTCTAATCAACTAAAGGGTAGCCTACAGACCTATTTGAAAGTCAGAATCAACTAATGGTTTGGTTGCGGGTAGCTTAAAAGCCAATGCAACTTAAGGTTATCTTGCAGGCCCACCGAAAATCATTATGATAGATTGATATCTCTCAACCCAAAATAAAATTGATAAACATAAATTGTTTTAACTAAAATAAATAAATTAGTTGAACTCAAGTTAGTTTAACTAAAATAAATAAATCAAACCAAAGTGACTCGAACAAAGTACCAAATAAACTTGAATGGATGAAAACAAATGGATTGACACTAGTCCAAATGAGTAGAGAAGCTCTCTACTAACTTATTGATCGATCATACTCAACCATAACTAGCAAAGCTTTCCTAGTATATTGATACATTGAGCTGGTTGATCAGTTTTGATGAGCTAAGAAATTGTAGGTTCTCTATTGGGTGACCAGTACCCCAACCAATCTTTTAGTTTTGATAAACAAGGAAAAGAATCCCCTTTGTCAAATGACCAATACCTAAACTGGTCTTCAGGTTCTGTTAAACTTAAAATCACACCCATTTTGGTTGGTCGACTGGTACCCAACTGGTCATCCATTTTAGTAAAAAAATTGATGACCAAGGGTCAGATTCAACCATAATTGGGTCAAGTGATCAGTCCAAACCTTGGTCAATTCATGTTGGAATTGACTTAATTTTGAATTAAAACATGTTTGAATTGAACTCCAATTGAGTCAAACAACATTGAAACTAAATCAAAACAAATCCAAATTGAGCACTAATTAAGTCAAGCCGTAATAAATTTGAATTGAAATTTGATTGAATCAAATAGCATTTGAACTATACCACCACAAGTTTGAATAGAACTGTAGATTGAGTCAAACCATATTCAAACTAAACCATAATAAGTTTGAATAAAACTCTAAATAGAGTTAATTAACATTCAAACTAAATCACAACAAGTTTGATTGGAACTCTAAATTGAGTCATATCACATTTGACTAAACTACAATATGTTTAAATAGAACTCTAAATTGAGTTGAATAACATTTGAATTAAACAATAATAAGTTTGAATAGAATTCCAAATTGCATGAAACCACAATCACCACAAGTTTGAATAGAACTCTAAATTAGTCAAACCACATTGAGCTAAACCACAGCTAGTTTGAAGAGAACTCTAAATTGAGTCAAACCACAATTGAACTAAACCACAATAAGCTCAATTGGAACTCAAAATTGAGTCAGACCATATTTGAACTCATAATAAGTTTGAATAGAACTATCATTTGATCTAAACCATAACAAGTTTGAATAGAACTCTAAATTAAGTCAAACCACAGTTCAGAGCTAGGCCAACCCCAAAAGTTCTATTGAAGATGCTTGGCTATCTCAACTGAAAAAGTCATTAGTGATGCCTCAAAACTCAATCGACAACATACCAATGAGGCTATTAATTATTGAATAAAGCTAATCAATAATATGCTTAAGGCCATCAACCATGCTTTAACACTGAACAAACCCCAAAAGTCATTAGTGAAGCCTCAAACTTAATAACAACATGCCAATGAGACCATTAATTATCAAATGAAGTCAATCAACAACATGCCTAAAGCTGTCAAAGCTAAACCAACACTAAGATCCATTGGTGACACTTGGGTAAGCCAAGTCTAAAAGCTATTGGTGACACCTCAAACTTAGTCGACAACACACCATTGAGGTCATTGATTGTTAGACAAAGTTAACTAATAGCACACTAAAAGTCACCAGCCACAATTCAAAGCTAAACTAATCCCAAAAGCAATTGGTTGCACTAATCCCAAAAGCAATTGGTAGCAAAAGCTAAACTAAAAGTTATTGCCAATGTCTCAAACTTAATCAGCAACAAGCCAATGAGGCCATCAATTGTTAAACGTAGTTAACCAATAATACATTTAAAGTTATCGACCATGCTTCAAAGTTAAACCAATTCTAAAAGCCATTGGTGATGCTTTAAATCTATTTGACAACACACGAAAATTCTATTGATTATCTTAAAAATAATTAGCATAAGTTAAGGCCATTAACCGTTTTCTCAAGTCAAGAATCAATAAAAGTTAATTGACTACAAATAGAAAGTCATCAGTCAAACTCCAAACCTTAATGGGGTTAACTAATATAAGCCAAGATAGTCAGCCACACATTGAAATCAAGCCAAGTCATTGACATCCACCAAATATCAAATCAAGCATCCGTCTGAGTCAAGTTCAACTTAGTCCAGAACACAGGAGTAAGGTAGTGGTGAGTATAAAGCTTTTCTCATTCATGATTTTAAATTTAAATTCCTTAAATTGTAATGTGAGGATATGCCCTACTTAAAACATGTATACCTTTCTTCAAATTAATTGATCATGTTTTCTTCTTTTGTACCGCTATTTCTATTAGCTAGGTTCCTTACATTAGGAGGTTCCTAACAATTATTAGGATAATTGACAACATGGTCTTTTGCCTATTGGAAAGTCATATTCCTACAATAATTGATTGGACACTCAAATCAACATATGTTTTTTATTTGTTATTTTGAGATTTCTTCGTGGGGTCTTTGCCAACCCAGGTTGATGATTTTGGCTCCACATTAGGTTACACCAAAAGTAGAACTAGGTCACAGCTGAACTTAAACCAAGTTGAATCTAAGCTAGAACCAGGTTGAACCAAATCATCTAGAACTTGAATCCAAGTTTATTAAGGTTCAAATTCAAACCCATGAAGGGTCCAACTAAGGCTGAATCCAAATATATTAACATATTAAACCAAGATCCATCAAGTACCTAATCAAGGTTGGATTGAAGATTAATTAGGGTTTGTCTATAGCATGCTCAGTGGCAACACCTTAAACTTAATCGACAACACACTAATGAGACTATCGATTCTCTAATTGAAGATTATTAGCACAAGCTAAGGTCGTCAATCATTTTTTCAAATGAAATCAAACCTAAGGCATGCTTGAACTCATTTAGTTAGTCAGTGTTATGCCATGTTTGAATGTGGTCAATTAACAACGCATGATCACACTTCAAAGCTAAGCCAACACATGCTCAAAAGCTGTTTGCAATGCTTCAAACATAATCAATAGCATGCCAAAGAGGCCATCAATTATGAAATCAGAAATAGTCAACATAAGCCCAAGTTTCTAACCATATAAAATTAAAAAAAAAGTAGATTAAAACTCACTTAGTTAGTTAACCAGATGCCTTGCTCAAAGTTAGTCAACCAGCATCATGCATAAAGTCATTGGACACACTTCAATCTCATCCAACATAAGACAAACCCATTAGTGACACTTCAAATATAATTAAAGTTGTTGATTATCAAATAGAAGTGGTTAGCATCAGCCAATGCTATACTCCATTTCAAACCCAATTGCACAGAAGGCAAGCTTGAACCTACTTAGTCAATCAACCATATGTTGTGTTTGATGGAAGTTAATTGACAACATGCTTAGAGCCATTATTAACACTTTGAAGCTAAGACAACACGCACTCAAAAGCCATTGATAATGTTTCAAACTTAATTGAAAACATATCAAAGAGATCATCTATTATTAAATCAAATACTAAAAGAAGTCAATTGACAAGAAGCATAATGTAGTTAGCGAACATTAGATCTTAAAAGGGTCAACAGACAAAAACCAAGATAGTCAACCACACCCTCAAATCAAGTCAAATTATTAGCATCCACCAAGGATCAAACTAAGGACCATCTAATCATATTTAGTGTGCATAGGAGTGGGATAGCGATGAGTATCATGTACTTCTCTCTTCCTCTCTTATTTTTATAATCATTATGATTTTTAATTTAAATTTCTCAAAGGGCAAAGTGAGGCTATGCTCTTTGCTTAAGCCATATATTTTTTTCTCAAATTAATCAATCGTGTTTTTTCTTTATATCGCTATTTTTATTAGCTAGGTTGCTTATTTTAGGACATTGCTAATGATTGTCAGGGTAATTAACAAAAGAGGCTTTTGCCTATTGAAAGTAATATTTCCAAAATACCTAATTAGTTACAAACTGCCCATAAATTTTATTTGTTATTTTGATATTGCTCCTCGGAGTCTTTTCCTAACCCAAGTGGTTGATTTTGGCTCTAGAGTAGTACATTAGTAGTATAGTAGTAGCAATAGTAGTATTATAATAGTAGTAGTATGGTAATAATAATAGTAGTATTATAGTATTATAATAGTGATATGCTAGTATAGCAATAGCATAGTATAATAGTGGTATAGTAGCAGTGTAATGGTAGTGAACTACTATTATAGTAGTAGTCATGGTCGCTGTTGGAGGAGTGGTAATAGCAGTAGTAGTATAGTAACACACTACTATTATTAGTGGAAGTAGTGGTCATATAGTAGTAGCAATACTACAATGGTAGTACTAAAAGCAATGTACTATATTAGTAATTGAAGTAGTATTAGCCATAATAGTAGTATAATAGTATAATAGTACTTGTTCTAGTAGTAATAATAGTAGTAGTTGTGTAGTAGTAATAGCAGTATAGTAGTAGTAATAGTAGTAGAAGTAGTATAAAAGTATAGTAGTAGTACTAGTTGAAATACTGATAGTAGTTGTTGTATAGTAATAACACTAATGTAGCAGTAATAATAATGATAGCAGTTTGGTAGTAATATAGTGGAAGTAATAATAGTAGTATAGTAATGTTACTAGTGTAGTAATATAGTAGTAGTAATATTAGTACTATAGTTATTGTTGTAGTAGTAGTATAGTAGTAGCAAAATTATAGTAGTAGTAGTGGTTGTGATAGTATATAATAGTAATAGTAATATATTATTAATAGTACTAGTATAGTAGTAGTAGTATGAGTAACAAATTAAATAGTAGTAGTTGTTATTGTAGTTGTAGTATAATGGTAGAACTCATAGTTTTGTAGTAGGTATATAGTAGTAGTGTTAGAGATAGTAGTATAGCAATAGTTGTAGTAGTAGTATTAGTTATATTATATTAGTAATAGTAATAGTCATAGCATAGTAGTAGTGGTGGTATATTTATTGCATAGTAGTAGCTATATAGTAGTAGTAGTTGCTATAAGATAGTAGCTGCAGTAATTTGATAATAGTAATAGTATAATATTTGTATAATAGTAGTAGTTGTATAGTAGCTATAATAGTAATAGTACAATAGTAGTGTAGTAGCAGTATAGTAATAGTAGTGATAGTGTTATTATAGAAGTAGTGGTATAGCAGTAATAAAAGTAGTATTAGTTGAAGTGCAATAGTAGTTTTGTAGTAGCAGCACTGCAGCAATAGTATAGTAGTAATAGTAGTAGTAATATGGTTGCAATAGTAGAATATTCATAGTAGAGGGAATGGTAGCTATGTTATAGTTATAGTATAGTACCATTGATAGTAGCAGTAGCAGTAGTAGTAGCGGTTATATAGTAGTTGTAGTAATGTAATAATAGTGGTTACAGTAGTAGTAAGGTAGTAGTATGACAATTGAAGTATAGGAGTAGTAGTAATAACAACAATAGTTACAATGTAGTAGCAATACTAATAGTATAAGTATAGTAGTATTATTGTAGTATAATAACAGTAGTAGTATAATAACAATAGAAGTATAGAAATATTAATAGTAGAAGCACTATAGTAGTAATGGTAGTATATTGTATTACTATAATAGTAATAATATAATAGTAAGAGTATAACACTAGTAATAGTATAATAGTAATAGTATAGTAGTAGTATTATAGTATAATAGCAGTAGAAGAATAATAGTAGTATTTACAGTATTATAATAGTTGTAGTATAGTAGATTTAGTGGAGTACATACTAGTAATAGTAGTATTAGTAGAAGCATAATAGTAGTAGTAGTTGTTATAGCATAATAGTATTTTTAGTGGTAGTATAGTTGTAGTACTACAATAGTAGTACTAGTCATAATATAATAGTAGTTCTATAGCAGTAATAGTAGTAATATAGCAATAGTGAAAGTAGTAGTAGTATTATAGTTGTTGTATAGTAGTAGTGTAATAGCAGTATAGTATTAATATCACAATAGTAATAATAATAGTAGTTGTAGTATAGTTGTATTATTGTAGTATAGTAATAGTAGTAATATATTGGTATAGTATTAGTAGTATAGTAGGAAGAGTAGAAGTAGTAGTATAATAATATCAGTAGCATAATAGAAGTGGTGTTATAATAGTAGTAATAGTAGTATTAGTATATTAATATAGTTGCAGCGGTACTAGTAGTAATAGTAGTTGTTGTTGTATAATTAATAGTAAGATAGTAGTAATTGTATTAGTAGTAGTTATTGTATATTAGTAGTAGTTTAGTAGTAGTGTCATAGTAGTGATTGTAATGGTATAGTAGTAGTAGTGGTATAATATTAGTAGTGACAGTAATCTAGTAGCTGTAATAGTATAAGTGTTATAGTAATGTTATAGTATTAGTGTTACAGTATTAGTGTTAGTGTTATAGTAATAGCATAAGTATAGTAGCATTAATGTATAATAGTAATAGTATTATAGTGGTGGTAATAGTAGTATAATAATAGTAATAGTATAATAGTTGCATTAAGAGTAATGTAGTACTATAGTTGTAGTTGTAGTTGGAGTAGCAGTAATAGTAATATAGTAGTATAGTAATATAATAATAGTAGTGGTATTATAGTGTAGTAATATAGTAGTAGTATAATATTAGTAACATAGTAGTACAAGTAATAGTAATATTATAGTAATAGCATTGTAGTATAATAATAATAATAGTATAATATTAGTTGTAATCGGAAAGTATAACGATAATTGTAATAGTATAGAATTAATTATAGTAGCAATGGTAATATAATAATTATAGTATAATAGTAGCAATAGTATAATAACTATAGTAATACAGTTGTAGTACTGTAATTGTATTGGTAGTATAGCAGTAATATAGTAGTAGCTATAGTAGTATAACAATATTATAGTCTAATAATAGTAAAAGTATAATAGGAGTATTGCAGTAGTATAACATTAACAGTATCATAGCACTAATAATAGCATAGTACTAAAAGTATAGTAGTAGTAGTATAATATTAGTAGTATAACTATTATAGTAGTAGTAATAATATAATATACTAGTGGAAGTAGTATAGTATAGTAATTGTAGTCTTATAATAATTTTAGTCACAGTATTGTAGTAGCAGTAGTCGTAGTATTATATTATTAGTTATATTAGTGTAATAGTTGTAATTTAATATGGTAGTGGTAGTAATGCACTAGTGGTAGTAGTCCTATAATAGTTCTATCAGTAGTATTGAACTAGTAGTAATGGCAATAGTAGTATTGTAGTATATTAGTAATAGTAGTATATTATTGGTAGTAGTTATAGTAGTATACTATAGTAGTACTAGTAGGATAATAGTTGTCGTAGTAATATAGTGATAGCAATTATAGTATTAGTAATATTGGGCTATAATAGTATTGGTTGTATAAAATTATTGATGGTATTGTTATAGCAGTAGTAATTTAGTAGTAGTCATGAATGGTAGTAGTAGAAGTATAGTTGTAATAATCATAATAGTGTACTAGTAGTTATAATAGTAGTTTTTACTTATTGTTATCATAGTTGTATAATAGTAGTATAATATTAATGGCAATATAGTTCTAATATTATAATAGCGGTAGTAGTAGTAGTATAATAGTAACAATAGTAGTAGAATAGTTACAATAGTAATATAGAAGTCGTCAACATTGTAGTAGTATTGTAAGATAGTATTAGTATAAGCAATATACTAACAATAGTAGTATAATACTATTAGTAAAACAGTAGTAGTAGTAGTAGTATAATAGAAACACTAGTAGTATGGTAGTATCAACAGTAGAAGTATAGTAGTAATAGTTGTAGTATAGTAGTAGTTATGGTCATAAAAAAGCCTTAGTGCAGTCACAGTATTACCAGTAACAGTATGATAGTAATAACAATAACATATTAATAGTATAATAATTGTAGTAATAGTATAAAAATAGCAGTAAAAATAGTATAATAATTGTATAGTAGTATTATAGTCATTATAGTAGTAATATAAGAATAGTAATAGTAGTATTGCAATATAAAAATAGTATTTGTATATCTATAGTATTAGTTTAATAATACTAGTGGTATAACAATAGTAGTATTTGTATAGTAATAGCAATAGTTCTAATATACTAGTAATAGTAATAGTAATAGTAATCGCATAATAGTAGCATTAGTAGTAATAAATATGTTATAGTAGTGGTAGTATAATAGTAGTGTGAAGAGTAATAGAAAATGTATAGTCATAGTAGTAGTACTAGAAGTAAAGTAGAACTAGTATTCTCTTATTAGTAGTGATAGTAATATCTAGAAATACTAATAATAGTAGTAGTACAATATCATAGTAGTAATAATAGTAATGGTATAGTAATAATAACACTATAGTAATGGTAATAATACCAATGAATATAACAGTAGTCATAGTAGTATAGTATTAGTCATATTAGTA
This sequence comes from Trichopus zeylanicus subsp. travancoricus, assembly GCA_005019695.1. Lineage (NCBI taxonomy): Eukaryota > Viridiplantae > Streptophyta > Magnoliopsida > Dioscoreales > Dioscoreaceae > Trichopus > Trichopus zeylanicus. Next base: position 1,543,566 of record RXID01019385.1, on the reverse strand, counting down.
TAGTATTAGTGGTAGTATGATTGTTGTATTAGTAATAGTATAATAGTAATAGTTCAGTAATACAATTGTAGTAGTAATAGTAATAGTAAAGTAATGCTAGTACTATAGTAGTAGTATATGCTACTATTATTATACTACTATACTACTATTAAAATATTATGATATTATTTCACTACTATTATATAATAATTACTATATTGCAATACTACTAACATGGTACTACAAAATACTATTACATAACTATAATACTACTAATATACTGCTACTATTATCATTCTACTATTATAATTACTTTTACTAATACAATAAAACTTTTGCCGTACTAGTACTAGATGTATCACTATAAACTAGTATTACTATCATTAGTACTAGTATAGTACTACTATTACTATAAATATACTACTATTAATATTATATTATACTACTATGACTATTACTATAACGATTTTCTACTGTATTTTTATTTTCATACTACTATTACTACAATACTACTACTATTATTATCCGACTATGCAACTACTATTTTATTACTATTACTACTATTAATATGCTACTTGAATTACATTACTACTACTAATATAATATCATTATACTATAAATACTATAGTACTCCTACTGCCACTATACTAGGAATTCTATTATTGTACTTTAACATTACTATCAGTACTATACCTCAGCTACTAGTAATATTATATAACTTCTATTATTGCTACTACTATTTTACTACTACAATTGTACTAGTATTCCACAATTATACTAGTATGCTACTATACTAATATATTAGTCTACTTGTTCCACTATACTATTATACCACTGTTTATATATTAGTACTAATAAACTGTTATTATTATACTCCTACTATTACCATTTCTAGTAGTACTATACTACTATTAGTATATAATGATTACTATTACTATACTATTATTACTAATATGGTATTACTACTATACTACTACTGTTAATACCATTACACTATTACTATCATTACTACTATTATACTACTTCTATTATACTACTACTTCTATTATATTATTATTATACTATTGCTTCTAGTATTATAACTATACTAATATACTAGTATACTACTAATGACAAAGTACTCCTACTACAATACTATTATGATACTATTAATATTACCACTTCCTATACTATTATTATACTACTACTACCACTATAACTATTTTACTATTTCTATAGTTATACTACTACTATGCTACATCTATACAACTATAACTACTTTTTTACTACTAACAATAAATTATAGTATTGTACTACTACCACTATCTAACTACTCATAAGCTATTATATTGTTACGAAAACACTATTAATAAACTATTACTACTAGTATTATTATTATTTTACTGTGATATAATGTTATTAATATTGTGATTCTACTACCATATAACTACTATAGTACTATTAATATTATACTACTACAAGTATTCTACAACTACTAATATACTATCATACTACTATTCTACTTCAGTATTATACTACTATTATTATACCACTATATTACAAATATTATAAAACTTCTATTATACTATTATACTACTGCATCTATTATTATTACTATGCTATTATACTACTAATATTACAACTATTACTGGCACAATAACAACAACTACTACTATAATTGCTACTATTACAAATATACTGCCATATTTTTACTATATTTTTTATACTACTATTGATATTACTACTATATCATGACTATTATAATACTACTAATACTTCTTTATAACTACTACTAATAATACTACCAATACTTTTATACTAAAGGTATATTAATGTTGTTATTACTACTATACTATTATTACTATTACAACTATTATAGGACCACTACTACTACTATTGCTGCTACTAGTATAATACTGTTATTGCTGTGACTACTACTACTCTAATGGTACTAGCATTAGTATACTACAATACTACTACTATTGCTACTGTTATACTATTACTACTACTACTATAACTATATTACCACTAGTAATGCTATTATTATACTCTAACTACTAATATACTACTATTAGTATACTACTCTACTACTATTGCTACTACTATTATATTACTATACTTCTATACTCCTATACTATTGATAGTTACCACTATACTACTACTAGTACAACAATAACTACTATTAATAGTGTATTATGATGACTACTACTATACTGTTACTACTTCTGTGCTAACGTTAGTATATTGCTGCTACTATAGTACTAATATTATTATATTACTATTGCTACTATACTAACACTAATATACTACTTCTATCATACACCTAGTAATGTTATACTGACACTAATATACTACTACTATTACGTGCCGATTAATACTATGCTGACACTGCTATACTTCTATATTGTTACTACTATTATAGTAACACTAGTATACTACTACTACCATATTACTAGTACTACACTAACAGAAGCCTTAGTCCTAGTTGAAAGTTCTACTGGGGAAATGACCATAAAAGCATTGCGAGAGCAAAGGAGACAACAAGGAAAAGAGAAGGATGAAGCTTAGAAAAAGGTTATGGAATTAATGGAGATGATGATACAAATGAGACAAAAGGTCAACAAGTTGGAGCGAGCTCAACAGTTATCTAATGAGGCTGTAGAGGTCATAAAAGATACACCCCTTGTAGGTGAAGTCCCTAAAAATATAGGTCCTTCACAAACATCTACTCCACCAGTAAGGGATGCCCAATCCCCAATCTTAGGAACTCCTACCAATGTAGAGCTGCTATCATACATCCTACAGCAAATATAGCAAATGGTGGTTGCACAACTAAGACAAGGAAATGATATGGGTATGATAAATGATGTAGATAAACTATACCCTAATCACCACGACCAAATACCATATTCAAAAGGCTATATAGTGCCTAAGTTCAAATAATTTAACGGCATTGGTAACCTTGAGTAGCACATACCTCATTTCATTACTCTAAGTAGGAAGTCAAGTAATAACCCCTCATTATTTTGTCAATTTCCAACAAGTTTAACAGGGGTAGTATTTGAGTGGTATGCTAGTTACAATTAGAGTCCAAACAAATTTAGTCACAAATGAAAGAAATTTTCCGAATGAGCAACAAGGTGACCATTGCTGACCTCATTTCAATAATAAAGTGCAATAGCAAATTGGTCTTTGATTGCATCACATGGTGGAGAAACCTTAGTGTCAGGTGTGAATAATTCATGAGCCAATTTGAAGCTGTAAATCTAATTCTTAGTAACATAAGGAAGAATTGAATAGCACCATACCTGAGTGCTTCTTCTATCCATACTTTCCAAGACCATATTGTACAAGTCAAGAAGTTGGAGAGGATTGGCCCACCAGCCTTACTTAGTTCACAATATTTAAAACTAGAAAAAACTTTTGGCCATGCTTCAAAGCTAAGCCAACTCAAGAGTTGTTGGTGATTCTTGGCTAAGCCAACCCCAAAAGTTATTGGCAACACCACAAACATAATCAACAACATGCTAATGAGGCCATCAATTATCAAATCAAAAATTGACTAAAGTCAACTAACAACACACTCAAAGTCATCAACCACACTTCAAAGTTAAGTCAACTAAAAAGCTATTGGTAATGCTTAACTAAGCTAACCCCCAAAAGTTGTCAGTGATGCCTCAAACTTGATTAGCAATATGCCAATAAGGCTATCAATTTTCAAATCAAATCAAACTATGGTAGTCATGAACTTACTTAGTTAGTCAGCTAGGTGCCTTACTCAAATAAAATTAATAGATAATACGCTTAAAGTCATCAGCCACACTTCAAAGCTAAGCCAACTCAAAAGCTGTTGGTGATGCTTGACTAGGACAACCCCAAAAGCTCTTTGTGATACATCAAACTTAATAAAAAACACACCAATAAGGCAATCAATTATTAAATCAAAAACTAAAACAAAACTAACAACAGGTTCAAAGCTTGGGCCATACTTCAAACCTAAGCCAACTCAAAAATCATTGGTGATGCTCAACAAAGCCACTCTAAAAGTCGTGGTAATGCTTCAAACCTAATAGGCAACATGCTAATAAGGCCATCTATTATCAAATTGAAAATTAAACAAAGCCAACTGTTGACACATTCAAAGCTATTAGCCATATTTTAGAGCTAAACCAAATAAAAATCTATTAGTTATTCTTACCTAAACTAACCCTAAAGGTTCTATTAGTGATGCTTCAAACCAAATCAACAACATGTCAAGAGGCCAATGATTATCAAATTAGAAATCATTACCAAAAGCTAGTGTTGCTAATCATTTTTTTTTGAAGTCAAGAATCGAAAAAAGTCAACTGACAACAAACAAAAAGCTATCGGTAAGACTTTAGATCTTAATGAGATCAACTAACACAAGCTAAGTTATTAGCATTTGCCAAGGATCCAAGCATTTCCTCAAGTCAAGTTCCACTCAACCAAGGGGAAGAGAGTAGGGCAACGATGCACCTCAAGCCTATTCCCATTTCATTTCTCATTCCACTCTCTTTTTTATCTCAATTTTTGTTAGTTAGATTTCTCATTTTAGGCAATTTCTAATAATTATTAGGGAATTTAAAATAGGAACTTACACCTATTGGAAGTCATGTTTTCTCAACACATGATCACACTCAAACCACCGAATATTTTCATTTGTTATTTCTAGATTGCCCCCAAGGGGTCTCCGCTACCCTAGGCAATCTATTTGGATACCACAATAGTATAGCAATAGTTGTCCTAATTGTATATTATAGTAGTAGTAGTATTAGTAGTAACAGTATAAAGTAGTAATTTATTAGTATAGTAGTTATAGTGGTATAGTAATAGAATAACAGTAGTAATAATAGGAATATAATAGTAATAAAAATATAGTAATAGTAATAATAGTAAAGATAGTAGTAGTAGCAATAATAGTAATAGTAATAGTAATATAATAATAGTATACAAGGAGTTATACCAATACTACCAGTAGTAGTATAGTAATAACATAGCAGTAATAAAAATAGTAGTAATAGAAGCAGCAATAGTAAAATAACAAGAGTAGTAGAAGTAGTACCACTATAGCGATAATAGTAGTACTATTGTAGTAGTAATAGTAGTATAGTTATAATATAATAGTAGTACAATAATATTAATATAATAGTTGTAATAAAATAATACTAATGCTATACTTGTACTATTCCTACCACAATAATTACTACTACATAAGTACAACTTTACCACTATTAAAACTATCATACTACAGTAACTAATACTATACTACTATAATATTATTGCTACTACTATACTACTGTTATTTTACTAGTAATGCTAATATTATTATATTATTATTATTACTAATAGTACTACTATTATGTTATAGTACTACTGTGCTACTGCTATTAGTATTACTACGACTATTATTAGTATACTGCTACTATACTATCAGTTCTACTACTAGTATACTAGTAGTGCTATACTACGAATACTACAATTATACTATTACATGACTACGATAACTACACTACTACGAGTACTACTACTATACTACTACTATAATACTGCTACTACTGCAACCATAACAATTATACTATTAGTAATATTTCCACTATACTACTATTGAATCATGCAAAATTATTAGTGTTCATCATGTTCCAATGCGACTATCTAGACTCATCCCTTTAGATACCGAGATAGCCCTTGATGTGGACATGTGTCCCACATGATCGGTGTAGTAATCTCTAGGACCAACCTTTTAGGCTTCCTCATTTCATGTGGCAACAATCCGATGATTTGGGGAAGGTAGTTTAAGGAATCATTTGTCCCTTTTCACCCATGTTTGATAATTTTTGTCCTGTGTCTTTTGCAACCCTTATTTTATTTCCTTCTTTATTTGCTAAGTTTTTTTAAAATGTCATCTTCTTCTGCTCCTTCCTCCCCTTGATAGGGGTTGTATTTTAGTAATGGACCTACCACTTCATCAACCCCAGTAGTCATAGTTTCATCTTCCAAGGCAACATCCACCATAGTTCCCTGTCTTGGTGGGTTAAGTCCACACCCTCCATTGCAACTGTAGCCTCCAATAGGCCAGCTACTCTAGCTATCTTATCCTCTTGCACAAGGGTTGGTTCCAAGCCATCCACTATTCCCACATCGGTGCTCCAAGTCCACTTGAGGAAATAACACAGAGGAAGTGTCATTTTTTTTATCCTTTTCAATGATTGCGGCTTTTATTTTTGATTAGGGGACCTTGCTCAGCTTTGGAAAGTAGGACATGACTTTGTACTTCATTAGGTGTTTGTGAGGTGATAGTTTGAATTTGTAAACCATTTTCTAGGGGGTAAATCTTGAGGACATAGTAAACATATTTAGCTTTTCGGATGGGATAGAGTTGGACTTGTTGGGGTTTTAGTAGGAGAGAAAGGAATTGAGAGAGGAGTTTGGGTTTGAGTTTAGTACCTTTTGGAAGATGTTCAAAAGTAGCTTTAGGCAACATGTAGATAGCTTTACCCAGGATATCCTAGGAGTCTGAGACCTCTCCCTTGATCAAATTGTGCCCAACACCAAAAAATTTGTCATTGTTCTTTAAACCCTAGCTGATCGAAGGTTTTCATCATGACTGTTGAAATGTTTAGGGATGCCATCAAAGGCTGATAGGGTTCAAAATAGAGGGTAGATGATATTTTAATCCCAAGAAATGGTTGATATTAGTTTCCTCAAAACCCTAGATCCATCTACTTTTAGAGAGATCATCTCCTTAGGAATTTAACTAGGGCAAACTAAGTTCTTTCTTGTGAGTGGGGCAACCCTTCCACTTACTGACCTAATGTAAAGGTCTACCCAGAGGTTCATCAACTTTTAATCTCTTAGGTAGATGTGGTTAAGGATATTAGATCTACTCTCACATGGTTCAATAAGGCTTGTTTGCTAAAGCATAGCTTATCTGTGTCTTGGGAAGTTAGTATGTACCTTAGACTTTTGTGTTCTTGATTCTTCTATTGCTTTCTCCTTGATTGAACCATTAGTTAGATTTTGTATAGGGTTAACCTAGATCTTGTTAATGAATGAGTTTCTAAGGTAATAGGTAGGCACTCCTTAGGTGTCCCTAGTCTTGTCATCTTGAAAGAGGTTTTCTTGAGTAGAAGGCAATCGTCCTCCTTAAAATTCTATCCAAGGCCCAAGAAAGATGAAGTGAGAGGAGGAAGAGTAGACAAGGAATGGGCAGGTGATACCCCAACCTTCTGAGTGCCTCTCTTTGGTTGAATCCATAGGAGAGGCCACTGAGGCACTAAACTCTTCTATTGCATAGTTTGTTGACTATAGGAAGAAGGTGGTTTTGACTTCTAAACCTACACCTTCTCCTCCTTATATTAAAGTGTGGGCACAGTTGACCTCTAATCATCTAAGCTCCTTAAGCAAGGAGATAGACACTGAGAAATATTTCCTTAAAGATTTTGGGGATAGTGGAAGCCCCACATTGAGCAGCTCCCTGTAGAGATGGTCTTCATTAAGGGGGCCTAAACTTGTGCCAATGTCCTCTTGCATCAATGCTGCTCCTTTTTTTTTCCTTTTTGCTAACTTTTAGCTCGATTATTGATTCTCTATGTTTTTCATTATATAGGCCAATAATTTTTGAAGCTTAGAAGCAAATGGCTTCTAAGAAGTATAAGGCCACTAAAGTCAAGGAGGATGTAAACTTCCTCTATTCTCAACTTGAGTCACTCTAGCTCGAGGTTGGGAAAACAAATGAGGAGTTACAGGAGGAGAAAAATATCCTCTTGGTGGAGCAAGATTCAGCCTTAACAAGGTTGAAGAAATTGGAGGCTTGGTAAAAGGCTGAGCTAGACCAAGAAAAGGATGAGGCAGTGGTTATGTTTCATCAGAGCTCAGAGTACTTGGAGTGGAGCCTTCTCTTTGCCAACTCCTTCTTTGAGGGCTACCTCTGCTATAGAAACATAGTAAAGAAGACTCACCATGATCCTAACCTCAAGCTTGATGACCTACGAGTGGAACTTTGCAACAACTTGGGGATTCACCACCTAAAGTGGGGGTATGAGGAGATCCTCTAGAGTGAGAAGGAAGCTAAGGCATCTGCTAAGGAACAAGCGTCTATTGTCCCAAAGGAGTCCATCAAACCCCCAACATCCTCCAAATAGTTCTGCATATTCTACTTTGCCTTTTTTTAGAAAAGATTTTGTGATAGTGTTTCCCCTCAAATATGATATTCTTTTAATGAATGAAAGAGATTTTTTTTACTTGAGCCTTTTTTTCCTTTTACTTGATCGCTCTTGCACATATCTTGGCCCAAGCTCACTCAAATGTTAGTTGTTATTCATCACACTTGCAAATCAGCATATAGTTTCACCCTTTAGCCATGGTGAAGATTGCTATAAAGTGACAAGTCATAGCTCCCCTTTGCAATGGTTGGCTTTGGAGCTCCTTAAGTAGTGGTTCTTAAACTTGATATATCCAGTACTTGTCCATCCACCAAATGTTGAATGGCTTGGGGAAGAGAAGAGACTATTAAGAGAGAAATTTCAAGGACCATAGTGTGACTTAAGGTGAAAGCTTTATGTCTTGGCAAAGTTCTAAGCTTCTCATGATTTGCTTATGAACAAAATCATATGCCTAGTATAAAACCAAGGTCTTATGCCTTGAGTGAATCCAAGGTGTTATGCCTAGCTTATTGTCTAGGTTTTATGACCTAGATAGAACTAAGGTCTTATTCCTTGCTTATTGCTGAGGTCTTATGCCCTAGGTAGAATGGAGGTCATATGCCTAGCTTATCACTAAGCTCTTATACGTTGGGTGTGAGATCTTATGCTAGGCTTATTACCAAGGCCTTATGTCTCAAATAGAATCAAGGTCCTATGCTTGGCTTATTCTTAAGGTGTTATGCCCAGGTAGAATGAGGTTTTATGCCTGATTTATTATCGAGGTCTTATGCCCCTAGTGAATTCAGGGTCTTATGCTTTGCTTATCATTAATGCCTTATATCCCAGGTGAATCTAAGGTCTTATGCCTCGAGTGAATTCAATGTCTTAATCTAGCTTATTATCAAGGCTTTATGTTTGGGTTATTGTTGATGTCTTATGGCTCGAGTGAATTTGAGGTCATATGCCTCGGGTTAATCCGATGTCTTATGCTTAGCATATTTTCAAGGTCTTATGCTTGGTTTATCACCAAGATCTTATACCCTAGGTGAATCTGAGACCTAATGCCTAGCTTATCACGGAGGTCCTATGCCTCAGATAAATTTGAGGCCTTATGCTTAGCTTATTGCCAATGTCCTATGCCTTTAGTGGATCTAAGTCTTTGGTGGTCTATTGGGGCAAAACTTATCAATATCTAAAGACATAATGGAGGCATGATCTAGTCTAAAGATATAACATTCTTTGGTTGTCTACATAAAATGTCCTATAAAGTTCTTTATTGTCTTGGTGCTCGATCTTAAATGTTCCTATCCTTATGATCCAAGAAATTCTAAATTCCCTATCTAGTTCAATGATAATTTACTTGAAGGTCAATTAATAAGTTTAGCCCATCAAAATATCCAAACATCTGATCATAAATCTCAGTTCTATTCCCAAACATTATGGTATCGGGCCACTCATTGCTAGTACTCAGCAATGCTAGTGCAAACCCTCTTCCAGGATGAGCTCCTTCTCAGCTCAGACATTTGCCTCATTCATTCTAGGATCATAAGCCTAAATTGAGGTAAAGTAAGAATAATTTTCACTAGAATGACAACTTCAACCCCATAAGTAAGCATGAAAGGTGACTCCTTGATTATTGTCCGTGGCATGGTCAACAAGACCACAAAACATGTGATAGTTCATTGACCTGGACACTTTAGCTTCACTAAGATGTTTCATTATGCCTCAAATAAGGTTTGATTAGTTACCGTAGCTAAGTCTTTAGATTAGGGGCGGTCAATGAGGTAAACCTTAGTCCTATGCAAATACTACTATAGTATTTATTGAATCTTGAGTTGTCAAGTTGATTCCTTTTCTCTATAACTAGCACTCATGGAAATATGAACTCATAGATCAAGCTTTGCCATAGTAACTCTTGAACATTTCTCTTGGTGATTGTGGCTAGCAATCAGCTTTCACCCATTTGGTAAAGTAGTCAATAACAACCACTAAGAACTTCCTTTGACCTGATGCTAATGGGAATAGACCTAAGATGTCCATTCTTCATTAGTTGAAAGGCCGTGTAGATCGTGTTTGTTGGAGTTAAACCACTAGATTGCAGAGTAAGGAGGTGTGCCACTTGTGTTGTTTGCATTTGGAGATAAATTAAGATGCCTCGAAAGCCACATTAAGCCACTAATACCTTTGTCTAAAGAGCTTAGGTGCCACGACCTATCCTCTGCCATGGCTCCCACATATCTCACCATGAACCTCTCAGACAGCATAGTTAGCATCCTTGGGTCTTAGACAATAGAGGAGGGGCTACGTGGGGGATCTTTTATGCAAGAGGTGATGTTCAATGCTAGCTTCATGGTCTTCCAAGCCTCTTTCGAATCCTTAGGATGTTGTCCATCTTTGAGGTAAGTGATAATGGGATCCATCCAGCAAGGCTCTGCATCCACCGCATTCATCTCAATGGTCTTTAATTTGTTGAGTTGTTGAGGATTCTCCATAAAAATTTGCCATAGTACCAAATTTGAAGAAACCAAAGCTAGCTGAGTGAGAACATCTACTTCATGTTGCTATTTAGGGTACTAAGCAAATTTCCACTTGATCTATTTTTGCCATAAGCTTCTATGCCTTAATTACATACTAGGGCATGGTTGTGTTTTTTACATCATACTCTACAGTGACCAAGAAAACATAAGCTGTGATTCGCTAAATACCTTTAATTTTTTAGCTCCAACTACTAACACCATGTGTAATCTAAGGAGGAATGCTTAGTACTCTATGGCCTTATTTGAGGCCTTGAATTCAAGATGGGATAAATACTTAGCCACTCTCTCATCCGAACTTTGAAGGACAGCATGATCCTATAGCCCAACTTGCAAGATGAGCCATGTACTTAAACCTCCCATGACCCAGATTCTAATCCTGCTAGGTATGAGGTCAAGAAGTCTACTAAAGTCTGGGCTTTGATACCCTTCCAAGCCTCAAAGATGACATCAAATTGACTTAACTCAATGGACCCCTTGAGCAACCTTGCCAAGGTTTTGGCTTTTGCAATATCTATAAAAGTGGAAGATTGGTGAGCGCTATGACTGAGTTTGCTTGAAAGTAAGGGTAGGAGTTTGGGGTTTCCAGCACCATGGTGAATGATAACTTCTCCAATGGGGGTACCAAAACTTTACACCTGTGAGTACATGATTCACATAGTATATGAGGTGTTATCTTCTACATCAATTACTTATCAAAATTGAACTAATCAACTAGTCTAAGATTACTATAAAAAGGAAGAGTATCACATTTAGTTAAGGTCTCACCAATAAGGGTGGTTTGGCTAAGTGCTTTCTGAGTTCTTCAAAGGCTCGGTCGTATTCTTCCATCCATTTAAATCTATAACTTTGTTTGAGTGCCTTAAAAAAGGGCAAGCACTTCTCTTGATATCTAGATAGGAAGTGATTGGGCACAGCTAGGTAACACGTGACCTTTTGTGTCCATTCGATGGAGCTCAAAGGCTTCGCTCCCATAATTTCTTCAAACCTTTCATAGTTTACTTCTACTCTACATTCTAAGACTAGGAAGCTAAGGAACTTTCTTGAGCCTATCCTAAAAGCGTAGTTCTTTGGTATCCACTTCATCTTAAACCTCCTAAGTGTTTAGAAAGTCTCTTCCAGATCCATCAAATACCTATCAATGTGGAGGATTTTCACCAACATATCATCAACATATGTTTCCACATTCCTACTGAGTTCTGGCTCAAAAACATTTTTCACCATTCTTTGGTATGTTGCCCTTATGATGAAGGTAGTTTTCTCCTTGTCTTTAAGATTCATCTTAAAATGATTGTAGCCTAAGAACACATCCAAGAAGCTCTCAGGAGATGGTGGCCCAAGGTAGAGTAAATAAGCTGGACAACTTAGGTAGAGTATAACTATCCTTTGTACAAGCTTTATTCAAGTCGGTTAAGTTGATGCACATTCTCCATTTACCATTGGATTTCTCTACCATTACCATGTTTGACAACCACTCAAGGTAGTGGACTTCCCATATAAATCCTGAATTAAGAAGTTTACTAACCTCTGTGGTGATAGCGTTTGGGTGTTCAAGGGCAAAGTGCCTCTTACTCTACTTGACTAGTTTGGGATTTTCTATGACCATGAGTTTGTGTTGAGCCACCAAAGATTCAATACCTAGGAGATCCTAGAGGGCCCATGCAAAGACATTTTGGCTCCTTCTTAAGAGTCCTTGTAATTGGTACATAAGGGCTTTAAGAGGTTCACCCAAGCTTGAGTGCCCTCCCTGATGCTTCATCAATTACCAAACTAATAAGCACTATCAGGTGTTGTGGAAAACATGACTTTTAATAACAACAAGCCCCTATTGTTAATTACCCTGAATCTGCAGGAAGTAGCTAAAGTGAGAAAACTAGTTAAGAAAAATGGAGACATATAAGGAAAAGAAGAATGCATTTAATTGATTTTAAGAAATGATACATGCCTCAAGTAAGGGTATACGCTCACTTTATAATAAATTTAACATAGAATTATAGAAAACATAAAAGGAATAAAGAAAAAGAAAGAGAGAAGAAGAAGATGATGTATGCTGCTACCCCGCTTCCCCTATGCTAGACCATGTGGTGTCCAACCCAAACTATGGAAGGAAATGGGATAACCTTTAAAGTGTTTGCAATAGCTTTGACCATCAGCAATAACTTCATGATTTGAAGTGTTTCCATTAATTTTGAACTTTGGTGATACCTTCGTGATTTGAAGTGTTTCCATTGCCAATAAGGCATAGGTGATCACTTCTTTTAGGTCAGAGTATCTTTATTAGGCAATAAGGCATTAGTAATAACTCTATTGACCTCGAAGTATTTCCATAGCTAATAAGGCATAGACAATAACTTCTTTGTTTTTTTTTGAAGCATTTTCATAATCAATAAGGCATAGGCGATAACTTCTTTAGTTTGATAGTGTCACCAACAGCTGATAAAGTTGTGTATAACTTTGAGAATGTGTCATCAACTATTTATAGGGTTAATTGGATTGACGAGTACATCACCAACTACTTTTGTGGTTGGCCAGCTTGAAGAGCGCATCACCAACTACTTTTGGGGTTGGCTAGCTTAACGAGAGCATTGTTAACTACTTGTAGTGTTGGCTAACTTGGAGAGGAGCACATTGCTAACTTGTTGCGGGTTTGGCTAGCTTGGAGAGGCACGTCGTCAACTGCTGGGGCGGGGTGGGTTGGGTATAGTGGTCAAGTGTGGTCGAAAGCTTTAAGCTTATTGGCAATTAACTTCTTTGATTTGATAGTGTCACTAATAGCTTAGGAAGTTGGGTATAGCTTTGAAGTATTATTGAAGGCTTTTGTAACACACCTAGTGAGACTCAGTTTGAAGTTATTTACTTCTATTCAAACTAATTTGGGTTCAAGTTAGGGTGGTGATGTCATCCTTTGTTTATTGCCTTGGAGTATCATTGAGGTTTCGGCACTCCTAGTGGGACTTGTTTTGACCATATCTAGTTTCATCGAGAGTAATATGGTTTGGGTTTAGGTTTGATTTCATTTACCTTGACCTAAGTTTGACCTTGTATTGGACTTCTATAGAGTCCAGTTCTGCTAGACTTTGGCTCAAGTTCAAGTCAATTTAATTGAACTTGGTTTTAGTTTAAGCTCAGTCTAGCCTAGTTCTAGTTTAACTTTGAGTTTGTTCTTTTAGTTTGGGCTTGATTTGATCCAATCAGGGCTTGATTTGAACTTAGTTTAATCTCAATAGGATTTGATTTGAACTGAATTTTATTTCTTAGATTAACCCATCTTGAGTCTAATTAGGGTTGAATCTAAGTTTATTTGGTTTAAGTTAACTCAATTTGGAATTTTTGGAGTTCAATTCAATTTGGGTTTCAGTCCATCTTTTGACCAATTAAAGTCCATTTGAGCAAACTTGGCCTTTGTCCACTTGTTGTGATTGAGTTACTTCATATCAATTGGATTTGAGGATTCTTGGCTATTTATGATGATTTTAGGCTAACCCGTAGTCTGACTTAATATATGTGAACCCAAAGGTTGGCTTGGTTCATGAGCTCAAAAGAGAGCTTAATGCAAGCCTAAGGCTAGCTAAGGCATGCACCCAAAGGCTGGCTTAAATGTGAGCTTGAACGCTAGCTTGGTGCAAGCCCCAAGGCTAGCTTAGATGTGAGCCCAAAGACTGGTTGAGTGTAAAACTGAAGGCTAGCTTGGATGTAAGCCCAAAAGGCTGGCTAAGTATGAGCCTGAGGGTTGGCTTGGATGCTAGCCTCAAGGCTATCTAAGTGTGAGCTCGAAGGTTGGCTTGGTCTGAGCCCGAAGGCTGCCTATGATGTGGACTTGAAGGATTGCTAGGATGGGAGCCCAAAGGATAGTTGAGTGTAAGACAAAAGATTGGCTTAGATGCACGCTCGAAGGATGGCTAAGTACAAGCTTGAATGATAGCTTGAATATGAGCTCAAAGGCTAGCTTAGTGCAAGACTGATGGCTAGTGAGTGTGAGCTTGAAGACAAGCTAAGGTATGAGCCCAAAGGTTTGCCAAGTGTGAGCTGGAAGGCTAGCTACATGCAAGTCTAAAGGTTAGCTTGGATGTGAGCCTAAAGGCTAGCTAAGTGCGAGCACAAAGGCGGGCTTGGATGTGAGCGCAAAGGCTAGCTTGGATGCAAGGCTAAAGGCTAGCTAAGTGCAAACCCTAAGGGTGGCATGGATGTAAGCTTGAAGGATGGCTTATGTGCAAGGCTGAAGACTATCTTTGATGCGATCCCGAAGGTTGGCTGAATGCAAGCCCAAATGCTGGCTGGGTATGAGCCAAAAAGCTAGCTTAGGTGTGAGCTTGAAGGATGGCTGAGTGCGAGAATGAAGGTTGGCTGATTGTGAGCCTTAATGTTAGCTTAGATGTGAGCTTGAAGGCCAGTTGAATGCAAGCTCAAATGTTGACTAGAGTGTAAGCCTAAAGTTTGGCTTAGATGAGAGGCCATGGGGTCTGCCAATTTCAAGGTGGCCATGGATGGCTGTTGCCGGGTCACAAAATTTGCTATCTTCACTATCAATTTTGAGGGGCCACAGACGGCCATAGTGGGGCACGGAGTCTGCTGTCCTCACCATCATTTTTAAGAGGCCCTAGATGGGCCCAGCGTTGATGAAGTTCATCAAGGTGCCAAGGATCACATGTGGCTGCGGTGATTGGTGGCATGAAAAATGAGGTAAGACACAACTTTTCTTCCTTTATTTTTTGATAACTTTTTTTCCTCCTTCAATTCCATAGCTCCTTCCTCCTCACGTAGCTGCCTCTTTTTTTTCTTATACTTCTTCTTCTCCACCATCCTGTCTTCATTTTTTCTGGTTCTTCATCAATTTCACCAAGCCAAGGTGGTCTGGCTTCTTCTTTAGTTGTGATTGCAGCGGGGAGGCACCTTGCCCCTTCCTTTGGTGGCAAGGTATTCGAGGATGGCAGCTTTGTATATGGGGGTGTAAGAGCTGACATGCTTGGTGTACTTGTCGACCTTTAAGGAACTGGGCAATGTAATTGATGGTGAACTGGAGGCCAGCCTTGCTACTATAGGAGGCAGCCTTCTTGTTGGCAAAGAGTCTTGTCTCTGCCTATTATTGAACTGAATTCTAATGAGGATTCATCAACGAACAATGAGAGAATAGGGGTGATCTTGATTTGCTTATACTTGACCAAATCCAAGACCATCAATCAAAGTTTGTAGACAATGGCTATTACAATCGGGGAGTTGATGTTGTGGAGTCAAATTGGGGTGGCAGAAACCGGTGATGAAATTATGGGCTGCAACAGCTCATGGACAGGGTGCCATGATGGTGCTGATGGCTCAGGAAGGGGATGAAGTAGAGGAGTGTGACATAAAATGCAGATAAGGTGCAAGGCCAATAGAGACAACAAGTGGGCTGGGAAATAAGAGCAAGTCAAGAAGAAAGAATAAAGGGCAATGGGTGAGAATTACCTATTCTTAATTTCTTTCATTTTTCCATGGATATTTAGATCGGCTTTACTATAGATATTGACTCGATGTAGGCACAGAATGAGGATTAGCATTAGCCTGCTTGATCCTCTCTGAAAATGTTTGCTTCTTCCTTTGGCACTTACTAGTATAGGGCCTCTCGAAGTGGTCATAAAGCTGCTTTGACTCAGACATGAAGTTGTATTTATTGTCTGTGCCTTGTATGCATAATTTCTCTAAAGTTGGTAAAGCACAACCTTCCATAGTCTCTAGAACTATGACTTCACAAAACCTAGTCGGTTGAGTATTTATTTTTAGTTTGCTTGATGGAGGCCGAGATAGGAGCTCACCAACATTCAGTTTGAACTTATGAGCAACCATATGATAAGCGGAAATAAACTTTGCTAACTCTCTTTGATAGTGTCTACCTTCCTTGACTCATTTCTAGAGTAAATGGCATGGGTTGTCACTCTGATATTGAGGAGGGTCAATAAGTGATGTCTCACCACCTGTATGAGGCTTCTTGTGTGATTTTGTCTTTTTTGCCAACCTTCTCCATCCTCTTGACTTCCTCAAAGAGCATGGTAGCTGTACTTATCATTCTTTCCATGTAAGCATCCATAGCCTTCATATGCTCATTCGGCATTTGCATTTGCCTCCTAATGAAGCCCATGTTAGTTGTAACTACCTCTTTCATAGTTTCTAGTTGTAGTTTGAGCATGCCGTAGTCATACTCATGGGTGAACCACTTTCTAAGATAATCATTTTCAGAGAAACCCTCAGAGAGACCCATGGGATCTCTCATTTTATCAGTAACATCCCTAGTGAATCTATTTAATTTTTTTCTTGCACCTTGAATTCTCTTATCATTGATGTGACGGGGTGGGGATCGGTTTGGTTGTAAACCTCCAATGGTAAATATGGCAAAGCATGTTGCCATCAGAAGTTCACTTTCTTTATTTCCCACATCTAGCTCATTTAGTAAAGCTTTGAGTTTTTCAGGGAAGAATTCTTCAAAAGTTACTTGACTTCTTTCTCCCTTAATATATTCATCCAGAGCATCAATGTATTCTAATATTGTTAATCTCTTAACAATATATTTATTTGGCTGAACCAGCTTCTTCCTCTTGTTTCTATTGTTTTTGTTCTTGATGCTTCAAGTAGGTGAGGCAATTTGCCCCAATGAGGCTTTCTTCATTACCATCCTAGGCTGGATGATGTGCGAGCCCAAAGGATGTCTTAGATGCAAGCCCAAAGACTAGCTTGGATGCGAGCTTGAAGGCTAGCTAAGTGCAAACCTGAAGGCTGACTTGGTGAGAACTTATGTGCAAGCTTGAAGTCTAGCTAAGTGCGAGCCCAAAGGTTGGCTCGGATGCAAACCTAAAGGCTAGCTTAGATGAGAGCCTGAAGGCTTGCTTAAGTATAAGCTCGAAGATTGGCATAGATGCAAACTCGAAGGCTGGTTGAGTGCGAGCCCAAAGTCTAGTTATGTGCGAGCCCGAAGGTTGGCTTTGATGCGAGCCCAAAGGCTAGCTTGGATTTATTGAGTATTCATCCTCTTTGAGGGACTGTGAGTCATCACAGTGATGTTACAAGGTCTACCATCTTCATTGTCATCTTCGAGGGGACTGCAAATGGCTGCAATGATGTCATAGAGTTTGCTATCTTCACTATGGTCTTTGAGAGGTTGCGAATGGCCATAGTGGGTTCACGGAGTCCACTGTCCTCACTGCCATTTTTGAGAGGTCACGTGTGGCTGTGTCCTTAATGAAGTTCATCAATGAGCCAAGGATCACTAGTGGCCATGGTGATTAGGGGCACAAAAATTGTGGTAAGGCGCAACCTCCTTTTTGTCTTTTTTTTTGGACAACTTCTTTTTTTCTTCAATTCCATGCCACCCTCCTCTTCATATCGCTACACCTTTTTTTAGGCAACTTCTTTTTTTCATCTTTTAACTTTTATACTTTTTTCGGTTCTTCTTGAGTTGTGTTGTGCAGTTGGATCTGGGTGGCAGCAACCAGTCAGGAAATCATTGGCTATAACATCTCATGGAGGGGGCTCCAAGGCGGTGCTACGATTGCATGTAATTGAATGATAGTGATTTATTTCCCTGATATTGAATTTTTAGTACGGTTATTGGCAAAATTTTTTTGGAAAATCAGACCAAAGTGTAATTCTACAAATTTTAGGTGCTTCTTTGCAAAAATTATATATTCATAAAATTCTGAAATTTTTAGGATAATTTTTGAATCAAATTTGGACCAATTTGTAAAAAAAAATTTTGAGCAGATTATTTGTAAATTTCCTAAAAGACTAGGCTAAAATGTAATTTTATAAATTCCATTGGCCTTTTTGCAAAAAGGATACATGTGAAAAACTTCTGAAATTTTTAAAAAAACCATTCTTGAACTTAAGTACAAAAAAATTTTTCCAACAACTTATCTATAAATTTTCAAAAAGAATTAGGTCAAAATGTGATTTTTGTAAATTTTTGGGAGCATTTTGCAAAAAGGATATATTTGAATAAATTTTGAAATCTTTATGGTCCTTTTTAAATAAAATTTGGACTTATTTATAAATAAAATTTTTGCCAGACTTATTTGCATATGTCAAAAAATTCATTGGTTTATTTGTAAAAATTAGAAATTTTAGTGTTTTGTTTGTGAATATAAAATTTTTAGGGGGTTATTTACAAACTCTAGATTCTGTAAGGATCAATTTGAAACTTCAAAATTTTCAAGGACTTTTTTATGAAATTTTCATCTCCAAGACTTGTTTGAAAGAAAAATCTAACTAGAGACCCATTTCTAAATATTTTATAATTTTCGTTTTGGCCCAAATATTTGATGAATTTTGGTCCCATTTTTGGTCCAAGTATCTGGCCCATTTACTTATCTTTAATTTAAGCCTGAATTTTTCAATAATTCAAATCCAAATTGAACCCAATTTTTCATCAAATTAAATTACAATTTTGGTCTAATTGAGACCCACATTTTGATCATAATTTGGTGTCATTTATTTCTGCAAATTGATTAAATTGATTGAATTTCACTTTCGGTCAAAATTGGCTCAAACACACTGAATCTTAGTAGATTCCATTAATGATGATAGCAAGGATAATAAAATTGTCTAATTTGGTAACTTCTCGTCGAGGTTTGTTGAATCAAGCTAGATATCCACGTAAGCTCTCTCCCTCTTTTTGCTAAATATGAGGAGTGAAGATGGGTTCTTTCACCATGGAACCGGTGAGATAAATTATTCTACGAACTTGTCAGCCAAGTCATCAAAATAAGTTATTGTGTACCTCGATAGCCTAGAGTATTATGCTCCAGCCTAGCCTTTCAACATTATTTGGAAAGCTTTATACATGGTAGAGTCTTACACTTCTTGTAGAATCATGACATCCCTAAAGGTACTAACATGATTGACCAGGTTCTTTGAGCAATCTTACACATTGTAGGGAGGCTGGTGGAACTTCAGCTATGCTCAGGAGTTTGCAAAATCAAAGATTAGAGGAGTATTGTACCCTAGGTGTTGAGGGTGACTTGACATCCATGACCTTCCCCAAGCAGGATATAGCATGGCCTCCCTCAGGAACCTTGATTTCACCTCGTCCGGTGGTTAACTAGCATGCATGTGATACGTGGTCTCATTGGCTAGATCATAGGTTAGGTCATATCAATAATAATCTCTCAAAACATAGTGCTGAAGTGAAATCGTGGCCTAGCGTTCACGGTGACCCACTAATGGTGCTCTGAATGTGAACCAAGGTGTAATTATGATTTAGGGTGTTGGTTTACCATAGTGCCTTAGGATGGCAATAGAGCTTGAATTGGAACCTGTTGCAGGGTGTTATAAGCCCGAGGTGCCACATCATCCTAATTTTGCAATTTCGAGGTCTACAGGTTTTCCATGGCTTATGCTTGGCATTAAAGCAACTGCGTTAATTATTGAATGATGATGTCTAGAGTTTAAAACTCATGCTATTCCATAGGGGAGGAGGGACATACCGGAACCTCTAGGACTATTTGTAAAAGAGGTCCCAAGGACTGTGGCTGTGTCCGGACCACAGAGATGGCTTATTGTACTAGTCCACCTAGCTTGCCAAATGAGTTATGCGACTTCACTGATCTTGTGGCTGATTCTCTCCAATCGGATTCTTGGGTGACGAGGGCCTTAGCGCTTTGGACAGCATTGTCGAAAGGCAATTGAAGGTCTTTAAGATTAACAATGAAGGGAGGCCAAGCAAATCTTAGTGAAATCACTAATTATTGATGGATCCCAATCAATATCAATTCTGGACTGTGAGACTCAATATTTGATCTGCTAGATTTTCCTACAGCTAATATGCAAGAAGGAAGAACTATAAGGAGGATACTAGGAGCTTCTCTGATGATGGCCACTCTGATTCTCATGTCGTAATGGTTCTCATTGATTTTTTTCTCAGAAAGAGAGAAATATGTAGTTCAAGAAATAGAGAAAGTCTCCTACCTTCAGGGCTACTGCATGTTTTATAAGTTGAGAAGGCCTTTGAATATATTTAAGATTCTGTAATCTTAGTCTTGATTATGCCAGACTCTACTTATTTAGTAGCCATCACTCCTAGTTGTTCTTCTATAGGTTCTTTAGGGATTCTTGTGACTAGGATTCCATGAATATCAGACCATATCTAGATATGGGTTGAGCTCGCCAAATCCTACCATAGGACACGAGATGAGTTTTTTCCAGATGGACTATAATAATATTATCGAGGTGACTTGACATCGGTGGCATCTCTTATGATAATGGCCTCAAGGCCAAAAGCTCGGTTACCTAGATTAGTTGTTCATCCTGTTGTTGATTTCCCATTGGCTTTAATCAGCTATTTTTTAATTGAGTGTATCATCATATAATAGTTGTAATAGTTAAGTAGTAGTAGTATAGTAATAGAGTAGTAGAGTAGTAGTATACCAGCAGTAGTACTATAGTAGTATAGTTGGAGCAACAATAGTGTATTAGTAGTAGAAATATATTAGTGGTAAGAATTTGTGTAGCCCAAATTGGCCACTTAGGATAACGAGAGATGGCATAGAGCAATCCCAAAAAAAAAATAAGAATTTTAAATGGTTTGAGTGCACAATTATAGAAGTAAGTAGTATCAGTAGTACCCCATAGTAGAAGTATTAAAGTAATAGTAGTAGTATAGTATAATAGTAGCAGTACTAATAGTATTCTAGTAGTGCAAAAGAAGTAGTATACTAGTAGTAGTAGAAGTAGTAGTATAGAAGTGGTATGACAATAGTACTAAGTAGCAATATAGTAGTATTAGTAATAGTAGCATAGTAGTAGTATAATTGTAGTAGCAGTAATAGTATAGTAGTAGTATTATAGTAGTATAGTAGCTGTAAGTAATAGTAATAGTAATAATATAGTAATAGTATATAGCAATAGTACTAGTAGTATAGTAGTAATAGTATATTAGCAGTCATAATATTAGTATAGTAGCAGCATATTGTTGTAGTGTAGTAGTAGTATAGCAAACTAATAGTATTAATAGTAGTAGTAGTATAATAGTAGTAGTAATTCTAGCAGTATAGTATGGTAATAATATAGTAGTAGTAGTAGTAGTATATTACAGCAGTAATATAGTAGTCATAGTATAATATTAGTATTGTAGTGGTAGTATAGTAGTAGTAAAAAGTATACCATAGTAATACAGTAGTAGCAGCAATATAGTATAGTAGAACAACAGTAATCTATTATAATAGTAGTACTAGTAATAGAGGTAGTACTATATTGATAGTAGTTGTAGTATAGTAGTATGGTGGTAGTAGTAGTTTTAGTCATAGAATAGTAGTAGTAGTATAGTAATAATATGACAATAGTCATAGTACAGTAATAGTATTAGTGTAGTATTATTATAGTAGTAGTAGAAATATTAGTATATTATAGTAGAATGGTATAGTAGTATAATAGTAGTAGTAGTAAAACAACAATATAGTAACATAATATAATAATAACAATGGTACAATAGTATAAGTATATTATTATAGTAGTAATAGCGATTGCAATAGTAGTATTATACTAGTAATATAGTAGAACTATAGTCAAAATTTAATAGTAGTATAGCAGCACTAGTAGTAACATTAATAACGTAGTAGTTGTTATAGTAATAATCTAATAATAATAGTAGTAATATAGTAATAGTGGTATATTCTTATAGTCATAGTATAGTAATACAGTATTAGTATAGTAGTACTATAGTAGTAGTAACACTAGTAGTATTAGTAGTAGTATCTAGTAGTATAGTGTAGTAGCATAGTCATAGTAGAATTACTAGCAATCATGTTAGTAGTATAGTCATACTAATATGATCGCAAAACTATATTAGTAATATTATAGTGTAGAAGTACTTGCAGTAGTACTAATATTGTACTAATAGTATTATAGTAGTATAGTAGCAATATACGACTAAAAGTAATAGTAGTTATAGTATTAGTGTAATAGTAGTATAAATGTAGTACAACAATAATACTAATAGTAGAAGAATAGTAGTATAATAATATATTGGTAGTGCTATAGTAGGAGTATTATAGTTTAGTGACAATAGCAGTAATAGAATTAGTATAGTACTAGTAATATAGTGGTAATATAGTAGTAGCAATATAGTAGTAATACAGTTGTAGTATGATATAATAATTATATTAGTAATAGTAATATAGTAGTAATAGTAGTAATATGGTGATAGTAGTAATATAGCAACAGTAGGATAATAGTTTTATGGTATAATAGTAATACTAGTGTCAATATATTAGTATTAGTATTAGTATAGTAGTATTAGTTGTATAGTAATATTGTAATATAGCACAGTAGTATAGTGCAGTAGTATAGTAGTAGTAATAATATAGTTGTAGTAGTATTAGCAATATTAAGAATATTAGGAGTATAGTATTAGTATTGCAACATTACTAGTACAGTAGTAGTTGTTGTTGTTGTTATAGCAGTAGTTATAGTATAATAGCAATAATATAGTACTATATTTGTAGTAAGTTGCAGTTGTTGAACAGTACAGTGGCAATATATTAATATAGTAGTAGTAGTATAATATTGTAGTTGTATAAGTATTATTAGTTGTATAATATTAGTAGTAGTATCAATATACAAGTAGTAGTGTATTTTTATGGTAGTAACAATAATAAAAGTAGTAGCAATATAGTTGTAGCAGTGGTACTAATTGAGTAACAGTAATAATAGTATTATTATAGTAGTAATTGTAGAATAATAATAGTATACTCTTTGTATAGTAGAAGTATGGCAGTAGAAACAATAGTAGTATTTATACTAGTACAATAGCAATGGTATAGTCAAAGTAATAGTAATAGTAGTAATATAGAAATAAGAATTGTATAATAATATACTAGTAATAGTATAGTAGTAGTAGTTTAATATAATAATACTAATAGTAGTAGTAATATAATTGTAGTTGTATTAGTAAAGTAACAATAATAGTATAATCGTTGAAGTACAGTTATAATATAGTAATATAGCAATAGTATTAGTAGTGGTAGCGGTACTATAGTTGGAATTGTAATATTGGTACTATATTAGTAGAAGTCATATAGTAGGAGTACTTGTATATTAATAGTAGTAGAAGTACGCTGGTAGCATAGCAGTAGTTATTGTAATAGTAACTGTGGTAGTGTACTACTACTAGTAGTATAATTGCAATATAGTAGTTGAAATAGTATAGCGGCAGTAGTGTGGTAGTATAATTGTGCTAGTTGTATACTTCAAGTATTGGCTTGGTGGTTGTACAAATCTCTTCTATGTTTGCTTAAAGTATGACTTAAGTGGTAAATCCCAGTTGCTAAGAAAAATTATTATATCAGTAGTATAGTTGTAGTAGTATTAGTAATATAGTAGTAGTATAATCGTAGAAATATATTTCTAATACTAATATAGTAATATACTATAGCAGTGGTAAAGTAGTAGCCGTAGTATTATGGTAGCAGTATAGTAGTAGTGGTAAAATAATAATATATTATAATAGGATAGTAGTAGTAATAGTATAATAGTAATATAATTGTATAGTACAATAACATAGTATTTTACTATAGAAGTAGTATAGTATAGGATCACTAATAAGAGTTGTATTATAGTAGTAGTACTTGTAATATAGTATAGCAGTAGTATAATAGTAATAGCATTAGTATAGTAGTTATATAGTAGTAGTAGTATTGTACTAGTAGTAGTCGTGGTAGTGCTATCATGCACTATTAATATAGTAAAAGTAGTATTAGTATAGTTATTGTGTAATAATAATAGTAGTATAAAATTGTAATATAGTAGTACAATATAGTAATATTGTAGCAGTACGATATTGCATTATATTAGTAGTATACCATAGTAGTAGAAATAATAGTATAATAGTTGTAGTAGTAGCAGTAGTATTGTAGTAGTAACATACTCGTATAGTAGTAAAAGCTGTAGTAGTGGCAGAGTAGCAGTAGCATATTTGTATCGTAATAAGAGTAGTAACTTGAACCTATCTATTATGGCACAAACCTGAAACTAGTAAGGGTCCAACTTAGGTTGAACCCAAATCTATTAACATATTGAACAAAGATCCTTCAAGAACCTAGTCAGGGTTAGATTGAAGATTAAATCCAAACTATTGAGTCCAATGTGGTTGAGCCATTTAAACAATTTATGTTAGTCAATTTTATTTTAGTTTGTGAGCCCTAAGACAATCATAATGACTTTGGGTGAGCCTGCAGGTTGATCT
The DNA here is from genome assembly GCA_005019695.1 of Trichopus zeylanicus subsp. travancoricus. Taxonomy (NCBI): domain Eukaryota; kingdom Viridiplantae; phylum Streptophyta; class Magnoliopsida; order Dioscoreales; family Dioscoreaceae; genus Trichopus; species Trichopus zeylanicus. The sequence continues at coordinate 1,518,709 of RXID01019385.1, read as the reverse complement.
TAAGTTGCTTTGGCTTTTAGGATACCCATAGCCTATCCATTACTTGAATTAAACTTTTAGGCAAGCCCTCATCCTATCCATTAGTCGATTAGACATTTAGGCATGCTCGCAAGCTAGCCTTTAGTGGGAGTTTGATTTTCGGATGAGCCCATGGGCTAACACTAAACTGATTGGACTTCCAAGCGAGCCCCATAGGCTAGCCTTTCATCTGATTACACTTTCATGTGACCTTGTAGGCTGACCTTTAGTCCAAATTGGCCACTATTATCCCATAGCAATTTTTACAACAACAACAACTACTATTACTACTAGTACTACTACTCTAACTACTTTTGCTATACCACATCAGACTGCTATTCAATTTTCTTCTACTATACTACTACTATAACATTTGCTACTATACAAGTATGCAACTACTACAAAGCCACCGCTACTACTATAGCTATTATATTATTACTTCCACAACTTGATGAAGCTTCCAAGCTTCGTCTTGGCCCTTAGGCTCTGCCCTTGCCTTTGCTTATTCTTCTTCTTCTTTTCCTTCTTATTCTTCAAATCTGTTAACTTCTACGATGGCAATCAAGCTATCCAAGATAGAGAAAAAAATGGAGTAATAGTAGTATATTAGTATAGTAGGAGTAATAGCAGTACACTAGTATAGTAGAAGTAATAGCAGTAATACAGTAATATATTAGTATGGTAAAATAGTGCTTGTAGTTATATAATAGTAGTACAATAATACTAGTCATATTGTACTAGTAGTGGTATGCTAGTATAGTAATATAAGAGTAGTAATAGCAGTAGGACTATTATAATAGTAATTCTAAAGTACTATATTAGTATAAATGTTTAATAATATAGTAGTTATAGTAGTATAGTATAGTAGTATCTTAGTATGGTAGTGCAGTTATAGTAGTAGTAGTATAATTATATAGTAATATAGCAATATTAGTAGTAATAATAATAATATAACTATAATATAATAGTAGTACTGTATAGTATTATAGTATAATATTATTATTGCAATAATTGTAGTAGTATTATAATAGTAATAGTAGGATAGTACTCGTAGAACTGGTATTATAGTAGTAGTGGTATAATAATAGTAATAGTAGTATAACAGTAGAAATAGAAGTGGTAGTGGTCAAACATGTCAAAATGGGCCTCTAGCCTGACACAACTCAAAATCTACTATATTCAAGTCGTGTCAAGTACGAACCATATGCGGGCTAGGCCTGGCAGTCCCCAAGCATCCCACTGTCCAAGAACAATCAGTGGCACAATTGGACCGGGCACAACATGGCAATGATCCATCACAACCCATTATTAATTCTCTTTCTCTAACCCAGAATTGAATCATAATCCTTGGAAGGAAGTTCAAGAATCTTAACTACTAAGGTATAACTTACTACTAGTTATATTATTATAATATGTATATCTACTAAATTTTTTTTTAAAAAGGGCTAGGCACCGTACAGCCCATAGGCCTATGGGCTATAGTCCATGCCTAACACCTTTTTTCTTCCATGAGTCAGGCTCAACATGACTTGTTATTTTTTAGGGTCATGTAGGGCATGGTTTGAAATAATTTTGGCACCCTGATACAACAGACCGTGCCTATCAGACATGACCTATTTAGCATCATAACAGTACTATTCTAATACAGCAGTAGTAGGTAGTAGTAGTAATAATATTATATTAATAGTATAGAAGTAGTATCATAATAGTAATAGTATAATTGTAGTATAGTAGTAGTAGCAGTAAAAGTAATAGAATAGTAGTAGCAATGGTATAGTAGTATTATAGTAGTAGAAATAGTATAATAGTATACTAAAGCAGTACAAAATAGTAGTAGTAGAAATAGTAATAGTACTAGTTTATTAGTTGTAATAGTGTAGGTGTTGTATAATTATAATAGTAGTACAATAGTAATAGTATAGAAGTTAATAGTAGTACTCAAATGGTAATATAGTAGTGTCATATCTATATTATAATAATAGTATTGTATTAGTAGTACTACTAGTAGTAGGACAATAGTATAGTAGTATAATATTATAATAGTAGTAGTATAGTTATACTAATGTAATTTAGTATTAGTAGTCATAGTATACTGGTAGTAGTAGTAGTAGTAGTATAGTAGTAGCACTAGTAGTAATAGTAGCAATAATAATGGTAGTACTAATATAGTAATGTGAGTAAAAGTATAATTGTGTTAATAGTATAACAATAACAATATAGTAGTAATAGTATACTATAAATAATAGCAGTATACTATCAATAGTAGTATAGAACTACTACTATAATTACAGTAGTACTAGTAGTAGCATAGTTGTACTAATTCTATAGTAGTATAATATTAATGTGACAATACTATAATAGTAGTATAGCAGTAGTGGTACTATTTGTAGTAGTATACTTGTTATAAAGTTGGAGTATTGCAGTAGTATAGTAGTAGTGATAGTAGAATTAGCATAGTCGTAGTAGTACTAGTATTAGTAGCCTTTGTAGTATAGTAATTATAACTAGTAATAACAAAGTTATTCTAAGTGTATAATAGTATAGTAGTAATATAATAGTACTTAAATAGTAATATAGTAATTATAATATTCGAGTATAATAGTATTATACTATTAATATAGTACTAGAAATAATATATTTATAGTAATACTACTATTAGTTGTTTTTGTAGTATAGTAGTTGTACTAATTGCATAATAATAATAATGTAGTAGTAATAGTAGTATGCAACTAATAGTAGTATAAAACTACTCGTATAACAGTAGTATAGTTGTAGTAGTATTAGTAGTAGTAGTATAATAGTATAATAATAACATAAAAGTACTATAACAGTAGCATAGTAGTAGTAATAGTCGTAGTAGTTAGTAGTTATAAAATAGGAGTATAGTAGTACTACAGTAGTATTATAATAATAGTTATAGTAGTATAATAGTACTAGTATTATTGTACTATAGTAGTAGTAATAGTAGTAGTATAGTAGTCATATAGTAGTACTGTTTGTGTAGTTGTATACTATATGATAGAAATATTATATAGATATAGTAGTAATAATATAGTTGTAATATAGTAGTATAGTAGTTATACAATAATAATAGTATTACAGCAGTAGTATATTAGTAGTATAGTAATAGTATGATAATAAAAATAATAATAATCATAGTGGTATAGTAGTAGTATAATAATAGTAGTAATATTGTAGTAGCCATAGTACAATTGTAGCAGTTATAAAGTAATGCTATTATAATAGTAATAGTATTATATTATTTGTAGCAACTATAGTATTTTTGTAGTAAAGTAATAGTAGTACAATAGTAGTATAATAATAATAGCAGTAGTCCAATAGTAGTATAGTAGCATAGTGTAGCAGTATTGTTGGATAGCATAATGGTACAGTATGATAGTAGTAATATAGTACTTGTAATGTAGTAGTTGTATTATAGTAGTATTTGTAGTAATACAGTAGTCCAGTACTAGTGGTAGCATAGTACTATAGTGTTTGAGGTAATTTTTGTCACAATCATATTTGATTAGAATATGATTAAAATTGAAACCTTTATGCTCCCAAATTATGTCTCAAATGTGAGAACCAATCAAACTTAAATTGCATCTGAGTTTGACCAAAAATTAAGCTGAATTTGGACCTAATCATTGGAAAGTTCGGGCTTAAGTAGGTTAATCCAAATGAGCTGAGTGGGATGGATAGTTGGATCAATATTGGACCTAAATTTCATTAAAAATATGAGCCAAAATCACAAAATATAAGAATTTTGTATGTACATCTTTGAATTCAATAAATCGTCATAAAGTCCTTAGCGAGATCTTTTTTTACAAATTCTTTCCTCAAATAAACATTTTGTGCAAAATATTTAATAAAACATTAAAATTATAAATTAGTCCTCCTAAAATTTAGAATTTATGAATAAACTCTTAAAATGTTATATTTCTAAATAAATCCTTAGAATTTCAACTTTTCACAAATAAGTCCCTCAAAATTTTTATTTGCGAATAAATCAAAATTTTGTTCAAAAAAACCCCTAGAGGTTTTTTAATTTTATGGAAAGTTCTTTTCATAAAAAGACCCCCTAAAAATTATAAAATTATAATTTAGTTTAATTTTTTACAAATATCCCCCTTATAAATTTAATATCTAAGATAAGTATAATTTTAAAATCATTGTTATCTACAGTAAATACACACTCATCTAGTTACATCTATTTTCATCCCTAGCAAATTCAAGTGATAAATTATTATCCATAGCCGATTCTGATTCAAACAAAAATCCTTATCCAAACAACTTCTCATTTAAAGAAATCCTTATCTAAATAAATTCTCACCCAACTAAGCCCTTATCTAAATAAATCCTTATCCAAATAAATCCTCTTCTAAACAAATTTCCATCTAAACAAATATTTATCCAAAGAAGTTCTTATCTAAATAAATTCTTATTGAAATAAATTTTTATCCAAACAAATCCTCACCTCAAAAAATTCTCATCTAAATAAATCCATATCAAACAAATCCTCGTCCAAATAAGCCCTTATCTAAATAAATCCTTATCAAACAAATCCTTATCTAAATAAATCATTAACCAAACAAATTCTCATCTTCATCCAACTAGCCCATGAACACATAGACACTTAAGAAGTAATCCTGGCAAAAATCGAATCTAAAGTAGCAACAAGAAGAGAGAATCTCTAGAGAACAAGCCACCCAAGCTGAAAGGGTAGAAAACTGAGCAGAGGGAGCAGAGGCTTGAATTTCAAGCTTATACTCCATTAAATAACTCAAGAACCAAAGTCCTACCATAGATTGAGCACTTAGACTTCTTGCGAAGGCCCCAAACTATCCGCATTGACCATCAAATCCTAGACAAATCAAGTTATTGTTATTTTCATCCCAATTATGGTTATGATACTAAAGAATGTAAGAACCTCAATGATGAAATCAAGAGGCTTATCAAAGAGGGTCACCTTGTGTAGTTCATCTACGAGGTGAGTGTGTAGAAGAAACTTATGTATGGGAGAGTTGTCAATGAACTTCACCCCAAAATGGCCCCACTCTCAAGTTGCAAAAACCTCCAGTCAATGGCAACCTTAACATGATCCTAGCTAGCCCACTAACTCAAAGTGATGCTCCATCATCAACTGGCAAATGCAAAACCCGCACAGAGGGGCAATAGGGCTTGAAAGAGGTGGAGAAGAATAGATATGATAGTGAGTCAAACTATAGAGACATAATTTTCTCTACCAAGGTCTTACATGGAATTTTCACTACTCATAATGATGGATTGGTGATCTCAGTGGTCCTAGATGGCTACACTACTCACCATATCATGATTGATATAGGATGTTTGGCAAATATTCTATTCACTTGAGTCTACGATCAAATAAGGACCAAGTAGAAGCAAAAGCCATACATCAGGATGCTCACAAAATTCATAAGGGATTTGGTCACCCTGCTAGGTATCATCAACTTACTCCTCACTATTGGAGAGGTTCCAAGGAACACAATAATCGAATCAAAGTTCATCGTAGTTTGGAGATGTTTGGCCTATAATGTAATATGGGGATGATTGACACTCAATCAGCTCCAATCAGTAATTTTAACTTTCTATTTAGTCATGAGGTTTCCTACTAAATATGACATAGGGGAAGTATGAGGAGACCAAAGTCTCTTTGAGAAGTATGAAGCACCCTATTGACAAAGATGTTTTAGCCAAAAAAGCAAGGAATAAATAGTAGTGGAGATCAATGAATCCATCATTAAGCCAAAGATGGGATATGTTAGGCACATGGGATGGGTCATTAGCTTGGTCATCAATGAAGCATCATGGAGGACACTCAAGCTTGGGTAAACCTCATAGAGCCCTTATGTACCAAATTACAAGAACACCTAAGAAGGAGCCCAAACATCTTTGTATGGGTCCCTGAGGATCTCATCAGTATTGACCCTTTAGTGGCTCAACACAAACTCATGGTTACATAAAATCACATGCTAGTCAGGCAGAACAAAAGGCACTTTGCTCGTGAACACCAAAATGCTATCACCTTAAAGGTGAGTAAACTTCTCAATGTAGGATTTATATGGGAAGTTCACTATTATGAGTGGTTGGCAAACAAAGTAATGGTAAAGAAATCCAATGGTAATTTGAGAATGTGCATCAACTTTACCAACTTGAATAAAGTCTTCTCAAAGGATAGATATCCTCTATCTAAAGTTGACCAGCTCATTTACTCTACATTGGGCCACCATCTCCTGAGCTCCTTGGATGTATTCTCGAGCTACCATCATATTCAGATGCATCTCAAAGATGAGGAGAAAATTACCTTCATCACAAATCAAGGTAGTTCAACTACATTCCAATGCCTTTTGGATTAAAGAAAATATGGGCGACATACCAAAGAATGGAGAACAAAGTTTTTGAGCCTCAACTAGGTAGGAATGTGGAAACATATATCGGTGATATGTTGGTGAAAATCCTCCATATTGATAGGCATTTGAAGGATCTAGAAGAGACTTTTGACAAACTTTGAAAGTGAAGGATGAAGTAGAACCCGAAGAAGTATGTTTTCGAGATAGGCTCAGAAACGTTCCTTAGCTACTTAGTCTTAGAACTTGGAATAGAAGCCAACCCTAAAGAAATTGGAATAGTTATGGGAATGAAGCCTCCGAGCTCTATCAGAGAGGATCACAAGTTACTTGGTAGCTCTCAATCACCTCTTATCTAGATCTGGAGAGAAGTACTCACTCTATTATAAGGCACCCATGCAAAGCTATGGATTAGAATAGATGGAAGAATGTGATTCAACCATAGAAGATCTCAAAAAGCACTTACCCGAGCCACTCTTACTAGTGAGACTTGAACTAAATGTTGCACTCTTCCTTTATGTAACTAGATTATACTAGGTGCTTAGTTCAATTTTAATAAGTGACCAATATTAAAAATAATACACCGTATACTATGTGAGTCCTGTACTCACAGGTATAGAGGTTTGGTACCATCCATTGGAGAAGTTATCATACACTATTGTGCTAGCAACCTAAAAGTCCTACCCTTATATTGAACGACACCTGGCTATAGTGCTTACCAATCTCCTACTTCGATCAATATTGCAAAAGCCAAAATATTTGGGAGGGTTGCTCAAGTATTCCATCTAGTTAGGTCAATTTGATGTCACCTTCAAAGCTTGGAAGGCTGTCAAAGCCCAGGGTTTAGCAGACTTCTTGACCTCATACCCAGTAGGAATAGAATTTGAGGCATTGGAGGTTTAGGTAGATGGCTCATCTTGCAAGTTAGGCTACAGGATCAATGCTATCCTTCTGAGTTCGGATGTAAGAGTGGCTAAGTATTCAGCCTATCTTAATTCTAGGCCTCAAACAATGCCTTTGAATAGTAAGAATTCCACATCAGATTACATGTGGTGTTAGCTGTAGGAGCTAAAAAATTAAAGGTATTTAGCAACTCATAACTTATGTGTTTGTAGGTCACTAGAGAGTATGAGGTAAAAGACACAACCATGGCCTAGTGCATAGCTGAGGCACAAAGCTTATGGCAAAAATAAACTAAATGGAAATTTGCTAGGTACCTCAAAATATTAGCAGAGAGGTAGATGCTTTAGCTTGGCTAACATTGGCCTCTTTAAATTCGCTATTAAGGCAAATATTTGCGACGAATCTTTAGAAACTCAACTAATCAGAGACCATTGGGATGATTGTGGTGGATGAAAAACCCTATTGGATGAATCCCATTATCTCTAACCTCAAAGATGGGCAAGTACCCAAGGACCCGAAATAGGACCAAAAGACCATGAAGCTAACCCTGAACATTACCCTCTTAGAAGGAGTCTTGCATAAAAGATCGCTCACATAGCCCCTTTTCCATTCTCTATGACCCGAGGAAGCTGACTCCCCGATAGGTTCATGGTGGGTGGGAGCCATGGTGGGTGACAGGCCCTGGCACCTAAGCTCTTTAGACAAGGGGATTGTTGGCTTGATATGGCTTCCAAGGCATCTGAATTATCCTCCAAATGTGAATAATGTAAGAGGAACACCTCCTTACATCACAATCCAACATCTTAGCTCTAGTAGACCCAATTTATACGGCCTTTTGACCAATGAGGGATGAACATCTTAGGTTAGTTGCCATTAGCATCAGGTCAAAGGATGTTCTTAGTGGTTTCTATTGACTACTTTACCAAATGGGTGAAAGCTAAATCCCTAAACATAATCACCGAGAAAAATATTCAGGAGTTCATATTGTAAAGCATGATCTATGGGTTTATATTGCCATGAATGTTGGCTATAGCCAATAGGAAACAACTTGATGGCTCAAGATTCAAAGAAGACTACAGTCGTATTGGCATAGGACTAAGGTTAACATTGATAACCATGTGTAATCTAATGACCTGGCTAAGATAACTAATCAAACCTACTTTCAAGCATAAAGAGGCATCTTGAAAGAGCCAAAGGTGTCGAGATCAATGAGCTCTTGCATATTCTATGGTATTGCCGACCACATCACAAACAACAAATAAGGAGTCACCTTTCATGCTCGCTTATGTGGTTGAAGCTATCATTCATGTGGAAATAGGTTTTTCTTCCCCTTAAGTTAGGCTTATGATCCAGAAATGAATAAAGCAAACATCTAAGCCAAGAAGGATCTCATCCTAAAAGTTTGGGTGGGGCTTTGCATTAGAGTTGCTGAGTACGAGTAGTGAGTGGCCCAATACTACAATGCATGGGAATGGAACCGAGGATTACAATTGGGCAATTGGATACTTCAATATGCTAAACTCATAAATTGAGTTTCAAGTAAATTATCTCTGAACTAGATAGGCCCATGCAAAATTTATTGAGTCACTAGACTAGGGACATTTATGATTGAGCACCCAAATGATAAGCAAATTTCTAGGACATGACATGTAGGCAACCTAAGAAGGTTTTATCTTTAGACTAAATTATGCCTCCAATATCTCTTTAGATATTGACAAGTCTTGTCCCAATAGACCACCAAAGATCTCGGATCCACTCAAGCCATAAGACTTAGGCAAATAAGCTAAGCTGAAGGCCTTAGGTTCATCCGTGACATAGGACCTCGATGATAAGCCAAGCATGAGATCTTGGATTCACTTAGGGCATAAGATCTCGGTGATAAGCCCAGCATAAGCCCTTAGTTTGACTTAGGGCTTAAGACCTCGATTCTATCCAAGATATAAACCACAAAAATAAACTAGGTATAAAACCTTGGATTAACTTGAGGCACAAGACCACAGATTCACTTAGGGCATAAGACCTCGATAATAAGCCAGACATAAGGCCTCAGCAATAAGTCGGCATAAGACCATGAATTCACCAAAGGCACAAGACCTTAGATTCAGCTGGGGTATAAGACATTGGTGGTAAGCCTGGCTTAAGATCTTAGATTAACTTGGCATATAAGACGTTGGCAATAAGCTATACATAAGACCTCATTCTAGCTAGAGTATAAGACCTCTAGAATAAGCCCAGCATAAGACCTTGATTCCTGCCAAGACATAAGACCTCAGATTCACCCTGGGTATAGGACCTCAGCGATAAGCCAGGCATAAGACCTTGGTGATAAGCAAGGCATAAGACATTGATTCTATCTAAGGCATAAGATCTTGATAATAAACTAGGCATGGGACCTTGGATTTACCTAAGGCAAAAGTCCACAGTACTAAGCCTAACACAAAACCTCGAATTGACCCAACGCATAAGACTTCAGCAATAAGTCAAGCATAAGACTTTGGTTTCATATTGGGCAAAGACTTTGGTAATAAGACAACCAGGAGAAGCTCAGAACTTTGCTAAGACTTAAGAATCGTATGTAAAGCTTTCACCTTAAATCACATTTTGGTCCTTGAAGTTTCTCTCTTAATAGTCCCTTTTCCTCCCAAATCATTCTCCTCTTCGTAGAAGGACGAGTACTAGCCATATCCAGATTAAGTGCTACTAATTAAAGAGCTCCAAAGCCAACCATTGCAAAGGTGAGCTACGACTTGTCACATTATAGCAATCTACACCATGATTAAAGGGTGAAACTATATGCTAATTTGCATCTGTAATGAACAACAACTGTTCTCAGAGCGAACTTGGGCCATGATGTGTGCAAGAGGGATGTGAGTAAAAGAAAATCTCTTTCATTTATCAAAATAGTATCATATTCAAGGGGTAACATGATTGCAAAAACCTTTTTAGAAAAATGACAAGGGAGAATAATGAAAGACTATTTGGAGGATGTTGGGCGTTCGGCAAACTCCCTTGGTGTAATAGGCGCTCAAGGCTTAGTGGATTCTTTAACTTCTTTCGCCCTCTAAAGTATCTCCTCATACTACCACTTGAACTTGTGAATCCTCAAGTCATTGCAAAGTTTGACTCAGAGGTCATCAAGCTTGAAGTTGGGATTATGTTGAGTATTCTTTACTATGTCCCTACAATAAAGGTAGCCCTCAGAGAAGGAGTTGGCAGAGAGAAAGCCCTACCCTCAAGGATACTCATCACTTGGCTTGAACTTGAGAACAACTTTCATCTTGCACAGCTTCAAGGACTTAAAGCACTCTGAGCTTTAGTCAAACATGGCCACCACCTCATCCTTTGCCTAGTCTAGCTCAACCTTTTACCAAGCCTCAAATTCCTTCAGCATAATAAAGGCTAAATCTTGCTCCACCTAGAGGATATTTCTCTCCTCCTCTACCTCCCTCGTCGTCTTCTCAACCTCAAGCTCAAGTGACTCAAGTTGAGGATAGAGGAAGTTCACATCCTCCTCAGCTTTAGCGTTCTTATTCTTCTCAAAAGCCATTTACTTCTAAGCTTCAAAATGTGCCAACGTCTATAATGAAAAAATATAGTGTCTCCAATTGAGCTAAAAGTCAGTGAAAAGGAAAAAAGGAGTAGCAGTGATGGAAGAGGACATTAGCACAAGTTCGGGCCCGCTTAATGAAGACAAGATCTATAGGGAGCCACTCAATATGAGTATTTCCACTATCCCCAAAATCTCTTAGGAAATACTCCTTGGTAAATATCTCTTTACTTAAGGAGTTTAGATGATTGGAGGTGGACCTCATCTACACTTTGATATGGGGAGGAGGAGGTGTAGGTTTAGACAACATAATCGTCTTATTCCCATAATCAGCAGACTTCATAATAGAAGCGTTCATTGTCCGTGTGGCCTCTCTTGCGGGATTCAATTGAAGAGAGGGACTCAGAAGGGTAAGGTATAGCCTACCCATTCTTTGTCTATTATTCACCCACAGATTGGCTTCCTCCTCTCACCTCTTCTTCCCTGGGCCTTGGACAGACTCCTGAGGGGGAGAAATTCCTTCTACTTTGGAAGACCTCTTTCGAGATGATAGGATGGGGGACACCTAAGGAGTGCCTACTTGTTGCCTTAGAAACTCATTCATAAATGAGATCTAGGTTAACCCCATACAAAATCTAACCAATGATTAAATCAAGAAGAAAGAAACTAAAGAATCAAAAACACAAAAGTCCAAGGTACATAATGACTTCCCAAGCCATGGATGAGCCATGCTCCAGTAGAAAAGCCTTATCGAACCATGTGAGAGCAGATCTAACATCCTCAACCTCATCTACGGAAGAGATTAAAAGTTGGTGAACTTCAGGGTAGATCTCTAGGTCGGCCTGGTGAGTGGAATGGTTACCCCATTTGCAAGAAAGAAGTTAGTCTAGCCTAATAAAAATCCGAAGAGGATGGTCTTTCCATGAGTGGATGGAGTTAATGTTTTGAGAAAAATAATCTACACCATTTCTTAGGGTCAAAAAACCATCTACCCCCTATTTTCGAACCAATACTACTAGAAAAATACAAAAATACTAAAACTGCTATACCGCTAGCATTACTATACTAATAATATAGATATACAACTACTACTTTTATATTGAAATACTATTGCTACTACTAATATATAACAGCTACAATTACTATAATACTACTATATTATTATTATACTATTTCTATTGCTATTACCATACCACTACTACAATTATTATACTACTACAACAATACCATTATTACTATTATACTAGTACTAATACTACTCCTATACTAGTACTATTATACGACTACTACTATTATAATTCTACTATTGCTACTACCTTACCACTATTACTTATACTATACTACTACTATTCTACTAATAGTACTATATTATTATTGTACTATATTGCTAGTACTGATGTTATCTTGCAATACTACTGCTACTTTGATAACTTCTATATTACTGCTACAACTACTTTTCTGCTACTACCACTACTGTTATACTACAACTACTATCACTATTACAATACTACTATTATACTATCACTAATATTATACAACTATTATAATATTGCTACAACCATCTAACTTAAATACTACTAGTGCTACTATGTTCATAGTATTACTATAGCTACTACTATATTACTTTTGCAATTACAACTATACTTCTACTACTACCATACATAACTATTATTATATTACTACTACAGCTACAAGACTATCAATATTTCTATACAACTAATACTACAATCTTACAATATTACTACTACGACAACTACTATCACTATACTACTATAACAACTATTATCCTACTATACTACTATACTATACTACTACAACTACTATTCTATTACTTCTACTATACTACTATAACTTTTACCAGTAATATACTACTATTACTAATATACTACTGCTACTACTCCTACTCTTACAATATTGCTACTATAATTATTATAGTATTACTACCACTATAGTATACTACTACTACTATTATATTATATTACTATTAATACTATACAACTACAAAAACTAACAATGGTATAATACTACCACTCTTAGTACAATACTGTGGCTAGAACTATTATAGAACTACTATTAAAATACTTTACTACTATCACTAGTATATTATACTACTACTGCTTAATGGTAATCCTACTAATATTATATTACTACTACTATACTTTTAGTACTATACTACTAATACTATACTACTGTAAGGCTCCTATTATACTTTTACTGTTATTAGACTAAATACTACTATACTACCACTAGTAGTATACTATTCCTACTACACTACTACAACTATAGTAATGCAACTATATTACTATTGCTATTATACCTCTACTATTACTCTTATACGTCTACTACTATATTATAACTATTATACGACTACTACAATAATTAATTCTATACTACTACAATTAATACTATACTCTACGATTATGAATAATATTGTACTACGATTATTATTATACTATAATGCTAGCACTACATTGTTACTATTACTTGTACTATTACATATAAATACTACGATTATAACTAATATTACACTGCTACCAATATTATACTACTACTATATTACTATACTACTATATTATTGCAACTACTAGTAGGCCAACTGCAACAAGCACAACTACTATACTACATTACTCTTACTGCTACTATTATACTATTATTAATATTACATTGCTAGTACCACTATAATATTATAACTATTATATACTACTATTATTATACTAATGCTATTACTATGCCACTACTACTGCTATATCGTTACAATTACTGTTACGAGACTACTACTAAAGTACTACTATTACTATTATATGACAACTACTTGTACGATTACTATTATCTTACTACTAACATACAATGACAACTACTACTATTACTACTAGTACCACTACTACTATACTAATATACTAGTACTACTACTACTATTATACCATTACTTCCATTATACTACTGATACTACTATACTACTATTTCTACTATTCCAACTATACTACTAATACTAGTATATTAGTATACTACTACAATTACTATAATATAATAATACTGCTATACTACTACTACTATTTTTATTACTACTATGATACTAATATTATAACAGTATTATACTACTACTATATTGCAACTATAATACTACAAATACTTTTATTACCTCTACATTACTACTATTACTACTGTACTACTACTATATTATGATTATAACTTTCACTACTATACTACTGCAACTATATTGCCACTAAAAATACTATTATACTACTATTATACTATTATTACTATGATACTTCTACTAGAGCTACTATACTACAACTACTGTACTATTGTAAATACTACTATTACACTTCTACTTCTATTATATTCCAATACCACTAGTATACTGCTACTATCATAATATTGCTACTACTGTTCTATTAATATTATACTACTATTATTATATTAATACAACTATACTATTATTACTATTGTACTATGCTACTGCTACTTGTATACTTCTTTTACTATTCTACTTTTATTATACTACAACTTTTACAGCTACTATTATACTACTACAACTACTATTGTATAGCGACTATTACCATTACTATTATATTACTACTACTGCTATTATACTATAGTAGTGCTACCATATTTGTACTGTTAATACTGCTACTATATTACTACTAGTATACTATTATTATATTTCTAGACTACAACTATTACTACTACTCCTATACTTCAATGATTATACTACTACTACTCTACTACTAGTATGTTACTTCTACAACTACTACTACTATATTACTAATTGTATACTATTAGTATATTACTATACTATGGTTATTACTACTACTCCTATATTTTAACTATTATACTACTTTTGTATTACTTCTACAACTACTATTATTACATTAGTACAACTATTATACAACCATTACTACTATTACCACTGTCACTACTACTACTGCTACTACTATACTATAACTATAATCTAACTATTAGTATTTGTACTACTACTATACAACTGTCACAACTACTACTATATTACTAATACTAATGCTACTGTATTGCAACTACAATACTACAACTACTACAACTAACATACCATTACTACTACTAATGTATTTTTACCAATACTACTATTACTACTATTATACTATTAATTATACAACAATACTATGAATACTACTATTGTGCTACTATTACACTACTATTGTACTACTACTAGTACTGTTACTATACAAATATTATGCTATAACTATTATCATCCTACTACAACTACTATCTTATAGCAACTACTAGTACTATACAATTACTATTATATTAGAAATATACCACTACTATACTATGACTATTACTACTACTAATATACTACAACAACTATTATACTATAAATGTACTACTACTACAACTACAACTATAATACAATCTCTACCACTACTACTCTACTACTACCACAAAACAACTAGTTTTGCCATTATACTGCAACAATTACTACTACTATTATAATCCACTACTTATTATGTTACTATTATACAATTATTGTTGCTATACTACCACTATTACTAGTATATTACTATTATCATTGCACACTACTACAACCACTATTACTACTATAATTATTCGACTACTATACTACTACTACAACAACAACTATAGTACTACTACTACTACACTATTAGTATTATTATATTACTACTATTATCACTACTATATTACTACTGAATAGTTACCATTACTATTATTACTTTATTGCTGCTACTACTATACAATAACTACTACTAGTAATACAACAAGTATTCCTACCATACTTCTATACTACTTCTACTATTATTACTATTACGACTAATACTATTATATTATAATACTCTTGCTACTACCACTACTTCCACTAAACTTCCAGTACTATTATACATAACTAGTACTATTATTATACTACTGCTACAATATACTACTATTGTTATTATATTAGCACTAGTGCTACTATACTATTTGCACTAATACTATTACACCATTGCTAGTACTATGCTATTATAATTACTGTAATGGTACTACTAATATACTTTTACTACTACCATAATACAATACTATAATTAGACTAATACTACTACTGCTATGATACTAATATTATACTACAACTACAATACTATAGCTAGTGCTACTACTATATTAACAACTATACTATTACAAAACTACTACTACTGCTAAACTACTAATACTACTATACTACTACTATTCTACTACTAAAGTAATACTAGGGCTACTATAACTACTATTATACTATTACTATTACTACACAACTACTACTATGATTACTACTAGCACCACTACTATTATACTACTATACTACTTTTCTGACTAGCACTACTATAACTACTACTATACTTTCACTACTTCCACTAGTAATTATAGTGTATTACTATACTGCTACTAGTACTCATCCTCCTACTTCTATAACTAGTACGACTAGTATTATACCAGTACTTTGGTACCACTATGCTACTACTATACTACTACTATACAATGCTACTTCTATGCTAGTATACCAGTACTATAATACTATACTACTATTATTACTGCTATATTACTACTACTATGATACCACTATACTTCTACTACTACTAGTATTAGTATTACTTCTACTGCTGCTACTACTGCTACTATACTACTACTATACTACTACTACTAGTATGCTACTACTAGCACTACTATACTACTATTACTACTACTGTACTACTTCTATACTACTATAGAGGCGAAATCGACTATTTAGGTTACCAAGAGACATTTAGGTGTAATATCAAAACAACAAATAAAACAGCTTGTAGCATAATTAGGCATTTTGGGAACATGACTTTTAATAGGAGGAAGCCTCTGTTGTTAATTATTCTGACAATTATTGTTAATCTCCTAAAGCAAGCAACCTAGCTAATGAAAATAATGATACAAACAAAAAAAATAGCATGATTGATTAATTTGAGAAAATAATTCATTGCTTACACAAAGAGCATACCCTCACTTTATAATTTAAGAAATTTAAAATCAAAATGATGATGATTATGAAAATAAGAGCGGAAGAGGGAAGTGCTTAATACTCTTTGCTACCTCACTTTTGTGCACTTGAAATATGACTAGATGGACCGTAGTTTGATCCTTGGTGGATGTTGATAATTTGGCTTAATTTCAAGGTGTGATTGACTATCTTGGTTTGTGTCAGTTGACCTTTGTAAAATCTAAATTTCACTAACTACAATATACTTACTGCTAGTTGGCTCCTTTTGATCTTTGATTTGATAATTGATAACCTCTTTGGCATGTTATCAATTAAGTTTGAAGCATTATTAATGGCTTTTGACCGCGTGTTGGCTTAGCTTCAAAGTGTGGCTAAAAACTTTAAGAGTGTTGACGATTAATTTCTTTCGAGCATGGCATGTGGCTGATTGACTAAATAGGTTCATGCTTGCCTTTAGTTCAGTTTGGTTTGAAATCAACTATGGCATTGGCTGATGCTGACCATTTCTATTTGATAATCAATAGCTTTGATTATATTTGAAGCATCACCAATGTTTGACCTTATGTTGGATGAGCTTGAAGTGTGTCTGATGACTTTATGAATGATGCTCGTTGACTTCTTTTGAACAAGGCATCAGGTCATCTAACTAAGTGAGTTTTAGCCTACCTTTAGTTCAATTTGAAATGGTTAGCAACTTTGGCTTATGCTAACTATTTTTGATTTGATAATTGATGACCTCTTTTATTTGTTATCAATTAAGTTATGGGAGCATGCATTATGGGAGCATGACTTTTCAATAGGCACAAGCCCCTATTGTTAATTGCCCTAATAGTTTTCGAAAACCTCCTAAAGTAAGAAACCTAGCTAATAAAAAGAGAAATGAAAGAAGAAAACATGATTGATAGATTTAAGGAAAGGGGTATGACCAATGGCTTTTGGAGTTGGTTTAGCTTTGAAGTGTAGCCTATGACTTTAAGCGTATTATCTGTTGACTTCCTTTGATAACTGATGGCTTCATTGGTGTGTTGTAATTATGTTTAAGATGTCACCAATGACTTTCATAGCCATGTGTCACCAATGGCTTTTGGGTTTGGTTTAGTTTTGAATATCATCTAATGACTTTAAGATGTTGTTAGTTGCTTTTGTCTAATAATTGACAACTTCATTGGCTTGTTGTCAATTAAGTTTGAGGTATTGCTAATGGCCCTTAGGGTTGGCTTAGCCAAGCACCACTAATGGCTTTCAAGATTAGTTTAGCTTTAAAGCATGGCCAATGGCCTTTAGTGTATTGTTAGTTCACTTTGTCTAATAATCAGTGGACTCATTAGCATATTATTGATGAAGTTTGAGGCATTCCTAACAACTTTTGGACATGGCTTACCCAAGTGTCACTAACGAATTTTAGGGTTGGTTTAGCTTTGAAGTATGGCTAACGGCTTTAAGTGTGTTATTGGTTGACCTTGTCTTATTATCAATAGCATCACTAGCATGTTGTCAGATAAATTTTAGGCTTTGCTAATGACTTTTGGGGTTATCTTAGCCAAGCATCATCAATGGCTTTTGTGGTTTGTTTAGCATTAAAGCTTGCTTGATAGCTTTAAGCATAATATCTATTAACTTTGTTCGATAATTAATGGCTTCATTGGCATATTATCGATTGAGTTTGAGGCATCACCAATGGCTTTTCAAGTAGGCTTAGCCAAGGGTCTTTAATAGCTTTTGGGGTTGGTTTAGCTTTGAAGTGTGGTTTGACTTATTTAGACTTCTATTTGAACTTGCTGTGAGGTTGAATGCGGTTTGACTAAATTTCGAGTTCTACTCAAACTTATTATGGTTTAGTTCAATTGTGGTTTGATTCAATTTAGAGTTCTCTTTGAACTTGTTGTGGTTTGGTCCACTATGGTTTGACTCAATTTAGAGTTCTATTCGAACTTGTTGTGGTTCAGTGCGAATGCAATTCAACTCAATTTAGAGTTTTATTCAAACTTGTTGTGGTTTAGATCGAATGTGGTTTGACTCAATTTAGTGTTCTACTCGAACTTGCGGTGGTTGTGCTTTGACTTAATTCAAAATTCTATTCAAACTTATTATAGTTTAATTTAAATATGGTTCAATTCAATTTAGAGTTCTATTTAAACATATTGTGGTTTAATTAAAATGTGATATGACTCAATTTAGAGTTCCAATCAAAATTATTGTGATTTAATTTGAATATTATTTGACTCTATTTATAGTTCTATTACAACTTATTGTGGCTTTGTTTGAATATGGTTTGACTCAAATTAAAGTTTTATTCGAACTTGTTGTGGTTTAGTTCAAATATTATTTTATTAAATCAAATTTCAATTTGAATTTATTATGGATTCAACCAAACCAACTTGGGTTCAATGTGGTTGAGCCATTTAAGAATTATATGTTTATCAATATAATTTTGGTTTGTGAGCTCTTGTACTATCATAATGACTTTGGGTGACCTTGCTGGCTGACCTTAAGTTACTTTAGTTTTTAGGCTACTTGCAAGATGGCCATTAGTTGATTTAGACTTTCAAACAAGTTCGTAGGCTATCCTTTAGTTGATTAGACTTTAAGATGTATTTGCAAGCTAGCCTTTTATAGAGTTTGATTTTCGGATAAGCATACGGGCTAACCCTAAATCGATTGGACTTTGAGGGAGTTCTACAAGTTGGCCCTTCATCTGAATAGACTTTCAGATTAGCTCACAAGCTGACCTTTAGTCTAAATTGGCCACTATTATACATTAATAATTATTACTACTACTACTAATATTACTAGTAATACTATACTATTACTATTCTAAGTACTACTACTATACCATTACTATTCGATTGCTATATAATTTAGTACTACCATATTGCTACTACTATCACTAATCTTACTACGGTACGAATATGCTACTGCTAATATAATACTACTACAACTTTTGCTACTATACGAGTATGCTACCACTACAATACTACCGCTACTACTACAACTACTATACTATTACTTCTACTACTAGTACAAGTACCATGCTATACTACAAGTATAATACCATGCCATATTACCACAATATTGCTATTTATACTACTATACTATACTTTTATAATGCTATTATCATTATATAATAACTATATTAATACTACTTTTACTATATTGCTAGTATACTATGCCACTACCTCGACTACTACTGATATAATACTACTACTACTATATAACTACTATACTCATATGATTACAACCATGCCACTACCATACTATACAATAATTACTACTTGGATTGGTATAATACAACTATTGTTAGTACTATTATACTATATTATTGATATACTAGAATACTATATGTTGTATTATATAACTATATTACTGTTATACTACTACTGCTATAGTATTGTGCTATACTACTGTATTACCACTACTACTATACTACTATTATAGTACTACCACTACTACTTTACTATTACTATAATATACAACTATTCTAGTATTAGTAGTAGCTCCCACAACTACACTGCCACTATGCTACTAATACTACTCTTATACTGCAATTATACTATTGATATAATTCCTTTTAGGAACTAGGATTTACTACTAAAATTGTGCTTTAAGCAAAGTTCGAACCAATGACCTTTCATGTAGAAGAGGTTAGTGCAACCACCAAGCTAATACTTAAGGTATACTACTAACACAATTGTACTACTATCCTACTATCATTATATTACTTTTACTACTATCTTAGTATTATACTAATAGTACTAGTATACTATCACAATTATTGCTACAACAACTACTATTATAGTATTAGTATACTTCCACTACTACTAATATACAAGCACTACTCTGATATGACTTCTACTAATATAGTACGAATATAACTATCACAACTATAGTACCACTAGTACTACTACTACTACTCTATTGCTATACTACAACTGTACTACAACAACTATATTTTTATTGTTACTTTACTACTATTACTGCAATTATATTGCTACTAGTTGTAGTACAACTATACTTAACTACTATTATACTACTATTACTATATTTCTATAGGACCCCTACTTCTATATTACTACTACTATTACTTTTACTATACTGCTACTATAGCACTAGTAATATACTACTATTATGCCAATATAAGTATCGCTACTGCTTCCACCACTGTACTTCTAGTATGCTATGACTATACTATAATTGCTCATATAATTGTACTATTTTTATTACTATTATATTAGTATGACTATTACTACAACTATATTACTATTATTTTTACTACTATTACTACCATAATAATATACTACTACTATACTATTACTACTAATACTTCTACAACTACAATATTATACTACTATTATATTAGTACTACTACTGCACTATTACTACAACTACAACTTACTACTATTATAGTATTATACTACTGTTATTGTACTCCAACTACTACTACAATAACAACAATGATTACTACTACTATATTAATACTACTACAATACTACTACTACTACTATATTATCACTATTGCTATACTACTAAACTATACTACTGTATTACGATATAATACAAATATACAAAAACTACTACTATACAACTATTAATATGAATATATTACTCCTAGTAGTACTATTATATTATTGAACTATTGTGTTACTGCTATTGTACTATGACTACCACTATATTACCATTGTAACTACTATAGTACTACTATTAATATTATTATTATATTATATTACTGTTATGTTAATACAACTATAATACTATACTACTCCGTACTACTACTATACCACTACTACTATACTACTACTACTACAATATTGCTACTACAATATATTGCTGCTATATTACTACCATATTATACTACTACAACTACTGCTACTGCTATACTACTACTACTATTAATACTATTAATATGCTATTAGGATGGTCATTCATGATATATATTGGAGTCAAAATCCCTCAACTAGCCCCACTTGCCGATGCCCTAAGTTGACTTTAGGAATGCAAGCATACATTGTTATGACAAAGAAACTTCATTTTGTGTGGCAATCGAGCCCATATCAACATGATAAACAAAGTCTATTTTCATATGGCAAATAAAGTCCATTTTTTGTAATAACCAAGACTATCTTGTGTGACAATTAAGTCCACATTTACATGACAATTCAATTCAACTTTCACATGGCCAATCAAGTCTATTTCCATGTGGCAAATAAAGTCCATTCTATATGTCATCCAAGCCCACACTTATATGGAAAATTAACTCCACTTCAATGTGGTTAACAAAGTTCCACTTCCACATAGTAGATTAAGTCTATATTTACCTAACAATTCAAGTCTACTTTCGCATGTCAAGTAAAGTTTATGCTATGTGGCAATCAAGCCCGTATTTAGATCAATACTCCCTAATCCCTGAAATTGCATACTCTTGAGTGTAGCTGAAGTTCCACCAGCCTCCCTACAAATTGCATGATAGCTCAGAGGACCCAGATAATCATGTTAGTACCTTCAGGAATGCCATGATTCTATAAGGAGTGTGACACTCCACAATGTGCAAAGCTTCGTTGATGACATTGGTAGTTTGGGTCAGAGCATGGTACTCTGGGCTTCTGAGGTACACAATAACTTATTTTGATAAGTTGGCAAATAAGTTCATAGAATAATTTATCTCATTGTTTCCTCGGTGAAAGAACCCATCTACACTCCACACATTGAAGCAAAAAGAGGGAGAGAGCTTAAGGAAATATCTAGCCCGATTCAACAAAGCCTGACTAAACATTATGTAGCTGGACAATTCTATTATCAGCCATTACCACTAATGGAATTTGGCAAGATCAAGTGGCCCATGAGATGTCCCATTTGCCACCATGTAGCATGGCGAAATTCATCCAGCTATCCCACGAACACATAGATGCTTAACAAGAATTCCTCGCAAAAAATGAATCTAAAGGTGATGTCAAGAAGAGAGAATCTCTAGAGAACAAGCCACCCAAGTTGAAAAGGTAGAAAATGAAGCAGAGGGAGAACAGGGAGTAGAGGCTTGAATTTCAAGCTTATAGTCTATTCGATAACTCAGGAATCGAAATCCTATTATAGATTAAGCACCTAGACATCTCGAGAAGGCCCTAACCAATCCGCATTGACTAGAAAATCCTCAAGAAGTAAAGATACTATCATTTTCAGCCCATTATGGTCATGGTACCAAAGAATACAAGCACCTCAAGGATTAAATCAAGAGGCTTATCAAAAAATGCCACCTCCGGTAGTTCGCCCCCAAGGTGAATGTGTGGAAGAAACTTGTGTATGGGAGAATCATCGATGAAGTTCAAGTTGCAAAACCCTCCAATAAATGGCACCCTCAATATGATCGTAACTAGCCCACTAATTTAAAGTCATGCTCCAGCATTAACTAGAAAATGCCCAACCCCCATTGGGGCGCAGGAGGGCTTGAAAGAGGTGGAGAACAAGTGATACCATTGTAAGTCTAACTACGAAGCTATAGTCTTCTTTGCCAAGGACTAAGAAGGAATTTTCACTCCCCACAATGATGCATTTGTGATCTCAATGGTCCTAGATGGCTACTCTACTCATAGTATCATGACGGATACATGATGTTTGGCAAATATTCTATTCACCCAAACCTACGATCTAATTTAGACCTAGTAGAAGTTGTAGCCATACATCCAAACAGTCATTGAGTTCATGAGGGACTCAGTCACCCCACATGGAATGATCAACTTGCTCCTCATCGTTTGAGAAGAAACAATGAATATCACAATTGAATCAAAGTTTATGGCATTTTAGAGATGTTCTACCTATAACGTAATATTGAGATGTCAGGCACTTAATCAACTCCAAGAGATAATTTTAAATTTTTATTTAGTCATGAGGTTTCCTACTAAATATGGCATTGGTGAAGCATGAGGAGACCAAATTCTCTTTAGGAAGTATGATGCTCCCTAATGGAAAAATTGTTTCAGCTACAAAAGCAAGTAACCGACAGTAGTAGGGATCAATGAATCCATCACTAAGCCAAAGAAGGGACATGTTAAGCCTATGGAATGGCTCGTTAGCCTAGTCATGAATGAAACTTTATGGAGGATACTCAAGCATGGATGAACCTCATAGAGCCCTTACATATCAAATTACAAGAACTACTAAGAAGGAGCTAAGATGTCATTACATGGGTCCCCGAGGATCTCCCAGGTATTGACCCTTCAGTGGCACAACACAAACTCACGATCATAGAAAATTACAAGCCAATCAGGTAGAGTAAAAGGTACTTTGCCCTTGAATGCCAAAAAGCTATCATTGCAAAGGTGGGTAAAATTCTCAATGCAAGATTTGTGTGAGAAGTCCACTATCCTTAGTGGTTGGCAAATATAGTAATAGTGAAAAAATCTAATGGCAAAAGGAGAATGTGCATTGACTTCATTGATGTGAATAAAGTATGCCTTAATAATAGTTATCCTCAGCCTAAGTTGAGCAACTCATGTACTCTATCGTAGGCCACCATCTCCTAAGCTTCTTGGATGCGTTCTCAGGCTACCATTATATTGGGATGCATCTCAAAGACAAGGAGAAAACTACCTTCGTCATAGTCATGGTATGCTCTATTATGTTCAATGCCTTTTGGACTAATGAACATAAGGGAAACATACCAAAGAATGGCAAATAAATTTTTTGTGCCTCAGCTCGATAGGAATGTGAAAACATATGTCGATGATATGCTAGTGGAAATACTCCACATTGATAGGTATACGAAGGATGTAGAAAATATTTTGGCACGCTTTAGTTGCTTAGGATGAAGCAGAACCCAAAGAAGTATGCTTTTGGGATAGGCTCAGGAAAGTTCCTTGGCTACTTAGTCTCAGAATGTGGAATAGAAGTTGACCCTAAAAAGATTAAAGTAGTAATGAGAATGAAGTCTTTGAGCTCCATCAAAGAGATGCAGAGGTCATGGGTCACCTGGTGGTGCTCAATCAATTCCTATCCAGATCTGGAGAGAAGTGCTTGTCCTTTTCTAGGGTTCTCAAGTAAAGCTACAAATTCAAATGGATGGATGAATGTCACCAAGCCATTGATGACCTCGAAAAGCACTTAGCCAAACCACCTTGACTGGTGAGACCAGAAATAAATGAGATATTCTTCCTTTATATAGCTACATTAGATCAGATGATCAGTTCAATTTTAATAAGTGATCAGCATAGAAAATAACACCCTACATGTTTTGTGAGTCGTGTACTCATAGGTGTACAGGTTCGGTACCCTTTGTTAGAAAAGTCAGCATACAATGTGGTGCTAGAACCTGAAAGACCCACCCTTACTTTCAAGCACACCTAGTTATAGTGCTCACCAATCTCCCACCTCAACAAATATTGCAAAAGCAAAATGCCCCAGGAAGGCTGCTCAAGTAGTCCATCGAGTTAAGTCAATTTGAGGTCACCTTTGAGGCATTGAAGGCTATCAAAGCCAAGCTTGAGCAGACTTCTTGATGTCATACATAGTAGAATTAGAATCCGAGTCATGGGAGGTTTAGGTAGATGACTCATCATGCAAGTCAAGTTGTAGGATTGACGCTATCCTGCAAAGCTTGGATTTGAGATTGGTTGAGTATTCAGCCAAGCTTAAATTCATGGCTTATAACAATGCAATAGAGTACTAAGAATTCCTCCTCATATTGCACTTGGCGTTAGGAGCAAGAGCTAAAAAATTAAAGGTATTTAGCAACTCACAGCTTGTGTGTTTGTAGGTCACACGAGAGAACAAGGTAAAAGACACAACCATGGTCTAGTACCTAGCCGAGGAATAAAAGCTAATTGTAAACATAGACCAAGTGAAAATTTCATAGGTACACCAAAATAGCAACATGGAGGTAGATGCTCTCACTCGACTAGCTTCAGCTTCTTCAATTTGGTACCAAGGTTAATCATTGTGGAGAATCTTCAACAACCCAGTTAATTAGAGACCATTCAGTTGAATGCTATGGATGCAGAGCCCTCGTGGATAGATCCCATTATCTCTTACCTTAAAGATGGTTAACTTCCTGAGGGCCCAAAAGAGGCCAAGAAAACCATGAAGCTAGCCCAAAACATCACCTTATTAGGAGTCTTGCATAAAAATCCCTCACATAGCCCCTTCTCCATTGTGTAAGACCCAAGCAAGTTGGTTGTGCCGTCCAAGAGGTTCATGGTGGTATATGTGCGAGCCATGGCGGAGGATAGGCCGTGGCACCTAAGCCTTTTAGACAAAGGTATTATTGGCTCAACATGACTTCTGAGACGTCCAACTTCATCTCCAAATGCGAACAATGTAAGAGACACACCTCCTCACACCATAATTTGGTAGATCAAATCCAGTAGACCAAATCCATATGAAATTTTGACTAATAATGAATGAACATATTATGCTTGTACCCATTAGGATCAAGTCAAAGAAAGTTCTTAATAGTTGCAATTAACTACTTTACCAAATGGGTGAAAGCTGAATCCCTATCCACAATGATTGAGAGAAATATTTAGGAGTTCCTATGGTAGAGCATGATCTATAGGTTCATATTGCCATGAGTGCTAGTTATAGCTAATAGGAAGCAACTTGATAGCTCATAATTCAAAGAATATCATAGTAGTATCCGCATAGGACTAAGGTTCACCTCGATAACCACCCCTAATCTATTAGTCTGGTTGAGGTAACTAATCAATCCTACTTTTAGGCATAAAGAAGCTTCTCAAATGAGCCAAAGGTGTCTAGGTTGATAAGTTACCACATGTTCTATGGTATTGCCGACCACACCATGGACAACAACTAAGGAGTCACCTTTTATGCTCACTTATGGGGTTGAAGTTGTCATTCTAGTGGAAATTGGTCTTCTTCACCTTGAGTTGGGCTTATAATCCTAAAATAAATGAGGCAAATGTTTGAGCTAAGAAGGATCTCATCCTAAAAGTTTGGGAAAGGTATGCATTAGTGTTGGTGAGTACCAGTAGTGAGTGGCCCAATACTACAATACATGGGAATGCAACTGATGATTACAATTGAGTGATTGGATACTTCAATAGGCTAAACTAATTAATCAAGGTCTTTGGTGGTCTATTGGTACAAGACTTATCAATATCCAAAGAGATAATGGAGGCATAATTTAGTCTAAAGATAAAACATTCTTAGGTCGTGTACATGCTATGCCCTAGAAAGTTCCTTATCATCTAGGTGCTCAATATTAAATGTCACTATCTACCAAGCATATGACCTCCAATTCATTTAAGGCATAAGACCTTAGAAATAAGCTAGACATCAGATCTTGGTGATAAACCAAGCATAAGACCTCGGTTCTACTTGAGGCATAAGACCTCGACTCTATCTAGGATATAATACATCAAAAATAAGCCAGGCATAAGATCTTGGGTTAATCCGAGCCATAAGACCTTGGTAGTAAACTAAACATAAGACCTTCACAATAAGCTAACACATGACCTTAAATTCACTAGAGGTACAAGAACTCTGATTTACCAGGCGTATAAGACATTGGCGATGAGCCAGGCATAAGACCATAACCTACCTGGGGCATAAGACCTCAAGAATAAGTTAGGCATAAGACCTCAATTCTACTTGAGACATAGGACCTTGGTAATAAGCCCAACATCATACCTCAGATTCACCAAGGTATAAGACCTCTATGATAAACCAGGCATAAGACCTTGGTTGTACCCAAGGTATAAGACCTCGATAATAAGCAAGGCATAAGACTTCAGTGCTATGCAGAGCATAAAACCTCGCCAACAAGCCAAACACAAGACCTTGACAATATGTTAGGCATTAGACCTTGGTTTTATATGAGGCATAAGACTTTGGTAATAAGCTAACAATGAGAACCTCTGAACTTTTCCAAGACTTAAGATTCTTAAGTAAAAATTTCACCTTAGGTCACAATATGGTCCTTGAAGTTTCTCTCTTAACAATCCCTCCACTTCCCTAAGACTTTCTCCTCTTGGTCGAAGGCTGAATATTGGCTATAGCATGTTCATGTACCACTACTTAAAGATCTCCAAAGCCAACCATTGCAATGGTGAGCTATGACTTATCACTTTATAGCAATCTTTACCATGGCTAAAGGGCAACTATATGCTGATTTGCTAGCATAATGGGGAACAACTAACCTCTGAGTGAGCTTGGGCCATGATGTGTGCAAGAGTGATTCAAGCCAAAGATGTAAAGGGAAAAGGTGCAAGTAAAAGAAAATCTCTTTCCCTCATCACAAAAATATCATATTTGAGGGGAAACTTGATTACAAAGCATTTTACCAAAAAAGATAAAGGAGAATAATGCGAGACTATTTGTAGGATGCTAGGGGTTCGGTGGACTCTTTTCGGGCAATGGCGCTTGAGGCTTAGTAGATGCCTTAGCTTCTTTCTCCCTCCAGAGAATCTCCTTATACTACGACTTGAGGTGGTGAATCCTCATGTTATTGCAAAGTTCCAGTTGGAGGTCATCAAGCTTGAAGTCAGAATCATAGTAAGTCTTCTTTACTATGTCCCTACAGTAGAGGCAGCCCTCAGAGAAGGAGTTGGCAGAGAGAAAGCCCCACTCAGGGAGATACTCATCACTAGTCTTGAACTCAATAATAGTCTACATCTTGCATAGCTTCAAGGAATTCAAATACTCTGAGCTTCAGCAAAACATGGCCACTGCCTCATCCTTTGCTTGGTCTAGCTCAACCTTTCGCCAAGCCTCTAGTTCCAATAGCCTTCTTAACGTTGAACCTTGCTCCACCTAGAGGAATTTCTCTCCTTCCCTACCTCCTTCTACATTTTCCCAACCTTGAGCTAGAGTGACTCAAGTTAAGAATAGTGGAAGTTCACATCCTCCATGGTCTTGTTCCCTCAGAAGCCATTTACTTCTAAGCTTCAAAAATTGTCAACCTATATAATTAGAAAATTACAGTATCTATAATCAAGCTAAAAGGCAATGAAAAGGTAAAAAGGAGCAGCATTGATAGAAGAGGATGTTGGCACAAGCCCAAGCCCCCTTAGAGAAGACCCAATCTATAGGGAGCCACTTAATGTGGGGGTTTCCACTATCCCCAAAATCTATGAGGAAATACTCCTCAGTGTCCATATCTTTGCTTAACGAGCTTAGATAATTGGAGGTTGACCTTGTCCACACTTTGACATGGGGAGGAGGAGGTGTAGGTTTAGAAGTCATAATTGCCTTCTTCGCATAGTCAGTGGACTTTGTTATAGAAGAGTTCAGTGCCTAGGTGGCCTCTCCTGTGAATTCAACTCAAGAGAGGGACTCAAAAGGGTGAGGTATCACCTACCGATTCCTTGTCATCTCTTCACTCACAAACTAGCTTCCTTCTCTCACATCTTCTTCCCTTGGCCTTAGACATACTCCAGAGGGGAAGCATTGCCTTCTACTCTAGAAGACTTCTTTTGAGATGATAAGATAGGGGACACCTAAGGAGTGTTTCCTTGTTGCCTCATAAACTCATTCATGAATGAGATCTAGGTCAACTATACACAAAATCTAACCGATGATTAAATCGAGGAGAAAGCAACCGAAGAATAAAGCACACAAAAGTCTAAGGTACATATTGACTTCTGAAGCCACGAATATGCCATGCTCTAGTAGGCAAGAATTATGGAGACACATGGGAGTAGATCTAACATCTTAAACCTCATATACCTAAGAGATCAAAAGCTAGTGAACCTTAGGGTAGATCTCTATGCTAGCTCAGTGAATGAAAGGGTTGCCCCACCATAAGAAAGAACTTTTTCTATCTTGGTAAAAATCCTAAGGGAATGGTCTTTCCAAGAATGGATGGAGCTGGGGTTTTGAGAAAAATAATCTACACGATTTTTTTTATTGAAATACCATCTATCCCCAATTTTTGGACCCCAACAGCCCTTAAAGGCATCCCTGAATTTTTCAACAATCATGATGAAACCTTTGGATCTGCTAGAGTTCAAATAATAATGAAAACCTTTATGGTGTTGGGCATAATTTGATCAAGGGAGAGGTCCTAGTCTCCTAGGATATCCTTGATAAAGTTATCTACACGGTACTTAAAGCTACTTTTGAATATCACCCAATATGTACTAAACTCAAAACCAAACTCCTCTCTAACTTTCTTACTCACCTCCTCAAACCCAACTGGTCCAACTTAGTCCCATCTAGAAAGCCAAACATGATGACTATGTCCTCAAGGTTTCTCTCCTATAAAGTGGATTTAGAATTCCAAACTCTCACCTTAGAGACACCTAATAAAGTGCAATTAGGTCTCACTTTCCAAAGCTGAATAAGGTCCCCTAATCCAAAAAAAAAATCCACAATGGTTGAAAAGGATAAAAAATGACACTTACTCTAAGGTAATTCCTCAAGTGGACTTGGAACCACCGGTGTGGGAAAAACAGATAGCTTTGAACCAACCCCTATGGAAGAGGACAAGACAACCAAAGGAGCTGGCCCCTTGGAGGCCATAGTAGCAAGGGAGTGTTTGGAGCTCAATCCACCAACATTGGAAACTATTATGGATATTGCCTTGGAGGATAAAGCTATGACTACTTAGATTGATGGAGTGGTCGGTCCCTTACCAAAAGATGACCACCTTCTAGGGGAGGAAGGCGCAGAAGAAGATGTTATTTCAAATAAATCATAGCAAATGAACAAGGTAAGAAAACAAGGGTTGCAAGAGACGTAGGATGAATATTGCCAAAAATGGGCAAAAAGGGATGAGGAATTCCTTAAACAGCCTTCCCCAAATCATGAAATCAATTTTGAACAAGAAAGCCTAAAATTTAGGAGCTAGAGATCATTACACCAATCATGAGAGACATGTGCCCACATCAAGGGCTATCTCGGTATATAAAGGGATGCCTCTAGACTATCATGTTGGAATAAGATAAACCCTAATAATTTTGCTTGATTCAATAAGATAGTGTCTTAGCTCTTAAGAAGTCATGTTCATTGGTAACACACACCAGGGATAATGCTTTGAATTGGCAAATCGACTCACGTGGAGTCCCGACAGCTGTCACCCCTCATTACTTAGTGAAAGCGATGGACTTGAACCTCAAGAATTCAAAATAGTATGATAAAAAAAAACTTCTAAGCTAGTGAAAGAGGAAGTAACTCACTGATAGAGCCACCTAACTCCATGACTATAGGTGGGGGCCACTGATGATTCACTAAGCTATAAAGTAGTTGAATTAAAAGCAATTAGGGACCCAACTAGCAGCATGAACTTCTAACTGAGGTGACTGAGCTACTGGCCTAGAGGCCATAATCCATGGTGATGTTGCTGAGGTAAAGTCACCTTGGTGGTATCATTAACATGCATCTAGCAAACATACATCTCAAGGCCAACTTGAATATTTGACAAGCTTGACCTATATATGGATATGATCAGGAATTCATGAAAATTTGTGAGACATGGATCCTAGGGAAACAATTAGTAGAAAATTTGGGAGTGATGGCAGTTAAATAAGCAGAGTTTGACATAATTAGGACTAAAATCATAAAATCTCAAATCTTGTCAGAGACCTTCCTAAACTATAAAACATGGAGTAGCCATGAAGGTTGGAGGACTCACTCTCTCTAATTCTCTATTTCTCTCTATTTGTGAATAAAAAATAATGAGAACCTTTCTGACTTGAGCATCAGAGTGGCTGTTATTAAAGAATCTCTCAGTGGTCCAACTTATGGTTCTTCTTCCTCTTGCAGATTAGCAATAGGGTGGCTAAGCAGATTTGATCTCAAGAAGCCTTTCGGAGTAGAACTAGTGTTGAACCAAGATTCATCAACAATATCATACTATTTTACTATACTACTATATATATTGTTATACTACTACTAGTACAATACTATTATTGTACTACCACTACTTTTATACTACTACTAGTATATTAGTACTATTTTTGCTATACTACTATTATAAGAGGAGTAGTAGTATAGCAACAGTGCTAGTATAATAGTAGTATAGTAGTAGCAGTAGTAATAGAAGTACTAGTAGTAGCATAGTACTAGTTCTAATAATAGTATAAATACTAGTGGCAATAATAGTAATAGTAATAGTCACATTAGTAGTAGCATTATTATTATAGTACTAATAGTATAGTAGTTGTGTATTTGTCGTAGTATAGTAGTACTAATGCTAGTAGCATATTAGTAGTATTGTACTAGTAGTAGTTGTAGTGTAGAAGTTGTACTAGTATATAAGTAGTATTGTAGTAAAAGTAATTTTAATGGCATAGTAGTAGTATAGTAGTATAGTAATGGTATAGTAGTGGTATAATAACAATAATAATATAGAAGTAGTATAGTAGCAGTACACTAGTAGTAGTACTCATTGTGTAGTATATTCATAGTAGTACTAGCAGTAGTATAATAGTAATAGTATAATATTAATAGTAGTATAATAATATAGTAGTAATATTGGAGTAGTAATATGCTGAGTTATAGTAATAGTAATAATATAGTAGTAGTATAGGAGGAGTGCAGTAGTACTATAGTAGCATAGTAATAGTAGTAGGAATAGTATAGTGGAAATATTACTAGTATAATAGTTATGTTTGTAGCAGTAGTATATTAGTAGTATAATATAGTAGTAGTACTATTACTAGTATAGTTATAATAGTCATATAGTAGTATAGTTATAGTATTAGTAATATAACACTAGTAGTATAGTAGTAGTAGCACTAATAGTATAGTAATAGTATACTAGTAGCATAATAATTGTAGTAGTATTAATAGTAGTAGTGTAATAGTAGTATAATAGAATAGTAGTATTATTAGTAATAGTAATAATATAATAATAGTAATATTAATAGCAGTATAATAGTAGCATAGTAGTAACATACAGTATTAACAATAATATTATAGTAGTATAGTATTAGTAGCTTTAGTATA
The DNA here is from genome assembly GCA_005019695.1 of Trichopus zeylanicus subsp. travancoricus. Classification (NCBI taxonomy): domain Eukaryota; kingdom Viridiplantae; phylum Streptophyta; class Magnoliopsida; order Dioscoreales; family Dioscoreaceae; genus Trichopus; species Trichopus zeylanicus. The sequence goes on along the minus strand of RXID01019385.1, from coordinate 1,486,008 downwards.
CTAGTATTAGTAGGATTAAAGTTGCACTAATGTAGTATTAATAATTATTGTTACAATAGTGGTAGAATAGTATTACTATTATTATATTACTGTTATTATACTAATACTACTAAACTACTACTATTACTATACTACTACTACTGTTTCTACAACTAATACTATTTCTATTACTACCATACTGCTATGATATTATTACTAGTAGTATTGCTACAATTTCTACTACTATACTATTACTACTACATTAGGTACTACTACTACCACTATTATTATTACTGCTTCTATACTACAATATTATTGTTATAATACTATTAGTACTATATTTCTACTATAATTACTATTACTTTTACTACAATACTACTACAACTGATATATTAATATACTATTATTGCTATACTATTACTACTAATATTACTACTACTATAGTATGCAACTTGGACTACTGCTACTATACTACTGTGAGATCCAAATTGACCACCTAGGATAGTGAAGACACCAAGGGATAATCTTGAAACAATAAATGAAAATATAAGATAGTTTGAGTGCAATTAGATGTTGTAGGAACATGACTTCTAATAGGTATAAGCTCCTTCTTTTAATCCCCAATAAATATCAAAAACCTCATAATGCTAGAAACCTAGCTAATAAAAATAGAGATATGAAGGAAAGAAAAAATAATTTGATTAATTTGAGGAAAGAGATACATGGCTTAAGAAAGGGCATATCCTCACTTTACATTTTAAAGAATTTAAATTTGTAAACATAAAAGAGAGTAGAATGAGAAGGAAGTAGGAATAGGCTTGACATGTGTCACTACCCTACCTTGTGCCCTTGGCCGGGTGAAACATGACTCAGGGGGGATGCTTGATTGGATCCCTAGCGGATGCTAATAACTTGGCTTGTGTTAGTTGACCATTAAGATCTAAAGTTTTATTGATAGCTTTTTGTTTATTGTTAGTTAACTTCTTTTGATTCTTGATTTGAGAAAAAAAATAATTAGTCGCACTAGCTTGTGCTAATAATTTATAATTTGATAATTGATGGCCTCTTGGCATGTTATTGATTTCATTTGAAGCATTACTAATGGACTTTAGGGTTGGTTTTGGTATGCATCACCAATAGCATTTGAGTTGGTTTTGCTTCAAAATGTGGATAATAGCTTTGAGGGTGTCATTAGTTGTCTTTCCATGATTTTTAATTTGATGATGAATGGCCTCATTGGTGTGTTGTCAATTAAGTTTGAAATATCACCAATGACTTTTGGGTCTGGCTTAGCTAAGATTACCAAAAATTTTTGAGTTGGCTGAGGTTTGAAATATGGTTGATGGCTTTGAGTGTGTTGTTGGTTTTTTCTTAATTTTTTATTTGATAATCGACTACCTCATTGGTGTGTTGTCAATTAACTTTGAGGTGTCACGAGCAACTTTTGGGGTTATCTTAGGCACTCATCACCAATGGCTTTTGAGTTGGCTTAGCTTTGAAGTGTGGCTAACGGCTTGAAGTGTATTGTCTATTGACTTTGTTTGAACAAGACATCTAGTTGACTAGCTAAGCAAGTTCATGACTACCATAAATTGATTTGATTTGAAAACCAATGGCCTCATTGGCATGTTGTTGATTAAGTTTGATGCATTGCCAATAACTTTTCTAGTTGGATTAATTAAGCATTACCAATAGCTTTTTAGTTGGCTTAGCTTTAAAGTGTGGTCGACGACTTTGAATGTGTTGTCAACTAGATTTATTTGATTTTTGATTTGATAACATTTGAGGTATCACCAATGATTTTTTGGGTTGGCTTAGCTAAGCATCAGCAATGGCTTTTGGGTTGGCTTAGCTTTGAAGTGTGGTTGAAGGCTTTTTCTTGTTTAAAATTTTATAAACTTGCTAAGGCTGGTGGGCCAATCCTCTCCAACTTTTTAACTTGTATAATAAGGTCTCCAAAAGTGTGGATAGAAGAAGCACTAAGGTATAGTACCATCTAGTTCTTTCTTATGTTACTAAGAACTAGATTTATAGCTTCAAATTAGCTTATAGATTGTTCACTCTTGATAATAAGGTTTCTCCACCGTGTAATGTCATTCAAGACTGGTTCGTTAACACACTTTAATTTTGAAATGAGGTTTGCAATTGTTATTACTTGAGTCCTCACATAGAGTTACAAAATAACAATGAGGGATTATTACTTGAGTCCCCATATAGAGTCATGAAATGAGGTATGTGTTGTTCAGAGTTACCAATGCCATTAAATTGTTTAAACCTAGGCACTATATAGCCTTTAGAATATGATACTTGATTGTGATGATTAGGGTATGATTTATCTGCATCATTTATCATTTTTGTGTTACTACCTTATATTAGTTAGGTAGCCACCATTTGTTGTACTTGCTGCAGGATGTATGCTAGAAACTCCACATTGCTAGAAATTCCCGAGATGGAGGATTGGGTATCCCTTATTGGTAGAGGAGGTGGTGGTTGTGAAGGAGCTATATTTTTAGAGATTTGGCCTACAAGGGGTGTGTCTACTACCACCGCTACAATTTCATGAGATGACTATTGAGATCACTCCAAGTTGTTGAGATTTCATCTCATTTGTATCATCATCTCTATTAATTCCATAACCCTCTTCTGAGCTTCATCTTCCTCCTTCCCTTGTTACCTCAGTTTCTCTCTCAATGCTTCTATGGTCATTTCCTCATTAGAGCTTTCAATTAGGACCAAGGCTTCAGTCAATACATGAAGGTCCACATCTCAAGGATCAGGTCTTGGTTTGGTGTCTTCTATATTAAAGTTAACTTTTCTCATTAGTTGGGTTACCTCATTTAGGGGTTTGCTCATAGAACGAGTAGTTAGACCTCTCTGGTGTGGCAGCAACGATTGACTCATAAGGGCTTTCTCTTCCTAAACCTCTTTCATTGTAACTCTTGTTCATACAACCTTCTTTTGTTGTTTTATCTATTGAGGCATGGGCTCACAGTCCCTCATAGATTCATGATGAGAAATAATTTTGACAATATTAAGGGTCTCTTTTTTTGGACTCTTATTCTAGCTTGTAGCTTTATAGTGGCTCTTATTATTTAGCTTTGTTATTTGCCACTTAGCTACAGTCTTGAGGTAGGACTATGCCCCTTTGACTTACCTTTACCCTTCTCTAAGTAACTTAATGGGGGTAAAAGAGTTAGAGGTGAGAGTGGTAATGATTGTCTTCATTCAAGGGGTGGTCTTCCCAAGTCGGCTAAAAATTTTAATAGCCTTTCCTTTGTATGTAATAGTGAGGATGATTTCTTCTTTGTCAGTGCACATGTTAGGGCTTGCTTTTGTTTGCCCCCTATTAGGAGTTGGCTGAATGTGATCAAAGACTAAGCTCTGCTTTGGGCCTAGTCTCTGGAAGACTAACGCTTTTGTTGGTTTAGCTTATCTTTTGACTCTTTATCAAATTGACTCTTTTCATTTGTAATAATGACATTAAGCCTCTTTTCCCTTGATGGAAGGCAAGAAGTGGGCTTGTCTTTCATGGTAGCAACTTCAATGGGTGTGATAGCAAGTGCCTTCTTGAACTGAACAGTCTTGAAAATGGTTCTAAACTCAATTTAAACGTCAATTTCTTCTACAATAACAATTGACACACAACCATTCTTGCCCCCAAGATAATAGTATATTTTGAGGTGGAGAAGTTCTTCATTGATACCATTGGATACTTCCTTCCACAAGAAGGCACACAATTGGTTAGTTTTCAATTGTAATACTATCTCATTAATCTCTCTATCGTATTAGCGATGTTTCTATACTTGAAGCAAAAGTTATAGCCCACTAGGCATACCATAATTTGTGGGATCAAAATTGACCATTTGGGATATTGAAGATCTTGATAATTAATCTCAAAATAATAATTCAAAAATATGGGGGTTTGAATGTGCAATCAAGTATTGTAGGAACATGACTTCCAATAAGCATAATCCGCTATTGTTAATTACCCCTACAATTATCAAGAACCTCCTAAAGTATTATTTGATTAATTTGAGAAAATGATACATGACCCAAATAAGGGCATATATCCTTACTTTATAATTAAATAAATTTAAATTTATAATCATGAAATAATATAAAATGAGATAAAGGAAATGAGGAAGAAGATTTGATGTGCACTACCATCCTACTCTTGTTCATTGGACCATGCGAAGTCTGACTCATATGGATCTTGACTTGATCCTCAGTGGGTATTGTTAATTTGATTGATGACATCTTCTAAGGAGACATGAGAGGATAATGAGAATGTCTGAAGTGTTTTCATTAGCTCTGGACATTGGTGATAACTTCAACTTAGTTTGAAGTATTTCCATTAGCTTGGTGGTGTTGGTGATAACTCTCATTGGTTGAAGTATTTTCATTAGCCAATGAGGCATTGCTGATAACTTTTGGGTTTGAAATGTTTCCATTAGCCAAAGTTTCTCTTAGCCAATAAGGCATTAGCAATAACTTCATATAAACAAGATTGTTGGCTAATAAACTAAGTGAGTTCAAGCCATCCTTTAGTTTGATTTGCATGGTTTAAAGTGTTTCCATTAGAAAATAAGGCATTAGTGATAGCTTCATGGTTTGAAACATTTCCATACCCAATAAGATATAAGTGATTAACTTTTTTAGTTTTTGAAGTATTAATATAACCAATAAGGCATAGGGGATAACACCTTTGGTTTTGAAGTGTTTCATAGCCAATAAAGCATAGGCAATAGCTTCTTTGATTTTTGATTATTTTCATATCTAATATGACATGGTGATAACTTTCATTGAATAAGGTACTTGGTTGACTGTCTAAGTGAGTTCAAGCCTGCCTTTAGTTTGATTTCATTTGGGGGAATGACTAGCAGCCTTGACTTTTACTAATCATCTTTGACTTGATAATCAACTACCTTTCTTAACTTGCTATCAAATAAACTTGAGATGTCATTGATAGCTTTGAGCATGTTATCGACTAACACTAACTTGATTCTAATTGAATCAAATTTTGATTAGTTTTGAAGTTCAGTCTTGATTTTAATTCAGTTTGATATTCAAAATGTGATTTAGATTGCAGTCTAATTTGATTCAATTTGATGTACAAAACTTGATCTTAATTAGAATCTAATTTATTTAGTTCAGTGTTCAGAACTTGATTTCAATTCAAGTATGATTTAATTAAATTCAATGTTCAAAACTTGGTTTATACTCAAGTTTGATTTAATTCAATTTAGGTTAGGTTCAACATTATGTTATCCCTTATTGGGTTCCTATTCAATCTTTGATCTAACCCTCGATGGGGCTCTTATTGGATCCTCTATAAATGATGGATCCAACCATTAATAGGTTCTTGATGGACAATTAATGGATCTTTGATCAAACTCTTAATGGGTTCTTAATGAATCCTTAGCGAATCTTAGACCCAACCCTTAATGGGTTATTAATGGATCCAATCGTCAATGGGTCCTTGATGGAACCAATCTCAATCTGTTAATGTGTTTAGGTTCAACCCATGTTAGACACTCATCGACTTTGGGTCTAAACCTTAATTGGTTTTGGTTCATGCTCGACCTGACTCTAGTTTGAATTTGAGTTTAATTGGACTTGATAAGGGTATAGTTTGAACTTGATTTAACCCAACTAGAGTTTGATTTAAACAAAATTTAACTCAATTAGAGTACTATTTGAACTTGATTTAACCCACTCGAGATTTGATTCCAGCTAGTTAGACCTAACAAGAGTTTGATTCAAATATTTTTTGACCCAATTAGGATTTAGTTTGAACTTAATTCGACAAGTAGGGTTTACTTAAAATTTAATTTAACTTTGGATTGACTTGATTTAACCTAATTGAGGTTGGATCTCAACTGATTTCATCTAAACTAACTCAATTTGGATTTGGGTCTAGTATGATTTGAGTTTTAGTCCATTAACTTAATTGACTTAGGTCCATTTAGTGATTCGTTGGAGTTAATATGGTTTTATGTATTCAATGTAATTGAATCACTATAATTTAATTGATTTAGTTCAGGATCCCTCGAGCTGTCATGATGAATTTTAGTGAGCTTGCGGGTTGATGTTAAGTCAATTTGAATTTTTAGCCAGCTTGCAAACTTGCCTTAACTTAGATGTTTAGTGAACATGCAAGCTAGCCTTAGTTTGATAGATGTTCGGTGAGTGCATGGCTAGAGTAAGATGATCAGTGAGCTCACAAGCTGGCCTTAGTTTAATAGACGTTCGATGAGCTAGTGAACTGATTTTAGTCCAAGTAGATGTTTGGTGAGCTAGCAAGTTGGCCTTTGTTCGATGGACATCTGACAAGTCCACAGACTAGCCTTAGTATAAAAATATATTTTGCAAGTTGATAAGCTTGCTTTAGAGCTATTAGACACTTAGTAAGCTTGCAAGCTAGTCTTGGTTCAAATAAATGTTTTGTGAGCTCACAAGTTGGACTTAGTCTAGAAAGATGTTCACCTAGCTCACAAGCTTGTTTTAGTCTAAAAATAATTTTTGGATGAACCCAGGGTCTGTCCCTAGACCATTGGTGTAGGCACACAAATCAAGGACAAAAATATATGTATATTTTTTTAGTTATTTTTTTCTTTATTTTTATTTTTTGGGAAATTTTCTCTCTTTTCCCAACAACCCTTTCTTTTTTTTTCTTTTTTTCTTACCTTTATTTCTCTTTTTCTTCTTCCCCATCCCACGTTAGCACTCTTTACTCTTTTTTTATTTTTCACGCTTCTCTCTTCTCTTCTTTTATAGCGAGAAACAAATTTTTCTATTTTTTTTCACTTTCCTTCCCTCTCTTATGTGGGGTCTCACTTTGTTTTACTTCTTCTAACTCCTCTCCTCCTATAGCTAAGATAACAATTATATTCTTTTACTTATTTTTTTCATCTTTTCCTATTTCTCACTTTCCTTCTCCTTCCTTATTATCTTATCCATAATAGTAGTATAATAGTAGTATTAGTATAGTTTTAGTGCTGTAATATTATAGTAGTAGTGTAGTTACTATAATATTAGTAGTAATATATTAATAGTAGTAATAGTAGTATAGCAGTAGTAGAAATATAAAAATAGTAGTTGTATTGTGATATCATACTAGTAGTATCATAAAAGTAAAATAGTAGTATAGTAATAGCAATTTAATAGTAGTAGTAGTAGCAGTAGTAATAAAATAGTAGTATAGTAATATTATAATATTAGTAATAGTAGAGTAGTAGTATAACATTTGCAACGTAGTAATAGTAGCAGTATAATAGTAGTAATGTTAGTAATAGCATAAAAGTAGTAGTACAGTAGTGTAGTATAAATAGTTGTATATTATTTAGTACTAGTATAATAGTAGCGTTATAGTAGTAGTAGTAGTCATGCAGTAGTGGCATAGTAATCATATAATAGCAATAATTATAATGTATTAGTTATATTATAATATTTGTATAGTAATAATATTATAGTAGTAGAAGTAGTAGCAATAGTAGTAATAATACTATAGTGGTATAATAGTAGTATTAATAGAAGTATATTAGTAGTAGCAGGATAATAGTATTAGTATACAAATAGTTATAGTAGTAATAGTAGAAGCATGGTAGTAATAGTTATTATTATAATATAGTAGTAATATAATAGTGGTATAGTGATAGTATAATAAAATAAAAGTAGTTGTATAGTACTAGTATATCAATATTGTAGTAGTAGTAGTATAGTAGTTGTATAGTAGTAGTATATTAATATTGTGGTGTAGTAGTAGTATAGTAGTTGTATAGTAGTAGTTATTATTGTAGTCTTATAGTCATAAGATAGTAATAGTACAAAAGCATTTTATTAATAGTGTAGTAGTATTGGTGGAAGTAGAAGTTATATAGTAAGAGCAAATAGTTATAATAGTTGCAGGTGTATAATATTAATAGTAGCAGTTGTTGTATAATCATACCATGGTAGTATAGTAGTAACATATTATTAGCAGTAATAGTAATAGTAAAGTTATAGTATTTGTAATATAGTAGTATAATAGTATATTACTAAAATTGTAGTAGCAATACTAATACTAGTAATAGTATAATATAGTTGTAGTAGTATTATAGTAGTAAAATAGTGGTAGAATTTATCGATAGTGGTATCATTGTACTAGTATAGAAGTAGTATAGTAGTATTATATCTAAAGCAAAGTACTATATAACAAAAAGTAAAGTAGCAGAATATTAGTCGTAATAGTACAGTAATTTTAGTAGACGCAGTATAGTGGTAATACAGTAGTAGCAATAGTATTAGATAGTAGTAGTAGGAATATAGTAATAATATCGTAATAATATAATAGTAGTTATTGTGTTAGTATACTAGCAGTAATATACTAGTACTAGAGTAATAATATAATATATTGCTATTAATAATATTATACTATTATAGTACTAGCTAGTATTGCTGTTGTACTATTACAATATTAATACTATACTATTATTATATTATTATTATAGCATTATACTACTATTATACTATTATTGTTATATTATTATTATAAGTATTACTACTATTATACTAGTACTATACTACAAATACTATTACTTCTAATGCGATATTACTTTCACAATACTATTATTGCTTCTAATATACTACTATTAGTTTGACTAATAGTAATATAATATTAGTAATATAATAATAGCATAATAGTAGTATAATAATGGTATAAGTCAAGTATAGTGGTATAATAATATAGTAATAGTATACTGATAGTATACGAGTAGTACAATACTGGTAGTATTATATAAGTAATTTTAGTAATAGTACAATAATAATTCTATAGTCGTAGTAGCAGTATAATAGTAATATAACAGTTGTAATAGTAGTAGCAGTAGTAACAGTACTAGTCGTAATACAGTAATAATACAATAGCATAGTAATAATATAATAGTAACATAATACTAGTATAGTGGTATGGTAATATACTATTGTAGCTACTATTACTATTACACTATTAATAATACTACAAATACTATGACACAATTACACTATAACAATAACTACTACCACTACAACTATTCTACCACTATACAATTACTATTTTATTGCTGCTATTACACTACTACTATACTACTAGTATCAATCCTTCTACTATTATATTAGTAGTGCTATTTTACTACTATAATAATATTATTATTACTACTACTGTTATAATACTAATATATTACTACTATAGCACTCTTGTATTATGATAGTGTAATACTACTCATATACCATTATACTAATTTAATACTAAAACTAGTATACTATACTACTATAGTACTATTAGTATACTACTACTATATTATTACTACTACTATAATACTATATACAATAATTACAACTGATATTACTACTATTTCTACTATGTTATTTCTACTGCTACTATATTACATTAATACTAATAGTTCTACTACTATTATACTACTAATATACTATTTCCATACTATAATTGTACTACTACTATTATATTACTATTTCCACTATTTCTACTGTAACTACTATATTATGTTACTATTGCTACTACAACAACTACTAGTGCTATTATACTATTGCAATTCTCCTACTACTAGTTGCACTATGCAATTATAACGACTATGACTATGCTATTATTATAATAACTACTACTGCTACAATTATACTGCTACTATAGTACTTCTACTATAACTACTATTATTACTATAGTGCTACTATATTACTATTTAATACTATAAAATAATAACTCCTAATACTATCATACTATAATAATTATATTTACTACTCCTACTACTACTATAAATATACTATAGTACTATAATACATTTACCACTACTCCTACACTAATGCTACTATATTATAAACATGTTACAACTGCACTAACATACTACCATAACTACTACTAGTTTACTACTAATGATAGCAATGATACTATACCACTATTAAACAACAACTATAGTAGTATAGTAGTAGTCGTAATAGTATAATAGTATAGTTCTATACTATAATAGCAGTCGTAATAGCAGTTGTTGTATAGTAATAATAGTATATTAGTAGTTATAGAAGTATAATATAAGTAGTAGAATACTAAAAGTAATATTATTGTAGTCGTATTGTTGTATAATATAGTAGTAGTAATATATTATAATTATTAATATAATAGTAATTATATTAGTAGTAGTACCGTTGTAGCAGTATAATAGTAGTTTGGTAATAGTATAATAGTAGTACTATACTAACAAAATAGCAATAGTGGTAGTATAGTTGTATAGTAGTATTGTACAAACAGTAGAGTAGTAGAGTAGTATAGTAATAATATAGTAGTATAGTAGCATAGTAGTACTACTATAGTTGTATAATACCATAGTAGTACTAGAAGTAGTACAATAGTAGTAGTATTTGTATAATATTAGCATAGTAATGTTAATATAGTTATAATAGCATAGTAGTAGGAATATAGTAGTAGTAGTATACTAGTATTAGTATAGTAGTATTAGTATAGTGGTATAGCAGTGTTAGTATAGTATTAGTAGGTGAATGATGCGAGTATATTAGTGTCGGTATAGTAGTAACAATAGTATAGTAATAGTATAGTAATAGTAGCATGTCGGTGTCAGAATAATAGTAGTACTATATAAGTAGTTGTATAGTAACGTTAATTTAAAAGTAGTAGAAGTATAGCAGTATTTCTAGTAGTAATATACCATCAATAGTGTTAGACGTTGAATTAGAAATAGTATAATAGTGGTCATATAGTGGCAAACTATCAGTAGTATAGAAGTATAGATGTATAGTAATATAGTAGTAGAGTATTATACCAATAGTAGTATATTAGTAGTTGAAGTATAATAGTAGTAGAATTAGTGATAGTATAGTAATAATATAATAGTAGTCAAAGTAGTAGTTTAGTAGTAATATAGTAATAGTAGTAGTATAGTAAAAGTATAACAACAGTAGTAATGATAGTAGTAGTGTAATAATACTACTAGTAGTAATACTATAGTAATAATAACATATTAGTAATCGTAATATAATAATAGTAATCATTATATTATAGTAATAGCATAAAACGAACAGAAGTGGTAATCGTAGAAGTATAACAAAAATAGTATATTAGTAGTGATATATCAACAATAGTATAATAGTGTAATAGAAGTAGTATAATAGTATATTAGTATAGTAACATATTAGTACAATTGTAGTTGAAGAAGTAGTATTATGCTATTAATATAGTAATAGTATCAGTATAGTAATAGTTAAATAGTAGTAGTAATAGTAGAAGTTGTATAATTGTACTAGTACTAATGGTATAATAATGATAGCAGTATTATAGTATAATAGTAGAAGGCGCAATATAGTGGTAGCAATAGTACTTTTGTAATTATAAAATAGTAGTACTATATTATTAGTAGTAATATAATTTTAATAGTATAATAGTAGTAGTAATAGTAAAATAGTGATAGTATAGTAGCATAAAAATAGTAGTAGTATCGTAATAATAGTAGTATGTAAGTAGTATTATAGTAGAAATAAAATAGTAGTAGTCGTGGTAGTGTTATATAATAGTGATAGTAGTATATTACTAGTAATAATATCATAGTTGTAATAACAGTAGTAACACTAGTTTATAGTATTAGAATTAGTAGTAGTATTATTGTAGTTTTATTATATTACTAAAACTAGTTGTAGTTGTGGAATAATAACAATAGTAGTATAATTATACTAATATATTAGTAGCAGTAGTATAGTTGTACAGTAGGATATTAGTAGGAGTATTAGTATATTAGTAGTGTTGTACTATTACAATTTTTATTATATTACTATCATTACTAATAATATACTACTACTGCTACTATACTACTACTACCACCACTATTACTATATTTTTTATATTACTCCTAATATAACTACTATATTACTACTATTATAATACCTTTTCTACTACTCACACTATTACTATACGACTACTATTACTATTATATTATTATTATTACTACTATACTATTGCTATTTCTATTGCTATGCAAATACTATTACTGCTATACCACTAGTATTACTATAGTAATATAATAGATGTACAACTACTGATTTTATATTGTAATACTACTGCTACTATTACTATATTGCTAATATAACTACTACAATATTATTATTATATTACTACTCGTTCAATACTACTACATTATTATTATTACTTTTACTATTGCTTTCACACTATTATTAGTATGAATTCTACTACTACACTAGTACTATTATATGACAACAACTACTATTATACTATAATTATTTGAATTATATTTCTACTATTACTTATACTACACTACTAGTACTTCTACTATACTATTACTACTATTCTACTAATAGTACTATACTACTATTGTTACTATATTTTTACTACTAATATTATCTTGTAATACTATTAGTACTTCGACAACTTTTGCATTACTACTTGAACTACTCTACTACTATTGCTACTATTATATTATAAATACTACAATTATTATAATACTAGTATTATACGACTACTATTATTATATTATCACTATAATTATTTAACTAAAATACTCCTAATACTACTATATTGATACTAGCATTATTATAATTAATACTTCACTACTATTACTACTACAACTATACTTCTACTATTACTATACAGGATTACTACTATTTTACTACTTCTACTACAATACTATTGATATTTCTACATAACTAATATTACTATAGTATAATATTATTACTATTACAACTACTACCACTATACTACTAGAACAACTATTATCCTATTAGTACTACTATAATATACTACTACGACTATTATGGTACTATTACGACTACTATACTACTACAACTATTGTCAATAATATACTACTACTACTAATATATTATTACTGCTAATACACTAAAATACTACTATTACTACTTTGATTATAATACTATTTATAAAACTATTATAGTACAACTACTATTATAGTCTACTACTACCACTACTATCTTATACTGCTATAAATATACTATTACAACTACCACCAATAGTATAATATTACTTCTTCTACTACTCTTACATCATACTATGGCTAGAGCTTCCATAGTATTATTATTGCTATATTATACTACTACCACTAGTATATTATACTATTCCTACTATAATAGTAGTACCAATAATATTATACTACTATTATACTTTTAGTACTATACTACTATTAGTATTACTATACTACTAATGCTATACTATTTTAATATGTGTATTGTACTTTTAGTGCTATTAGACTATAATACTATTATACTACTACAACTACTAGTATACTACTCTCAGTACTATACTATCACTAGTACACTACAACTATAACTTTAATATTGCAACTCTATTACTATCACTATTATACTACTGCCACTAATATTGTACTTCAATTACTCTACTACAACTATTATACTACCTTACTGCTATAATTAATTTTATACTACTACAACTACTAGTATATTTCTACAATTATAACTAATATTAAACTAATACTATTATTATACGATAATGTTACCTCTATTTTGTTATTGTTACTTGTACTACTATATTACTACTATTATAATATTATTATATTACTATACTACAATCCTATTACTATTATTATATTACTATGCTACTATATTACTAACACAATTACTATTCTAATTACAAACATAACTACCAGGTTATATTATTCTTATTACTATTACTATACTATTATTGTTACTAGACTACTACTACTACCACTATAATAGTATTATTATTATGCACTATTAATATTATACTAACACTATTACTATACTACTACTACTAGTATATAACTATTACAACTACTACCCAACTGTCACTACTAACATTTTACTAATACTACTACTATAAGGCTATAATTATTGCTACAACACTTCTACTAAACCACTTATACAATAATAATTACTAGCATGATTACTACTATCCAACTATTACCAGACAACAATAACTATGACAATTACAACTAGTACTACTATTATTATAATAAATTATTAGTACTACTACTACTACTACTATTATACCACTACTTCTACCATTCTAACTATACTACTACTACTACCACTATAATAGTATTACTATTATGCACTATTACTGTTATACTAACGCTATTATTATACTACTACTAGTAGTATATAACTATTACAACTACCCAACTGTCACTACTAACATTTTACTAATACTACTACTATACGGCTATAATTACTGCTACAACACTTCTACTAAACCACTTATATAATAATAACTACTAGCATGATTACTACTATCCTTCTATTATCAGACAACAATAACTATGACAACTACTACTAGTACTACTACTATTATAATAAATTATTAGTACTACTACTACTATTATACCACTACTTCTACTATTCTAACAATACTACAAATACTACTCTACCAATATACTATTACTATTAATATGCCATAATAATACTCCTATTCTACTAAAATACTAGTACCACTACGATTGCTATTATACCATTGCTTCCATTATACGACTACTATTACTATACCACTACTTCTATTATTCTAACTATCTGCTAGTACTACTTTACCAATATATTATTACTATTACTATACCATAATAATCCTACTATATTACTACTATTTCTATTACTATTACTACTACAATACTAGTACTATACTATTATTACACTACTATTATATTATAAGTATAATACTATAACTACTACTTCTATTACGGCCATACTACTACTATTATTAATATACTGCTACTACTACAATATCATGACTATTACTACTATTGAACTATTATAACTATGTTATTACGAAAAATACTATTATATGACTATTACTGTTACTACTATTAATATTATATTACTACTAATATTACCATTGCTACTATGATACACCTACTAAAGCTACCATACTATTGTAAATACTACCATTGCACTTCAATTGCTACTATACATTAATGCTACATGTATACTACTATTATTATACTATCACTAGTATTATGCTATTAATATTATACTGCTATTATTATTACAGTAATACTACTACATTACCAATATTCTTATACCATTGTTACTACTACTACTTCTAAACTTCCAATAGTATTCTACTTTTATGACACTACAACTTTTTCAACTACTACTAACTACTACAACTACTACTATATAACGACTATTATCACTACTATTATATTTCTACTACTGCTATTATATTACAATACTATTGCATTACCTGTACTATTATTCTTGCTATTGTATTACTACTAATATACTACTACTTTACTACTACTTCTATACTTCAACTATTGTTATTATAAATGGTACTACTACTATACTTCTACACTACTACTACTAATCCTACTATGACTATTACTATTGTACTATAATACTCCTATTGCTATGATTATGCTATTACTACAACTATACTACCACTACTTCAAATATACTACTATTACTACTATATACTATTAGTACTACTGTTACACTATTGTTACTAGTATACCAGTACCACTACTACTATATTAGCACTATTGCTATTATATTATTCACACAACTACTATTATGCCACTACTACTAATATACTACTATAATTACTGTTATGATATTACTAATATGCATCTACTATTACTATAATACAATACTACTATTACTCTACTACTATTGTGACACTAATGCTATACTACTGCCATGCTACTACTATACAATAAATTTAATACTATTGCTACTGCTACTGCTATAATAACTATACTACCACTATAGTACCACTACTACAATACTACAAATACTGCTATACTACTATTATTACTACTACTACACAACAACAACTACTATTACTACTAGCACTACTATTATTATACTATTATACTACTTTTACGACTAGTACTACTACAACTACTACGATGCTATATTGCTCCTACTTCTCTGATTGTACTATTACTACTACTATACTACTACTCTGTTTTCTCCTCCTACAACTACTACAACTACTTTTATACTAGGACTTCACTAACACTTATCTACTATATACCACTATTATACTATGATACTGCTCTACTAGTATACCAGTACTATAATAACATACTGCTACCATTTTTATTACTATACTACGACTACTATACTATGACTATATTTTTGCTACTACTAGCACTAGTAGTACTACCTCTGCTGCTGCTGCTACTGCTATATTGCTACTATACTACTGCTATACTACTATTGCTATTGCTATGCTACTATTATACTATTGTAGAGTTGAAATTAGTCACCTAGGATTGCAAGAGAGCTCGAGGAGTAATATCAAAATCATAAATAAAGTTTAAGGGTGGTTTGTAGCGTAATCAAGCATTTTGGGAATATGACTTTCAATTGGCAGAAGCCTCTATTATTAATTACTCTAATAATTATCAAGAAGCTCCTAAAACAAGCAACCTAACTAATGAAAATAGAGATATAAAGAAAAAAATTTATTAATTTGAGAAGAAAAATACATGGCTTACCAAGGAGCATACCCTCACTTTACAATTTAAAAAATTTAAATTCAAGATCATAATGATTAGGAAAATAAAAGAGGAAAAGAAAATTTCCTGATACTCACTGCTTCCCCATTCCTATGAACTTGATAATTTGGCATTATTTTAAGATGTGACTGACTATCATGGTTTGTGTCAGTTGACCCTTTTATGATTTGACATTCACTAACTGCATCGTGCTTCTTGTCAGTTGGCTTCTTTGATCTTTAGTTTGATAGGCTATGACCTCTTTGGCATGTTGTTGATTAAGTTTCAAGCATTGTTCATGGCTTTTGAGTTCATGTTGGCTTCGCTCCAAAGTGTGCAAGAGCTTTAAGCATGTTATCGACTAACTTCTTTTAAATATAGCATCTAGCTAATTGACTAAGTAGATTCAAACTTGCCTTTAGTTCGGTTTGCTTCAAAATAGATTGCAGCATTGGTTGATGCTAATCATTTTTGTTTAGTAATTAATAGCTTTGATTATATTTGAAGCATCACCAATGGATTGGATCTTATGTTGGATGAGCTTGAGGTTTGTCTGATGAATTTATGGATGTTGCTGGTTGACTTCTTTTGAACAAACCATCAAGTGAACTAACTAAGTGAGTTTAAACCTACCTTTAGTTTGATTTGAAATGATTAGCAACTGTCTTACGCTGACCATTTCTAATTTAATAATCAATGGCCTCTTTCGCAAAGTATCGATTAAGTTTGGAGCATTGCTAATGGCTTTTGATTATGTATTGGCTTAGCTTTGAAGTGTGGTCAACAAATATAAGTGTGTTGTTAGCTGACCATATTCAAACATGGCATAAGACTGATTGACTAAGCGAGTTCAAGGCTGCCTTAGGTTTGCTTAATTTTTAAAAATGATTGGAAGCCATGGCTTGTGCTAATTATCTTCAATTAGAGAATCAATAATCTAATTATTGTGTTATCAATTAAGTTTAAGGTGTTGCTAATGGTTTTGAGTGTGTTGTAGACTAACCCTAACTAATCTTCAATCCAACCTTGATTAGGTCCTTAATGGATCATGGTTCAACATGTTAATAGAATTGGGTTTAACCTCTCTTAGACCCTTACTGGGTTCAAATTTGAACCTTAATGGACTTGGGTGCAAGTTCAAGATGATTTGATTCAACTTGCTTATGGTTTAGGTTTGACCTTATTTTGGTTCAGGTTCAACTTGGTTTATGTTCTGGTGTGACTTGGTTCTAATTTAGGTGTGACTTGGTTCTAAGCCAAAATTGTCAATTTGGGATGGCAAAGACCCCATAAAATAATCTCGAAATAACAAATAAAAAATGTATGTTGGTTTGAGTGTACAATCAAGTGTTGTGGGAATATAACATCCTAATCGACGAAAGCCCTTTTTGTTAATTACCCTGATACTTGTCATGAACCTCCTAAAGTAAAGAACATTATTAATAAAAATAATGACATGAAAGGAAGAAACATGATTGATTGATTTTAGAAAAAGAGTACATAGTTTAAGTAAGGGCATACCCTCACATTACAATTTAAGGAATTTAAACTTACAATCATGAATGACCAGAAATAAGTAAGCGAAAGGGAAAATTTGATGCTTGCCACTACTTTGCTGTTGTATTCTAGACTGAGTTGAACTTGACTCAAATGGATACTTGATTTGATATTTGGTGGATGTTAATGACCCAGCTTTATTTCAATGTGTGGCTCAATGACTTGGCTTATGTTAGTTGACTCCATTAAGATTTATAGTTTTATTGATGACTTTTTATTTGTTGTTAGTTAACTTCTACTGATTCTTGACTTGAGAAAATAATTAATAGCCCTATCTTTTGCTAATCATTTTTAATTTGATAATCAAAAGCCTCTTGGTATGTTGTCAATTATGTTTGAAGCATCACCAATGGCTTTTGGAGTTCCTTTAGCTTTGAAGGGTGGTTGAAAACTTTAAGCATATTATTGGTTGACTTCATTTGATAATTGATGGCCTCATCGGTGTGTTGTCCATTAAGTTTATGACATCACCAATGACTTTTAAGGTTGGTTTAGTTTTGAAGTGTGCTCAATGACTTTAAGCATGTTGTCAGTTGATTCTACTTGATAATTGGTAGCTTCATTGGCTTCTAGTCAATTAATTTAAGGCTTCACTAATGGCATTTGGGGTTGGCTTAAGCCAAGCACCACCAGTGGCTTCTGGGATTAGTTTAGCTTTGAACTGTGGTTGATGACTTTTAGCATGTTGTCTATTAACATTGTCCAATAATTGATGGTATCATTGGTGTGTTATCGACTAAGTTTGAGGTGTCACCAACAGCTTTTGGACATGGCTTTCCTAAGTGTCACCAATGGATTTTAGGGTTGGTTTCACTTTGAGTTATGGCTAACAGCTTTAAGTGTGTTATTGGTTGACTTCATCTGATAATCAACGGCTTTATTAGCATGTTGTCGACTAAATTTGA
Organism: Trichopus zeylanicus subsp. travancoricus; assembly: GCA_005019695.1. Lineage (NCBI taxonomy): Eukaryota > Viridiplantae > Streptophyta > Magnoliopsida > Dioscoreales > Dioscoreaceae > Trichopus > Trichopus zeylanicus. The sequence continues at coordinate 1,467,086 of RXID01019385.1, read as the reverse complement.
AGCTTTACTAATGACCCTTGGGGCTGGCTTAACCAAGCATCACCAATATCTTTTGGGGGTTTTTTTAGCATTAAAGCATGGCTGATGGCTTTATGCATGCTATTAGTTGACTTTGTGCGATAATTGACTGCCTTATTGGTGTGTTTTCGATTGAGTTTTGAGGCATCGCCAATGGCTTTTTGAGTTAGCTTAGCCAGGTGTCTTGAACTACTTTTGGGTGTTGGTTTAACTTTGAAGTGTGGGTTGACTTAACTTATACTTATATTCAAATATGTTGGGGTTTAGATCAAATAGGCATTCCATTCAAACTTATTATGAGTTTGAATGTGGTTTGGATCAATTTTGATTTCTAGTTAAACTTATTATGGTTTAGTTCAATTGTGGTTTGACTTAATTTGGAGTTCTCTTCAAACTTGTTGTGGTTTAGTTCAATGTGGTTTGACTCAATATTGAGTTCTATTCAAGTATATTATAGTTTAGTTCAAATGTAATTTTACTCAGTTTAGAGTTCTATTCGAACTTGTTGTGGTTTAGTTCGAATGTGGTTTGACTCAATTTAGACTTCTATTTGAACTTGTGGTGGTTGTGGTTTTACTCAATTTAGAATTCAATTTGAGCTTGATTAATCACTTGACCCAATTATGGTTGAAACTGAACCTGGGTCATCAGTTTTTTGACTAAAATGGATGACCAGTTGAGGTACCAGTTGACCTGACAAAATGGGTGTCATTTAAGGTTTAATAAAATCAGATGACCAGTTCAGGTATTGGATATCTAATAAAGAAGATTCTTTTCTTGGTTTATCAAAACTAAATGATTGGTTGGGGCATTGGTCACCAAATAAAGAACCTATGGTTTCTTCACCAAAATTGGTTGACTGGATGAGGGTATCGATCAACTAGGAAAGGTTTGCAAGTTATGGTTGAGTATGACTAGTCGATTGGCCAGCATAGTGCTTTTCTACTTGTTTGGACTAGGTTCAGTTCATTTGATTTTATTCATTCAAGTTCATTTGGTGCTTTGTTCGAGTAACTTTGGTTTGGTTTATCTATTTCAGCCAAACTAACATGAGTTCAATGTATTAGATATTTAAATAATTTATGTTTATCAATTTTATTTTGGTTTAAGAGCCTTCGGACTATCATTAATACTTTGGGTGAGCCTTCAAGCTGACCTTAAGTTGTTTTGGCTTTTAGGGTACCCACAGCTTGGCCATTAGTTGATTTAGATTTTTAGGCAAGCCAGCAGGTTGTCATTTAATCGATTAGAATTTTAAGTGTGCCCATAGGCTAGCCTTTAGTAAGAGTTTGATTTTGAAATGAGACCGTAGGCTAACCCCAAACTAATTGGATTTTTATGTGAGCCATGTAACTGGTCTTTCATCTAAATATACTTTCAGATAAGCTCACAGGCTGACCTTTAGTCCATATTGGTCACTATTATACAATAATAATTATTACTACTTCTACTATTACTACTAATACTATAATATTAACTACTACTGTACCACTATAATACAACTGCTATATAATTTACTACTAATATGCTACTACTACCACCATTATCACTATTCACAATACGATATGAATATTCTACTGCTACAATACTAACTCTTGCTACTATACTAGTATACTACTAGTATAATACAACAACAACTGCTACAACTATTATACTATTACTTTTATTATAAGTACTATGATATACTACAAGTATAATACCATACCATATTGTCATAATATTACTATATTGTACTACTATACTATACTTTTATATTATTATTATTATTATACAACAACTATACTAACTCTATTTCTACTATAAAGCTAGTATAATATACCACTACCGTGATAGTCTACTAATATAATACCACTATTACTGTATAAATACTATACTACTACTATTGCTACTATATTATTATGGTACTATACTACAATTATTGCTAGTACTAGTATAATACAAGTATTGTTAATACAACTATACTATACCGCTACTATACTAAAATACTATGTTTTCATACTATACAACTATATTACTATTATACTACTACTACTATAGTATTGTATTATACTATACTACTACTTTAGTGTTATCACTACTACTTTACTACTACTATAGTATACTGCTATACTAGTATTAGTGGTATACTTCTACTACTACACTACCACTATGCTACTAATACCACTCTTATATTACAACCACACTACTGATATAATTTTTTTGTGTGGAGCAATTGGAATTTATCACTAAAGTCATGCTTTAAGTAAAGTTCGAACTAACAACCTCTCACATAAAAGAGGTTAGTAGAACCACTAAGCCAATTCTTTAGGTTTACTACTAGCACAATTATACTACTATATTAATACTATTATACTATTTTACTACTATATTACTACTATACTACTGGTAGTAGTATACTATCATAATTACTATTATAACAACTACTACTATACAACAAACATACTTCTACTACTAATATACAAGCACCATTAGTATATGACTTTTACTAATATAGCTTTAATATTACTATTACAATGATAGTACCATTACCACTACTAACACTACTACTATATTACTATACTACAACTGTACTACAACAACTATACTATTACTATTACATCACTAATACTACTATAATTGTGTTACTACTGCTACTATTATACTGCTATTATACTACTATTACTATTACTTTCATATTGCTACTATTATACTACTATTAGTATTACTATTACTTCTATATTACAACTATACTACTACTGCGATACCACTTTTATACTACTACTATTATATTACTATATTATTACTACTACTGCTGCTAATATATTACTACTTTTATACCACTAGAATACTACTGCTACTATTTATACTACCACTACACTACTACTATATTACTATACTATAATTAGCACCAGTACTATTGTACTATATTACTACTACGACAATCATTATTATACTATTATAGTAATATTACTTTACAACTACAATTACCATTATTATTATACTGCTACTATATTTATACTATACTAGCACTACTACACTACTACACCTAATTGTGCACTCAAGTCATCTGAAATTTTTATTTGTTCATTTGGGACTACTCTTTGGGGTCTCTCACTATCCTAGATGATCGATTTTAGCTCCATAAATTCTAGCATGTCCGGTGAGACATGACTTTACTTCAGGTGTGAAAACCCAATTGCCTAAATGCATAATAAAAGAAAAAATATGGAAAACCAATGGTTGATTTTCAATTGAAAAAAGAAAAATGCTATCATCAAGTGATTTTCCTATCTCAACCTACACTATCATCCTCAGTAAAAGATTTATGATACATTTTCAATAACCAACAATGACTGCAAGGGAAATCAGAGTCTACATAAGCATGGATTAGCTCCTCATCTCCCATTCAGGGGGTAATGACCTTTCACCTAAGGAGCAAAGACTAAGTCCACCTAGGAGTAAAGGGCCAAACCCATTCAAGGGACTAAAGCCAAATGTTATTATATCAAACCTCGATGATGAAATAGAGAGTCTATCGGTACATACTAGGGTATCAGTCCCGTAGAGACTTGGTAATAGACAAAAGCTAGTTTTTGACCACCTACAATGCCATTTATAAGACAAGGATTTCCATTGATAATATATGGCGGAGTTGAAATCCCTTGACCACCCTCGCCTACCAATGGTGAAAGTTGACTTTAGGAATGTGATCATAGTTTGTTATGATAGAAAAGGTTTATTTCCATATAGTAAAGAAAGACCATTTTGTGCAAGGATTGAACCCACATCTACATGACAAACAAAGTTCAGTTTCACGTGGCAAACAAAATCCATTTTGTGTAATGACCAAGCTCATATTTATGTGAGAGTTCAAGTATACTTTCATATGGCAAAATAAAGTCCATCTTTTGTGCAAGTCAAGTCCACATTTAGATTATAATTCAAGTCCACTTTCACATTTCTAATTAAGTCTACTTCCACAAAGGAAATAAAGTCCATTTTACATGGCATCCAAGCCTATGCTTAAATGGCAAATTGACTCTGCTTTCATGTGGTTAACAAAAATCCTTTTTCACGTGGCAAATTAAGTCTATATTTACCCGACAATTCAAGTCTACTTCTACATGACAAACAAAGTCTATTTTATGTAGCAATCAAGCCCATATTTAGATCAAGGTTTTAAAAATTGGCCAGCATTTAGGGTTTTATTTTTAGGGCTTGTGAAGAAGATTAAAGCAAGATAGTCAAGTTCCTCATCCAACTTGCAGAGTCTTGGCCTTTGGTCTCTGCTGCTCACCTTCACTTTTTCTTCTATTTTTTCTTCTTATTTCTCAAATCTACTAGTTTCTAAGATGGTGATCAAACTATGCAAGGCAGCGAAGAAGGTGGAGTACAACTAGAAGCTAAGCTACTTCTTGGATGAGTATAGCTAGGTGTCGATCACCACCAGATGATAAGAGCATCAACAACTTTCAAATCAGGACCATGATGGGTTCCTTAACTTTGCCTACATGGTTTATAAAGAATTAAACTATGGGGATTAGTTGGTTCAACAAGTCAAGATTTGGTAGCAGTGGTTCATGGAGAACTAGGTTAGGCTAGTAGAAGTGTTTCAAGAAGAGTGCATCTCCTTTATCTCATTCATGATTTTAGTAATAAATAGTAGTAGCATAGTAGTAGTGCTAGTAATAGTGGTAGTATAGTAGTAACATAATAGTAATATAGTACTACTACTACTACTACTAGTAGCATAGTAGTAATAGTAATAGACATGCTTAGATGAGATGACAAGCAAACTAGAACAAAAATAATAGATGGAGGGTTAAGGAATAAATGAAAAATAAGTATCTTGCCATCATGGTGATAATGTAGAATAACCATACCTTAGATAAGAGATAGATGATAAGCAAGTTCGACACCAATGTGTTAATGCAAGCAACCACACCTAAGATAAGAACTTGGAGTAATTTGCCACACTTGAAAGAATTCAACTTATAAGAATTGATAAGACTTGAAATTCAAAATACTAAAGGTTTGCATTAAAAACTAGTTAAAAGACCCTTAGAATTTCAAAAGGCTCCTAGAATTTCAAGTGATATTAAATTTAGTCAAATGGGGGAATGCTCCGCTTAAGCAGATTCTTATATGCTAAACTAGAACTCTACATGGGCCGGCCCATTTGTCCTTAAAGGAAAAGAGTTTGACCTAGCTTGGTCTTTGATCTAATAATTAGCCCAATGTTCTCTTGAGTCTGGTTATCACTAGTTGATGCATTAAGTAGTAGTATAGTAATAATATAATAGTAGTATTAGTATATTATAGCAGTAGTGTAATAGAAGTAGTAATAGTGTTAGTATAGTAGTAGTAGTATAATATTAGTAATAACATAATAGTAATAGTACTAATGGTCTAATAGTAGTACTAGTAGTATATTATCAATAATAGAATAGTAGCAATAGTAAAGTCACATAATGGTAGTAGCCGTATAGTAGAAGTAGTGGTATAGTCGTATTAGTATAATTGTAGTAGTAGTGGTAGCAATATTATAGAATATTAGTAGTGGTAGTAGTATAGTAGTAGTAGCAATATAGTAATAGCAGCAGTAATAATAATATAGTAGTAGTAGTATCGTAGTAGTTGCTTAGTAGTAATGTAGTAGTAATAATATAACAGTAGTAATAATATATTAATAATAATGGTAGTATAGTAGTTGTAGCGATAGTAATAGTGGTAGTAATGATCATAGTTTACTAAGATAGTATTAGTAATAATAGTAATAGTATTATAATATATTAGTATACTAATATATTAGTATGGTAGAATAGTACTAGCAGTAGTATAATAGTATAGTAATATATTAGCATAGGAGAATACTACTAGTAGTAGTATCATAGTAGTATAAAAATACTAGTTGTATTGTGCTAGTGGTGGTATACTAGTAACAGTAGTAGCACTATAGTAGTATATTAATATAACGGTATAGTAATATAGCAGTTGTAGTTGTATAGTATAATAGTATATTAGTATAGTTATTATAGTAGTAATAGTATAGTAGCAATAATATAGTACTATAGTAGCCTAGTAGTGTAGTTGTAGTAGTAGTATAGTTGTATACTAGTGTAGTAGCATCCGTAGTAGTAGTAATAATATAATAGTAATAGTAATTATAGGAAAAGTATACTAGTATAGCAATATAATAGTAGTAGTAAGATAACATTAGTAGAATTGATATTATAGCAGGCATGACTCGTGGCATGATTGGGCTAGACACGGCATGGCCAATAGGTAATAGTAATATAGTAGATTATACTACACTGAATAACTCAATAACCAAAGTCCTACTTGTTGACCACCTAGACTTCTTGCGAAGGCCCCATCCTATCTGTATTGACTAGAAAATCCATAACAAATCAAGGTATTGTCATTTTCGCCCCAATTATTGCCATGATACTAAAGAATACAAGCACTTTAATGATTAAATCAAAAGGCTTATCGAATAAGGTCATCTTGGGTAGTTCATATGCAAAAGAAACTTATGTATGAGAGAATTATCAACAAACTTCACCCCAAAAGGACCCTGATCTCGAGTTGCAAAACCCTCTATTCAAGGGCAATCTCAATATGATCCTAACTTGCCCACTAACTCAAAGTGATGATCGAGCATCAACTGGCAAATACTGAACCCATGCTGGGGGGAAGGAGGGCTCAAAAGAGGTGGAAAAGAAGAGATACCATTATGAGCTTAACTACAAAGATATAGTCTTCTCTGCCAAGGACATCGAAGGAATTTTTACTCCTCATAACGACACATTGGTGATCTTAGTGGTCCTAAATGGCTACACTACTCAATATATCATACTAGATATAGGATGTTTGGCAAATATTCTGTTTACTCGAGCCTACAATCAAATATAGACCAAGCAAAAGTTGAAGTTGTACATCAGAACACTCACTAAATTCATGAGGGACTCAGTCATCCTACTTGATATGATCAACTTACTACTCACCATTAGAGAAGATCCAAGGAATACCATAATCGAATAAAAGTTTGTTGTACTTTGGAGATGTTCTAGCTATAACATAATATTCGGAGTATTAGTAGTAGTAGCACTGTAGTGTATAGTCCTATTAGTAGTAGTGGTAGTACAGAAGTACTAGTATAGAAGCAGTATATTTGTAAAAGTAATTATAGTAGCATAGTAGCAGTACGATAGTATAGTAATAATATAGCAGTAATAGTATACTAGTTGTATAATAGCAATAATAGTATAAAAATAGTGTAGTAGTAGTATAGTAGTACTACTACTAGTTGTATAGTATATGAATAGTAGTTGTAGTAGTAGTATAATGTTCTTAGTATAATATTAATAGTATAATAGTAGTATAGTAGAAATCTACAAGTACTAGTAGTATAATAGTAGAAATCTACAAGTAGTAGTAATATAATAGTAGTATTATAGTATAATAGTAGTATAGTAGAAATCTACAAGTACTATAGTAGTAGTAACAATAGTAGTACAATAGTAGTATAATAGTAGTATAGTAATAGTAGTATAGTAGTAGTATAGTAATACTATAGTAGCAATAGTAATAGCAATAGTAGTATAGTGGAAATACTACTACTAATATAATAGTTATAGTTGTAGTAGTAGTGCTAGTAGTAGTATAATTATAGTAATCATATAGTAATGTAGTTGTAGTATTAGAAGTATGGTAGTAGTAGTAGAGGAGTAGTAGTAATAATAGTATAGTAGTAGTATATTAATAGTATAATAATAGTAGTAGTACTAATATTGGTAGTGTAGCAGTATGACATAATAGAAGTACTATTAGTGATGGTAGTAATATAATGATAGTAGCATTAGTAGTGGTAAAACAATAGTATAGTAGTAGCAATAGTATTATAGTAGTATAGCATTAGTAGCTGTAGTATTGCAGCACTAGTAGTAGTAAAATTATAGTAATGTAGTAGTAATTATTGTTGTAGCAATAGTAGTAATATAGTATTATTATTATTATTATATTACTGCTACTACACTAACACTACTATACTATTATTATATTATAATTATACTACTATTACTACTACTAATAATACTACTATTATTGTCATAATAGTGCTTCATTTACTACTATTTTGATTACTACTATACTACTACTATACTTCTACTAGTATTACTGCTACGACTACAACTAGTATATTATTACCATACTACTATTACTACTACTACTACCACCACTATTATTATTACTACTACTATACTACAATACTATTACTATAGTGCTATAACTACTATATTGCTATTATTAGTACTGCTACTTCTACTACTATACTACTACAACTATTATACTAATACACTACAACTGTTATACTAATACACTACTACTGTTATACTATTACTACTAATACTGCTACTTCTATAGTATACAATTGGGGCAATTACCACTATACTATTGTGGGATCCAAATTGACCACCTTGGGTATTGAAGACCCCTAACAGCAATCTCGAAACAACAAATGAAAATTTATGGCCATTTGAGTGCAATCAGGTATTTTTAGAAGATGGCTTCCAATAGGTGTAAGCTCCTATTTTTAAATTTCCAAATATTGTCAAAAACTTTCTGAAGTAAGAGACCAACCTAATAAAAATAGCAGAAGAAAGCATAATTTGATTGATTTGACCAAAGAGATATATTGCTTAAACAAGGGCAAATCCTCACTTTATATTTTTAACAAATTTAAATTTGTAATCATAAAAGATAGTAGAATGAGAAAGGAAGTGGGAATAGGGTTGATGTGCGTCACCACCCTACTCTCGTGCCCTTGGCCAAGTGGAACTTGACTCGGGGGAATGCTTGACTGGATCTCTGGCAGATGTTGATAGCTTATTTTAGTTGTCCTCATTAAGATTTGAAGTTTTACTAATAGCTTTTCATTTGTTGTCAATTGACTTCTTTGATTCTTGACTTGAAAGAAAATGGTTAGTGGCACTAGATTGTGCTAATAATTTCGAATTTGGTACTTGATGGCCTTTTGGTGTGTTATTGATTTTGTTTGAAGTATCACTAATGACTTTTGGGGTTCGTTTAGGTAAGTACCACCAATGGCTTTTGAATTGGTTTAGCTCCAAAATGTTTATCATTAGTTGATTTTGTTTGAATTTTAATTTAATAATGGATTGCCTCATTGGCATGTTGTCAATTAAGTTTGGAGCATCACCAATGACTTTTTGAGTTGGCTTTGCTAAGCACCACCAACGGTTTTCTAGTTGGCTTGGGTTTGAAGTATGGTCAACAGCTTTGAGTGTGTTGTCAGTTTTCTTTTTAATTTTTGATTTGATAATTGACTATATTATTGGTGCCTTGTTGACTACGTTTGAGGTGTCACCAATGGCTATTGGGGTTAACTTAGCCAAGCATCCCAAATGGCTTTCGAGTTGGCTTAGTTTTGAAGTGTGGCCAAGGATTTAAGTGTACTATCTGTTGAGTTTGTTTGAACAAGACATCTAGCTATCTAAGCAAGTTCGTGACTACTATAGTTTGATTTGAATTGAAAATCGATGGCCTTATTGGCATGTTATCGATTAAGTTTGAGGCACCCCCAATAGCTTTCGGTGTTGGCTTAGTTAAGCATTACCAATAGCTTTTTAGTTGTCTTAGCTTTGAAATGTAATCCATGACTTTTAGCATGTTGTTAGTTGACTTTATTTGATTTTTGATTTGATAATCGACGAGCTTGACTTGATCTTTGGTTGATATTGATAATTTGATTGATGACATCATCCAAGGAGATAAGAAAGGAGAATGAGAATGTTTGAAGTGTTATATTATAGTACTACTAATATCATGCTACTACTTTTATGCTATTGTTATATTACAATACTACTATAACTACTTCTGCTACTTCTACTACTACTATATAATTATACTAATGCTGCTATTACTATTACTAGTGTTACTATACCAGTAGTAATAGTTGTAAAATAATAATGTGAATAGCATTATAGTTACAACATTATCGTTATAGTATCAGTAGTAATAGTAGTATAATAGTAGTAGCATAGTAGTATAGGACTAGTAGCAGCATAATCGTAGTAGTAGTAGCAATAGTATAGCAATAGTACTAGTAATAGAAGTATAATAGTACAAGTGGTAGTATGGTAATAGTAATACTATTGCTAGTGGTACAATAGTAGTGATGGTCGTATAGTAGCTGTAAAAGTATTATGGTATCGTAGCAGTAGTAAAAGGCGTAGTAACATAGCAATATAGTATTCTAGTACTATTATAGTAGAACTGTAGTATGATAGTAGTAGTATAGTAGTATAACAGTATAATAACCTAGTAGTATTACTATAGTAGTATAATAGTATAGTAGTAGTATAGTAGTATTTGTTTAATAGTATTAGTATAGTAGTATTTGTGTAATAATAGTATAGTAGCATTACTATAGTAGTTGTATAGGAGTGTTAATATAGTTCTAGTAGCATAGAGATGTTAGTACAGTACTAGCAGTATAGTCGTAATAGTTGTTGTAGTAGTAGTACAACTTTAATGTACAATTTTAATAGTTGTAATCATACTACTAGTAGTATACATTGGTATTATAGATATGTAGAAGTATAATGGTATAGTAGTAGTAGTATAATCATAGTATAATAGTATTATTTTGGTATATTTATATTGTAGTAGCAAAAATATAGGAGTACTAGTAAATGTATAGCAGTAATAAGAGTGGTTGTATAGTGCTATACCTTTAATAGTTTACCATGATAGAAGCATAGTAATATAGTAGTTATGTAAGTATAGTAGAATAGAAGTGGTTGAATTATAACAACAACAGTAATAGTATAATAGTATAACATTTGTAGTAGTAGTATAGTAGTGCAGTAGTTGCAGTATAGTAGTAATAGTGAAGTGGTATATTAGTAGTAGTTTAGTTTTCTAGTAGTAGTATAATATAGTAATATACTAGTATTATTATAGTTGTGTAGTAGTATTATAGTATAGTAGTATAATTGTATAATAATAATAGTAATATAGTGGCATACTAATACAGTAGTACTAGTCGCATGTGCTATTAGTAGTATATCAATTATAGTAGTTTAGTAACATAGTTGTGTTATAGTAGTAGTAGTAATAGTCACAGTAGTAGTATTATAATTGTAATAATATAATAGTATAGTAGTATAATATTAGTAATAATATGGTAGTAGTATCAGTATGGTGGTAGCAGTTGATGTTGTTATTATTAGAGTATAATAGTAGCAGTAGAGCGACAATGGAAGGATAATAACATAGTAGTATTATTATAATAGTATACTATTATCGTATAGTACTACAATGAGATATTAGTTTAGTATTATAGTAGCAATCACAGTAGTAACTATTTTATAGTCAGTAGTCTGATAATAGTTGACAATATAATATAAATAGTATAATACCAATAGTGGCATTGTGGTAGTTATATTGTAGTATAGTACTATCATTGTAGCAATATATTGAAGTAGTATAATAGTAATTGTATTATTTGTACCACAATAGTAGGAGTATAATAATAATATAATGGTAGTATACTAGTGGTATTGTAATAGTTGTATCATGGCAATATATTAGTATTGTAGTAGTAGTATAGCAATAAATTAGTATAGTAGTATAATTGTATAGTAACATATTAGTATTACTATAGTAGTATACTAATTAGTAGTACTAAAATAATATAGTAGTAGTGTCGTACTATTAATATAATAATAGTAGCATAGTAGTATTAGCATAGTTGTATCAATATAGTACTAATAAGTGTATGATAGTAGTAGTATATTAATGTTAGTACAGTAGTAATAGTACTATAACAATAATAGTATATTAGGGTTAGTATAATAGTAGTAGTATAGTAACATTAGCATAGAATTAATGGAATATAGTAGTAGTGGCAGTAGTCATATGTCATTATTAGTATTAGTCGTTATATTAGTAGTACTATAATAGTAATAGTATATTAGAAAACTTTCTGTAGTACAAAAGTATAATAATATAATATTAATAGTAATAGCACTAGAGTAGTATACTAATAGTAATAGATTAATAATTACAATATAATACTAGCAGTATTAGTTGTAGTATAGTTGCATTAGTAGCAATAGTAGTATAATAATAATAGTAGAATTAGTATTGCAGTATATTAGTACTAGCAGTAATATATTAGTAGTAGTCACAGCAATAGTAGAAGTATAATTATCATAGTAGTAGTAGTAGTAGTCATATAATAGTAATTGTAGTAATAGTAGTATGACAGTAATAGTATTAATAATGTAGTAGTAGTAGAAAAGTTTTGCAAGTTGTGTTAGTAGTATTATAGTGGTCATGGTTCAGTAATAGCAATAGTAATGAAAGAGTAGTCGTAGAAGTATGACTGTATATGAGTAATAACAGAAGTTATAGTAGTTGTTGTTATTGTTATACTAGTAATAGTAGTAATATTAATTAGTAGTATAATAGCATAATCATAGCAATAGAAGTAGAAGTAGTGGTATACTAGTATAGTAAAAGATATAACATTAATTGTATAGTGGTGTACTAATAATAGTATAATATTATAGTGGTATAGTTTTATAGTATTATATTAGTAGTTGTACTATAATGCTAGAAGCATAGTATTAGTAATAGTTTAGTAATTGTATTGTAGTAATAGTAAGATAATAGTAATAGTATCGTAGTACTAATAATACAATGATACTACTATTATACTACACTAATACTACTATACTACAACTATTACTATTATACTTTTACTATTACTACAACTATACTACTAATACTTTTATTATACTACTACTACTACTATTTTACTAATAGTACTAAACTACTATTTTTACTATAGTATTAGCAATAATACTATATTGCGATACTGCTACTACTTTGACAACTTCTATAATATTAATCGAACTACTCTACTATTACTGCTACTATTATATTACAACAACTATTACTATTATAATACTACTATTATACTAACACAAGTATTTCACTACTAGTACAATGATATAATTAGAATACTACTAGTAGTACTATATTGATACTACTACTATTATTATAAGTATTATTATAATAATATTACTATTGTAACTACACTTCTACTACTACTGTACATGACTATTACTATATTATAACTATTGCTACTATAGTACTATCAATATTTTTATATAGCTAATACTAATATAATACAATATTACTATTATTACGACTACTATCACTATACTATTACAACAACTACTATCCTAATAGTCTTATTATACTATATTATTATGACTAATATACTGCTAGAACTACTACCAATAATATACTATTACTACTAATATTCTACTACAATGAATGTTCTACAATATTACTATTGCTACTACTACTAAAATACTATTGCTACGACTACAGTATTACTACTATTACTATATTACACTACTACCACTATTATACTATATTATTACTACTACTATACTATTACAACCAATACTATCAAACCAACAAATATTATTATAATAATATTAATAGTGATATTATACTACTATTACTAGACTTTTAATACTATGCTACTATTTGTGTTACTAGACAACTAATATTATATTACTGTAATAATCTTATTGTACTTTTATTGCTATTAGAATAGAATACTACTATAATACTATAGCTACTTCTATACAACCACTAGTACTACACGATTACTGCTACAGTACAACTACAACTATAGTATTGCAACTATTTTGTTTTTGTTATTATACTACTGTTACTACTATTATACTTCTACTATTATATTTCAAATATTATACTACCGCTACTACTACAATTAATTTAATACTACCATAATTACTATTATACTTTTACTATTATAATTAATATTATTTTACTATTTTTATTATACTACCATACTACCATTATGCTGTTACTATTTTTTTTTTTTTATATTACTATTATTATACTATTACTATATTTCTATACTACCATACCACTACTATTATTATATTACTATATTACTATATTACTATATTACTATCACTACTCAAATTGTAACCATAACTACTATACTACATTACTCTTACATTACTATTATACTATCCCTACTATTATACTACTATTGCAACCACAATCATAGTATTACTATTATACACTACTACTACACCAATATTATTATTATACCCTACTATTACTGTTATATTACTATGATAGCTACTATACAACTACCACTACTAATATTATACCACTACTACTATTATACTATTATAATTACTGCTATGATACTGATACTAAATTGCAACTAGTACTATACAACAACTGCTACTATTATGACTATCAATACCACTACCACTATACTAATATACTACTACTACTACTACTACTATTATCCACTACTTTCATTATCCTACTGATAGCACTATATTACTACTTCTACTATTCCTACTATACTACTAATACTTCTCAACCAATATATTACCACTATTACTATGCTACAATAATACTAATATACTATTACTGATATTATTACTACTACGATACTAATACTATACTACTATTATACTATTGTTGTACTACAACTACAATACTACTACTACTTTTAATACGACTATATTGCTACTATTGCTGCTGTACTTTTACTATTATACTACAACTACTACTATTATTATTGTGCTACTATAACTATACTACCACAAAAAATACTATTACACTACTATTACAACTATTATACTATTGCTAATATTACTATTCTTACTACAATACTTCTACTAGAATTACTATACTACAACTACTATACTATTGTGAATAGTACTATTACACTTATTAGGCATAAATTGATACCGACTCCCCAAAATTTGTTAACTTCAACTTCATTAACAACCACTTATGAATCATTTTTCGACTTACACCCTTTGTCTCAATTTTTGGATCCGACTAATCCATTGACCCAAATTGTTCATGGGCGGAGGTATTGCTATTATACTCCAATACTACTACTATATTACACTATTATACTATTAGTACTATACTACTACTACTATTATAGGAATACAATTATATTGTTATTACTACTATACTACCACTACTACTACAACTTCTACACTTCTATTATTATTCTACTTCTATTATATTACACCTTTTACAATTACTACTATATTATTACAACTACTACTATATAGCAATTATTATCACTATTATTGTACTTTTACTACTACAATTGTACGATAATATTGGTGTTATATTTGTACTATCCTTACATTATAGTCAGTATAGTACTACTATTATATTACTATATTACTACTATTACTACTATTTATCCTTTATTACTATTATTATCAAGGTTTTATGTTTCGATCGAAACCGAGCCATTTCAGCCGGACCCGAACCGAAACCCTAATTTTGGTTTCGGTTAGGATTTACTGTTCATCTTCACCAATGCTAGAGCTCGAGTGCCGACGGGAGCTCACCGGTCTCGCGCACGCTCGAGGGGGAGCCCACCGCGGGGATTGGGGGGGGGGGGGGCTTGCGCTGGCTTCGTGTCCTAGCCCAAGGGCCCTGCATGCTCACTAGCCTACCGCCACTCCCTTGCCTATCTCGCGCCCTCACCGACCTGATCCGTACTCCCACAAGCTGAGACCGGCCTTACACTAGGGCCAATGCTATCGCCAATTAACTTTGAGGCATTGCCAATAGCTTTGAGCATGTTGTAGACTAACCCTAATTAATCTTCGATCAAACCTTGATTAGGCTCTTGATCGATCATGATTCTACATGTCAATGGATTTGGGTTCAACCTAAGTTGGACCCTTACTGCATTCAGGTTCAAACCTTGATGGACTTGGGTTCAACTTCAAGATAATTTATTTCAACTTGATTTTGATTTAAGTTCAACCTGATTTTGGTTCAAATGCAACTTGGTTTAAGTTCAAGTGTGACGTAGTTTTATTTCAAGTGTAATCTATTGCAGAGCCAAAATCATCAACTTGGGATGGTGGAGACTCCACAAAGTAATCTTGAAATAACAAATGAAAAATGTTTGTTGATTTGAGTGTGCAATCAAGCATTGTGGAAACATGACTTCCCAATAGATGCAAGCCCCTCTTATAAATCACCCCGATAGTTGTTAGGAACATCCTAAAGGAGGGAACCTAGATAATAAAAATAGAGGCATGAAAGAAGAAAACATGATTAATTTGTTTGAGGAAATGGGTCCATGGTTTATGGAAGGGCATACGCTCACAATACAATTTATGGGATTTAAATTTATAATTATGAATGATAGAAAATAAGTAAGGTAATAGGAAAAACTTGATGCTTGCCACTGGCCCGCTTCTGTGTTCTAGACTGAGTTGAACTTAAGTCAAATGGATGCTTCATTTGATATTTGATGGTCGTCAATGACTTGGATTGATTTCAATATATGGTTGACTGTCTTGACTTGTGTTAGTTGACCCCATTAATATATGGAGTTTTACTGATGACTTTTTATTTATTGTCAGTTAACTTCAATTGATTATTGACTTGAGAAAATGGTTAACGGCCTTAGCTTATGCTAATCATTTTTAATTTAATAATCAATGGCCTTTTGTTGTGTTGTTCATTTGGTTTGAAGGATCACCAAAGGCTTTTGGAGTTGGTTTAGCTTTAGATCATGGTCGATGACTTCAAGCAAATCATTGATTCACTTTGTTTGATAATTGATGGCCTCATTAGCATGTTGTTAATTAATTTTGAGATGTTGCCAATGACTTTTAGGGTTGTCATAGCCAAGCATCACCCATGGGTTTTAGGGTCTGTTTAGTTTTGAAGTGTGCCGGATGACTTTAAGTGTGTTGTCAGTTGATTTTATCTGATAATTGATAGCCTTATTGGCTTGTTGTCAATTAAGTTTGAGGCATCACTAATGGCTTTTGGGGTTGGCTTAGCCAAGCGCTACTAAGAGTAGTTTAGCTATGAAGTACGGCCGATGGCTTTTAGCGTGTCATTGGTTAACTTCGTTTGATAATGGATAGCTTTATTGGCATGTTGTTGACTAAGTTTGAGGCATCTCCAATAGCTTTTGGACTTGGCTTACCCAAGTGTTACTAATGAATTTTAGAGTTGATTTAGCTTTAAAGTGTGGTTGATGGCTTTAAGCATATTATTGGTTGACTTCATCTAATAATCGATGGCCTCATTGGTATGTTGTCGATTAAGTTTGAGGTTTATCTAATGACTTTTGGGGTTGGCTTAGCCAAGTGTCACCAATGGCTTTTGCGGTTTGTTTAGTGTTAAAGCGTGGCTGACAACTTTAAGTGTGTTACTGATCGGCTTTGCTTAATAACTAATACCCTCATTAGCATGTTGTTGATTGAGTTTTAGGCATTGCCAATGTCTTTTTGAGTTGGCTTATACAAGCATCTTCAATAGCATTTCGGGTTGGTTTAGCTTTGAAGTGTGGTTTGACTTAATTTAGAGTTCTACTCGAACTTGTTATGGTTTAGATCAAATGGGAGTTCTACTCAAACTTTTTGTGAGTTTAAATATGGTTGGGTTAATTTTGAGTTCTATTCAAACTTATTGTGCTTTAGTTTGATCATGGTCTGACTCAAATTAGAGTTCTCTTTGAACTTGATGTGGTTTAGTTCAATGTGGTTTGACTCAATTGAAAGTTTCATTTAAACTTGCAGTGCTTTAGTTCGAATGTAATTTAACTCAATTTATACTTCTATTCAAACAAGTTGTGGTTTGGTTCGAATGTGGTTTGACTCAATTTAGTGTTCTTTTCGAACTTGTGGTGGTTGTGGTTTGACTAAAGTCAAAATTTTATTCAAACTTATAATGGTTCAATTCAAATAGAGAGGATTCTTTTCTTGCTCTATTAGAATCAGATGATTGGTTGGGATACTGGTCACCCAATAGAGAACCTGTAGTTTTTTGTTTCACCAGAAGTGATCAACTGGTTGAGGGTATTGATTCACTAGGAAAGCTTTACTAGTTATGGTTGAGTATGACTAGTCGGTCAGTTGGCAAAAGTGCTTTCCTACTCGTTTGGACAAGTTTTAGTCCATTTGTTTTTACCCTTTCAAGTATATTTGTGCTTTGTCGAAATCACTTTGGTTTATTTTATTTGATTAACCAAAACTAACTTTAGTTCAATGTGGTTAAGCAATTTAAGCAATTTATGTTTATCAATTTTATTTTAGTTTGAGATCCCTCGTACTATCATAATGATTTTGGGTGAGCCAGTAGGTTGACCTTAAGTTGCTTTGACTTTCAGAGTATTTGTAGCCAGGCCATTAATTTATTTAGACTTTTAGAGAAGCCCAAAGGCTTTCTTTTAGTCAAGCCCAAAGGCTTTCTTTTAGTCGGTTAGATGTTTAAGCATGCCCATAGGCTAGCCTTTAGTAAGAGTTTGAATTTTGAATGAGCTCACAGCCTAGCCTTTCATCTGAATAAACTTTGAGGTGAGCTCACAATCTGACCTTTAGACTGAATTGGCTGGTATTATACAGTAATAATTACTATTACTATTAATATTATGCGACTATAATCTTACTATTACTTCGACTATTACTATATCATTACTATACGACTGCTATATAATATACTACTATTACTATATTACTATTAGTATCACTACTCTTACTATGATATGAATATGCTACTGCTGGTATACTATGTCTATAATTCTTGCTACTATACGAGTATGCTATTGCAATACTACTGCTACTACTACTTCAAGTACTATGCTATACTAGTATTATATTGTCATACCATACTGCTATAATATTATTATATTGTACAACTATACTATACTTCTATACTATTATTATTATTATATATTAACTATATCAATACTATTTCTACTATATTGTTACTATACTATACTACTACCTTGACTACGTCTGGTATGATTACTATTATTACTATATAACTATTATACTAAGACAACTACTACTATACTATACCACAACTACGATTACCACAATAGCACTATTCTACTACTACCTTTATATTATTTCTATCACTATATTACTATTATACTGCTAATGGTATTATACTGCCATAATTACTATTACAACATCTACTACTATACTACTAACATACTTCTACTACTACTAATATACAAATATTATTATAATTTGACTTCTGTTAATATGATACAAATATTACTATTACAACAATACTATCACTCTCACTAGTAGTATTACTGCTATATTACTATATTATAACTATACTATAATTGTACTACAACAACTGTGCTATTACTGTTAGTTCACTAATAGTGCTATAATTATATTACTACCATTAATAGTGCTATTATACTAAACTACTAATATTATACTACATTATACTATTATTATATTGCTATGTGACTCCTACTTCTATATTACTATTACTTGTACTATGCTACTACTATAGCACCACTAATATACTACTACTATACTAGTATAAGTACTACTACTACTTCGATTACCATACTTCTACTATACTCCAACTATACTACTATATTATTACTATACTACAATTACTGTTATAATAGCACTATTATTAATTTTACTATATTACTATTACTTTCACTATTATTACAACCATAATAATATACTACTGCTACTACGATACAACCACTAATACTAATTTTATAGTACTATTAATACTTATATAATTACAATATTATACTACTACTATATTACTATATTTTTGCTAACCTATTAGTATAATGGCAACTTGCTACTATAATAATATTATATTACAGTTACTATATTATAATTACTGTTACAACAACAGTAACGACTACTACTATAATACTATTGCTACTACACTATTACTATAATTAGTACTACTAATACTACTATCACTATACTACCACTACTACTACACTACTCCACAATACTACTATACAATTATTACTATTATACTATTACTAATACTAATATATTACTACTAGTACCACTATTATACGATGGAACTATTACACTATTGCTATTATATTACAACTACCACTATACTATTACTATTACTACTATATTACTTTTTCTAACATTGTTATTACATTATATTATTACTATACCATTGCTACTAAAATACTATAATACTATTGTACTATTATTATATCACTACCACTATACTACTAGTGATATACGAATGCTATCACTATTACTACTATACTATAATATTCGTACAATAGTACTACTAATATACTATCATACTACTACTATACTACTACTAGTACTATTCTTATACTAGAACTATACCACTAATATACTACTATTATACTACTACTACAATCACTACTGCTTTTAGTCATATATTGCTATTATACTAGTATGATATTACTACTACTATAATAAAACTACTGCGAGGTCAACTATAGTAATACTACCATATTACTACTATCACTACTAACAAATGTAATATGTTGTGACTATACTAGTACTATATTACTACAATACTAGTACTAATACTACTATTACTATGCTAATTTTGTATTACTCTACTACTTCTATAATAATATACCACTACTGATATACTACTACTACTAGTACTCGATTACTACTACAACCACTATTATTATATTAATACTACTACTACTACTACTATACTACTACTATACTGCTATTATTATTAACATTATTATTACTATTATAATATACTTCTATTATTGTATTGCTATTATTATTATATCGCTATACCATACTATTATGCTATATAACTATATTATTATTATACTACAACTACTACTATACTACTATATCATTTTGCTATACAGTATACTACTTCTATTATACTATAGTAGTATTATACTAATGCTACTAGTATAGTAGACTACTACTATATTGCTCTACTATACTATTAATACTATTATACTACTATACAATACTTTTATACTACTGCTGTATTACTGTACTATACTACTAATACTATTGTACTACTATACAATACTTTTATACTACCAGTACACTACCACTACTAAACTAAGAATATACTACTACTACTATTACTACTAGATTACTATTGTAATATACTACTATTATATTACTACTACACTATATTACCGCAACTACAACTGTTACTTTACTACTACCACTCTTAGTACTACTGCTATGTTATACTACTACTTACTGCTATTACGACTACTAATATATTATTATTACTACTACTGTATTACTATTATACTACTAATACACTGCTACTACTGTAGCTAATATACTATTACTACTATTGTACTATTGTTATATTATTACTTTACTACTACTGCTACTATTATACTAGTACTGTACTATTATTACTACTACTACTACATTTTTGTTATACTACTATTGTTATACCTCTTCTATACTACTACTATACTATTATACTAATATTGCTGCTGCTACTAGTATACTACTACTTTTATACTACTATAATACTACTAGAATATTGCTACTATTATATTATTATTCATCTATTAGTACCACTACTACTACTTTTATTATCACTACACTGCTACTACTATTATATTACTATATTACTATTAATACCACAACTATTATGCTATACTGCTGCTACTTTAGTACTACTACTATGAGACTACTACTATACTACTAGACAACTACTAGATAACTATGATACTACTGCGATACTACTATAATACAATACAGTCACTGCGATAACTATACTACTACTACTACTACTATTACTACGGCTACTATTACTATACTATTATACTAATATTACTATACTACTACTAATGTACTATTACTACTATATTTATACTATACTGCTACTACTGCTACACTACTAAACCTGATTGTGAACTCAAGCCATCTGAAATTTTCATTTGTTTTTTTGGGATTGCTCTTTGAGATCTCTTGCTATCCTAGATGGCTGATTTTAGGTTCGCAATTTTTGGCACATCCGGTAGTACATGACTTTACCTCTAAGTATAGAAATCTAATTAGCCTAGATGCATAATAAAAAAAGAAATACAAAAAACTAATTATTGATCTTTTATGAAAAGAAAGGAAAATGTCATCCACAAGTGATTCTCATATGTCGACGTACATTATCATCCTTAGTGAATGGTTTGTGGTACACTTTCCTCAACCAACGATGACTATGAGGGTAATTATAGTCTACATAAGCACAAATTAAGTCCTCATCCTCTATTCAAGGGGTAGAGACTTCTCAACTAGAGGGCAAAGACTAAGTCCACCTATAGAGTAAGGGCTGAACCTATTCAAGAGACAAAGTCCAAATGTTAGTTTGTCAAACCTCAATTACGAAGTAGAGAGTCCATTGGCATAAACTAGGATATCAATCCTCCGTAGATTTGGCAATGGCCAAAAGTTAGTTTTTGATTGCTTACAATGCCATTTAGAAGACAAGGATGGTCATTAATGATACATAGTAGAGTCAAAATCCTTCAACCACCCATACCTACTAATGTCCTAAGTTGACTTCAAGAATGCAAGTGTACAATATTATGGTAGATAAAGTCTATTTTTGCATAGCAAACAAAGTCCATCTTGTATGGCAATCAAGCCTGCATCTACATAGCTAACAAAATCCACTTTAACATGGTAGACAAAGTCCATTTTGTTTAATGACCAAGCTCACATTTACGTGGTAATTCAACTAAACTTCCATATGGCAAATTAAAGTCTATATTATGTGGTGATCAAGTTCATATTTAGATGACAATTCCAGTCTACTTTCACATGGCTAATAAATTCTACTTCTATGTGGCAAATAAAGTCCATTCTACATGACATCCAAGCATGTACTTAAATAGCAAATTGATTCTAGTTTCATGTGGTTAACAAAAGTCTTTTTTCACATGAAAAATTAAATCAATGATTACCTGATAGTTCAAATACACTTCTATATGGCAAACAAAGTCTATTTTATATGCCAATCAAGCCAATATTTGGATTAAAGTTTTAAAAATTAGATAAAATATTTCAGTTTTAGCAAAAATGTGTCAATTAGTATTTCGGTTTCAATTTTTAGGGTTTGTGAAGAAGCTTGAAGCAAGACATCCAAGTTTGTCATCCAACTTAATGAAGCTACCAAGCTTGGTCTTAGCCCTTGGGCTCTATTACTTGCTCGACTTCTTTTTATTCTTTTTATTCTTCTTCAAATCTACTAGCTTTTGAGATGCCAATTGAGCTATCCAAGGGAGAGAAGAAGCTAGAGTATGATAAGAAGCTATGCTAGCTTTTGGATGAGTATAATTAGGTGCTAATCGCCACTAGTATATAATAAGAGTACCAATATCTTTCAAACCAAGGCCATAATGATTTTCTCATCTCTACCAGTAAGGTCTATAACGAACTTAAATCTAGCAATTGGCTAGTTATGCAAGTCTAGATTTAGCTGCAAGGGTCGGTGGATCACCAGGTTAGGCCAACCAAAGTGTTGCTAGAAGAGCACATCTCCTTTATCTCATTCATGTTTTTAGTAATACTAGTAGTAGTGATAGTATTATAGTAGTATAGTAGTAATATAGTAGTAGTAGTAGCAGTAATGATAGATTTGCGTAGATAAGATGACAAACAAACAAAAAAACACAATGAATTTAGAGTTAAGGAATAACTGAAAAGTTAAATATCTCACCATCAAGGTAATAATGTAGAACAACCAAACCTTAGATAAGAGACAAGTGATAAGTAAACTCACCATTAATGTGATAATGCAAGCAACCACACCTAAAATAAGAAGTTGGAGTAATTTACCACGCTTGAAGGAATTCAATTTATAAGAATTGATAAGCCTTGAAATTCAATTCATGAACCCAACTTCAAAGAAGTTTGATTAAAAGGGAGAACTTATAGGTAGTAAGTAAGGAATAATAAACATAGCACTTAGCACTTCCAAATACTGAAAATTTACATTGGAAACTAGTTTAGAATTCTAAAAAGCTCCTAGAATTCCAAGTAACATTAAATTTAGTCAAATGGGGCAATGATCCATTTAAGAAACTTCTGATAGGCTAAACTAGAATTCCACATAGTAGGATAATAGTAGTAGTAGGATAATACTAGTAGAAGTGGTAGTATAGTAGTAGTAGTAGTAGTAGTAGTATAGTAATAGTAATAGTAGTATAATAGTATAAATAGATGTGGTAGTAGTTAGACATGTCAAAATTGGCTTCCAACCATCAAACCAGCCTGGCATGATTAGTAGTGGGCCATGTTTGGCCCAACCTAAATCTACAATATTCGGATAGTATCTATCATGGCCTATAATACATAGCTCATGGGCCATCTTGGCACATTATTAAATTCTCTTTTCCGAGCACAAAATTGAACACTAGTCCTTGGAAAAAAGTCCAAGAACGTTAACCACTAATTTATAACTTACTACTAGATATATTATTGCAATATATATCTATTTGTATTTTTTTTAATCTTTTTAAAAAATGGCAAGGCAAGATATGGCCCATAAGCTTGTGAGCTACGGGCCATGCCTGATGCTTACTTCTTTTTTTCGCAGGCCATGCTAAGCACAACTCATGAATGTTTTCGGTCGTGCTGAGCATGGTCCAAAAACATTTTGGCAACCAAATAAAATAAACCATGCTGGCCCAACATAATCCATTCGACACCTCTTGTAGTAGCAATATCATATTAGTAGTGTTATAGTGTAGTAGTAGTAGGTAGTAGTAGTAATAATAGTATATGTGTAGTATAGAGATACTTTCATAATAGTAATAGTATAATTATAGAATAGTAGTAGCAGTAGTAGTGTAGTAGTAGCAGAGTATAATAGTATAATAAAGTAGTATAAAATAGTAGTGTAGCATCACTACATTATAGTAGTAATCAATTGCCTCATTGGCGTATTGTCAATTATGTTTAAGGTGTCACCAATGGCTTTTCGGGTTGTCTTATCCAAGTGTCACCAATGGATTTGGGGCATAGCTTTGAGTTGTGGCAGATAGCTTTAAGTGTATTATCGATGAACTTTATTTGACCAAGGCATGTACCTAATTGACTTAGTAGGTTCATGACTACCATAGTTTGATCAGATTTGAAAATCAATGGCCTCATTGGTGCATTATTGATTAGGTTTGAGGTATCGTCAATAGCTTTTGGGGTTGGCACAGTTAAGCATTACCAACAATTTTTTGCTTGGATTAGCTTTGAAGTGTGGTCGGTGACTTTAAGCATGTTGTTAGTTAATATTATTTGATTTTTGATTTGATAATTTATGGTCTCATTAACATGTTGTTGATTACATTTATGGTGTCACCAATGACTTTTGGGGTTAGCTTATCTGGGCATCACCAATGGCTTTTAAGTCGACCTAGCTTTGAAGTGTGGTCGAAGGCTTTTCTAGTTTCAAATTTTGTGAACTAGCAAAGGCTCGTAGGCCAATCATCTCAAACTTCTTGACTTGTATAATAAGTTCTTGGAAAGTGTGGATAGAAGAAGTACTTAAGTACCGTGCCAACTAGTTCTTCCTTAAGTTACTAAGAACTGGATTCACCGGTTCAAATTGGCTTATGGATTGTTCACACCTGATACTAAAGATTCTCCACTGTGTGATGTACTCCATGACTGATCCATTATCATACTTTAGTGTTGAAACGAGGTCCACAATATTCACCTTGTTGCTGATTCCTCCAAACCTAATTTAGAAAACACCTTTTATTTGTGATAAAATTTGTATGACTCTGATTGTAACTGCATACCATTTGAATGCTACCCTAGTTAAACTTGTTGAAAATTGGTGAAATAACAATATGGGGTTATTACTCCAATTCCCATATAGAGTCACAAACCAAGGTACTGGTCACCTAGCATGGAACCAATGATTTCTTGGTTTACTAGAATTGGCTGACCGGTTGAGGGCATCAATCGACTAGGAGATCTTTGTTAGTTATGGTTGAGTATAATCGGTCGATTGGTTGGTGTAAAGCTTTTCTACTCATTTGGAATAGTTTTAGTCCATTTCTTTTAATCTATTCAAGTTCATTTGTTTTAGCCAAACTAACTTGAGTTCAATGAGGTTGAGCCATTTAAACAATTTACATTTATAAATTTCCATTTATTTTTGGGTGAATCTGCAGGTTGACCTTAAGTTACTTTGTCTTTTAGGCTACCCATAGCCTAGCCATTTGTTGATTTAGACTTTCACGTAAGCCTGCAGATTGTCCTTTAGTCAATTAGACTTTTAGGCATGCCCGTAGGCTAGCCTTTTAGTAAGAGTTTAATTTTTAGATGAGCTTGTGGGCTTACCCTAAATTGATTGGATTTTAAAGAGAGCCCCGCAGGCTAGCCTTTCTTCTAAATAGACTTTCACATAGGCTCATAGATTGACTTTTAGTCTGAATTGACCACTATTATATAATAACAATTATTAGTACTACTACTACTATTACTAATAATACTATGCTACTATTGTACTACTCCTATTACTTTGATTACTGCTACAATACCACTATTGTACGAGTGCTATACATTTTACTACTACTATTTTACAATTACAATTCCTACTACTAGACGAGTATGCAACTACTACAATACTACTGCTACTGCTACAATTGTTATACTATTACTTCTACTATTAGTACAAATACTATGTTATACTATCGGTATAATACCATACCATATTGCTATAATATTACTATATTGTACTACTATACAATACGTTTATACTACTATTATTATTATACAATAACTATACTAATGCTACTTCTATATTGCTAGTATATTATACCACTTCCTTGACTAGTACTGATACAATACTACTACAATTATATAACTACTATACTAATACTATTTCTACTATGCTACAACCACAACTACTATTAGTATATTACAGCTATTGATAATACTACTATACTATACTACTGCTATACTAATATACTATGTTGTTGTACTAGATAAATAGAGTACTATTATACCACAACTATACTATAATATTATACTATACTACTATACCGCCACTATTACTACACTACTACTATAGTACTTTCATTACTACCTTACTGCGATTATAATACACTAGTATGCAAGTATACTAGTATTAGTTGTATACTTCTACCATTACACTACCATTATGCTACTAATACTACTTTTATACAACAACTATACTACTAATATAATTTTTTTTAAGCAACAGTGATTTACCACTAAGGCCATGTCTTAAGTACGGTTTGAATCAATGACCTCTCAAATAAAAGAGATTAGTACAACCACTAAGCCAATGCTTGAGATATACTACTAGCATAATTATACTACTA
This sequence comes from Trichopus zeylanicus subsp. travancoricus, assembly GCA_005019695.1. Classification (NCBI taxonomy): domain Eukaryota; kingdom Viridiplantae; phylum Streptophyta; class Magnoliopsida; order Dioscoreales; family Dioscoreaceae; genus Trichopus; species Trichopus zeylanicus. The sequence continues at coordinate 1,439,872 of RXID01019385.1, read as the reverse complement.
TACTACTACCAACACACTACTTCTACTATTATAATACTATTATACTATTACTATTAATATATTATCATAATTACTATTACAATAACTACTACTATATTGCTAATATACTTCTATTATAACTAATATAAAAAGTACTGCTACTATATAACTTCTGCTAATGTAGTACTAATATTACTACTACAACTATAGTACCACTACCACTATTAATACTACTACTATATTATTGTACTATAACTATACTACAACATTTATATTATTACCGCTGCTTCACTAATACTACCACAATTATATTATTACTACTAGTAGTGCTATTATACTAAACTATTACTATTATACTACTACTACTATATTGCTATATAATTTCTACTTCTATATTACTACTGCAACAATTATATTTACTATATTACTACAATAATGCTACTAATATGGTACGACTATACTAGTATTACTATTACTTATACTACTATACTTCTACTCTACTATGGGAATACTACTATGGTAAAATTATACTATAATTATTGCTATAATAGTACTATTATTATTATTACTATATTAGCACTACTACTATAATTTTATTACTACTCCTTTTACTAATATTACTACCATAGTAATATACTACTACAACTATACTACTATTAGTAATATTATATTACTACTAATACTTGTGCAATTGCAATATTAAGCTACTACTATATTGCATTATTGCTGCTATATCATTACTACAACTGTAATTTACCGCTACTATAATATTATACTACTGTAACTATACTACAACAATAACAATAACAACTTTGATACTAGAACTGCTACAATATTACTACACCATACTACTATTACTATTAGTACTAGTAATACGATTACTAATATACTTCTACTATTACTCTAATAGTAATACATTAATACTACTACCATACTACCATTATACTACTACTATAACAATACTACCGCTAATGCTATTACCAGCATACTACTATACTATCACTACTATCAATATAGTACCTCTGCTATTATTACTACTATTGTAGTAGACTACTTCTATACTACTATACTATACTACTAATACTACTATAGTACTATATTATATTTCTATATACTACCATACTTTCACCACTATACTAATAATATACTACTATTACTATTATATTACTACTATAATATACTACTACTGCTATTATATTACTACCATATTATACTATTACAACTAATGTTGTTGCTATACTATTGCTACTATTAATATTATTAGTATGTTATACTAATACTATATTATTGTTACACGACTACTATGCTGCTATTGTTGCTATTATTATATTGCTACGATATTACTATTACTATTGATACTATATTGCTACTATACAATTGTAGCCATACCACTTCTATATTACTACTATTATACTGCTACACTACTGTTGTTGCTGCTACTAGTATACTACTATATTTATACTACTAGAATACTACTACTACTATTATACTACTATCCAACTATTAGGACCACTATTACTACTTGTATTATCACTACACTACTACTACTACCACTACTATAGTACTATACTACTATTAGTACCACTACTATTGTACTATACTACTACTATTTTACTATTTCTACTCCAAACTACTACTAACACTGCTATTCTACTTTAAACAACTACTACACTTGTATATGACTACTATAATGCTATCTTGTTCTTGCCACAGCTATACTACTGCTACCATAACTATTACAATGATTGCTATTACTATACTATTACACTAATATTACTAGACTACTACTATTATTACTACTATATTTATACAATACTACTGCTATTACTACACTATTACATCTGATTGTGCACTCAAATCATCTAAAATTCTAATTTATTATTTTGGAATTGATCTTTGAGGCCTCTTGTTATCTTAGGTGGCCAATTTTGGCTACATAAATTTTGGCATGTTTGGTAGGATATGACTTCACCTCCAAGTGTAGAAACCTATTTAGCTTAAATGCATAATAAATGAAGAAATGTAGAAAACTAATAGTTGATTTTTTATTAAAAAAAGGAAAATGTCATCCTCGAGTGATTCCCCTACCCCATCCTACAATATCAACCTCAATAAAAGATTTGTGATACAAATTTCTCAACAAACAATGGCTTCAAGGGCAATCAGAGTTTACATAAGCACATATTAACTCCTCATCTCCAATTCACGGGGCAAGGACCTCCCACCCAAGGGACAAAGACTAAGTTTGCCTAGGGAGAAAGAGTCAATCCCATTTAAGGGACTATGACCAAATATTACTATGTCAAACCTCGATAATGAGATAGAGAGTGTATTGGCATAAACTAGGATATCAGTCCTCAAGAGACTTGGCAATAGGTCGAAGATAGTTTTTGACCACCTACAATGCCTTCGGAAGAAAAGGATGATAGTTGATGATATATGGTGGGGTCAGAATCCCATGACCACCCTTTCTTGCTAATACCCTAAGTTGACTTTAGGAATGGAACAGTATATTATTATGGGAAACAAAGTCGATCGACATGGAAAATAAAGTCCATCTTGTGTTATGATCGAGCTCGCATTTCCATGGTAAATAAAGTGCAGTTTCACATAGCAAACAAAGTCTATTTTGTGTAATCACTAACCTCACATTTATGTGGCAATTCAAGTACACTTTCATATGGCAAATTAAAGTTTACCTTGTGTGACAATCCATATTTACATGACCAATTAAGTCCACTTTCATGTGGCCAATCAAGTCTACTTCCATATGGAAAATAAAGTTTATTATATGTGGCATCCAAGCCTATAATTAAATGAAAAATTGACTCAACTTTCATATGGTTAAGAAAAGTTCACTTCCACATGGCAAATTAAGTCTATATTTTCTAAAAATTCAAGTCCACTTCCACATGGCAAGCAAAGCTTATTTTATGTGGCAATCAAGCTCATATTTAGATCAAGGTTTTAAAAATTGACTAAAATATTTCAGTTTTGGCCAGCATTTAGGTTTTAATTTTTAGAGTTTATGAGGAAGCTTGAAGCAAAAAAGCTGAGTTAATCATCCAACTTGACAAAGCTTCCAACTTGGTATTGGCCCTTGGGCTCTGGTACTCCCTTCCATTTCTTCTTCTTCTTCTTCTTCTTCTTCTTCTTCTTCTTCTCCAAATCTACTAGCTTCTGAGATGGTGATGGAGCTATCCAAGGCAAAGAATAAGGTGGAGTATGACAAAAAGTTATGTTGCCTCTTGGATGAGTACAACTAAAGACTGATTGTCACCAATATACGATAAGAGCGCCGATAGCTTTTAGACCAAGAACTTGATTACTTCCTTATCTTTGCCTGTGAGGTTTATAAAGAACTTAACTATAGGGATTAGTTTGTTATGCAAGTCTAGATTTAGCAGTGGCGGTCAGTAGAGCACTAGGCCAGGCCAACCAAAGTGTTGCATGAAGAGTGCATCTCCTTTATCTTATTCACTGTTTTATAATAGTAGTAGTAGTAGCATAATAGTGATAATAGCAGTAGTGGTAGTATAGTAGTCGCATAATAGTAATATATAGTAATAGTAGTAGCAGTATAGTAGTAGTAGTGATAGATATGCTTAGATAAGATGACATGCAAACAAAAAAAGACAATGAATTGAGAGTTAAGGAATAAATGAAAAGATAAGTATCTCGCCATCAAGGTGATAATGTAATCCAACCATATCTTAGATAAGAGATAGATGATGAGCAAGCTCTCCACCAATGTGATAATGCAAGCAACTACACCTAAGATAAGAAGTTGGAGAAATTTACCATACTTGAAGAAATTCAAATTGTAATAATTGATAAGATTTGAAATTCAATTCAAGAACAAAGAATTCCAAATAGCATTAAATTTAGTCAAATGGCGTAATCTCCACTTAAGAAGTTTCTAATAGGCCCAAGTAGAACTCCACATGGGCCTACCAACTTGTTCCTGAAGGAAAATGGTTTGACCTAGCTTGATCTTTGACCTGATAATTAGCCCAATATTCTTTTCAATTTGGTTGTCACTAACTGTTGCATCAAGTAGTAGCATAGTAGTAGTGCTTGTAATCGTAGAAATACAGTAGTACTAGTAATATAATAGTAATGGTAATAATATTAGTATAGTATTAGTAATAATACAATAGTATAATAGTATTAGTATAATAGTAGTAGTAATATACTAGCAGTATAGTATAGTAGTAGTTGTATAAAAATATTACTAGTATAGTAGTAGTAATAGTAATGGTACGATAATAGTATGACAGTAGTAGTAGAATTATACTAGTAGAATAGTAAAAGTAGTGTAATAGTAGTAGTAGTATTGAAGTATATTAGTAATAGTACTAGTATAATAGTAGTAACATTAATAATAATAGTAATATAATAATAGTAGTATTAATACTAGTATTAGTATAGTATGATAGTATATAAATATATCAGTATCGTAGAATAATATTTATAGTAGTAAAATAATAGTATAAAAATACTAGTCATATTATGTTAGTAGTATAGCAATAATAACAATATAGCAATAGTAATAGTAGTAATAATATATTAGTATTAATAGTATTAATTATATTAGTATAGTATTAGTAGTACTATTATTGTTGTTGTTGTTGTTGTAGTAGTATAATAGTAGTAGTTTAACAATGGTGGTATAATTATAGTAATAATAGTAATAGTATAATAGTACTTGTGTTATAATAGTTGTAGTATATTACTATTATACAATAACTGCTACTATGCTATAACACTACTAAAATACTACTACTTCTACTAATATGCTATTATACAACTATATTATTGCTACTAATATACTACTATAATTATACTATTACTTTTATTATTCTACTACTACAACTACTTTTACTACTATAATAAAATTACTACAATACTATTATCAGTTCTACCACTATAAACTAGTATTATTGCTATCATTATCACTATGCTACTACTATTAATAGTAATATACTACTATTTTTATTATTGTTCAACACTATTATGATTATTATTACTATCATCTTGCTTCTGCTGTAATAATACTTACATACTGTTATTACTATGATATTCCTCCTATTATTATATTACTACATTACTACTATTATTAATGTACTATTAGAATTATATTACTACTACTAATATAGTATTCCTATACTATAAATATAATAGTACCAATACTACCACTATACTACGATTTCTACTATTATATAATAATGCTATTATCACTATTATACTATTGCTATTAGTACCATTACACAACTTCTTCTATTACTACTATAATATTATTAGTATTGTTCAACTACTACTATATTAATATTATACTATTGCTTCTACTATTATAATGGTACTAGTATTCTACTATATTAGCATACTAGTATATTATTACTATACTATTATACTACAATTGATATGCTACTACTAAAACATTAATGTTACTGCACTTTGACTATTACTACTTTTGCTGGTACAATACTACTGCTACTATATAACCATTATTATTATTATATTATAACTGCTAATATTCTATTATTATTATACTATTGCTACTATTAATGTTATAATACTACTATTACTATTAGTTATATAATACTACATCTACTATACTACTATTATTACTATATTACTACTATACTAGAGTTTCTAGTATTACAGCTATATTAATATACTACTATACTACTAGTGATAGAATACTATTGTTATACTAATATTATTATATTATTAATACTACCACTTCTAGTACTTTTATACTATTGGTACTATACAATGATTACTACTACTAATATCAACTACTATGACACTATACTATTATTACTATACTACCATACTGCAAGTACTATATTATTAGACTATTATCCTACTATTCTAATACTGTAAATATAATAATAATGATATAATAATACTATTTTACCACAATTACTGTTACTATGCTACTACTACCACTATAACTATTATAATGCTTCTACAATTATACTATTGTTATTATACTGCTACGAAAATACTATAACAACTACTATACTACTAATAAACTACTACTATTACTATCATTATTATTATTTTAGTATATTACAATACAATTAGTACTACGATACTACTATTACTATTATGTTACTACTATAATATAATTATTATACTACTACTTATACTAAACTACTGCTAATATACAATAACTACTAATATATGAACATATTACTATACTACTATAATATTAAATTATTGTTACTATACCACTATACTACTAATATTATACAACTTCTACTATACTATTATATTATTATTTCTATTACTGTTACCATTACTCTAGTATTATACTACTAATATTACTACTATTACTATTACAATAATAATACTAATTACTACAATAATTACTATTATTAATATATTATCATACTTCTACTACTCCTCTTATATTGCTATTGCTATTATTGTTATACCATGATTGCTATAATATTACTAATACTCTTATGGTACTACTAATACTATTACTAATACTTTTATACTAATACTACTACATTACTATTTCTATTAATACTATATAATTATTAATACTATAACTATTATACAACCACTATTATTATTACTACTACTAATATACTACTGTTATTATTGTGACTACTATTTCTATAATATTACTAGTACTAATATACTACAATATAACAACTGCTACTACTATTATACTACTACTACAACAACTATATTGCCACTAAAACTATCATTATTATACTACAACTATTAATATATTATTATTATTATATTACTCCATTACTATTGCTACTACTATTATACTGAGACTACTTTTATGTGAACATTACTATACTACTACTATAATACAACTATTATACAGACATTAAGATACTACTATTAATAGTATGCTAACAATAATATACTAATCTTACCATGCATCCACTAATACTATACTGACATTGCTATACAACTATTCTGTTACTACTACTAGACTAACACAAGTATACTACTACTGCACGAATACTACTAAGTTATTGTTATACAAACACTACTATATTAATACTACTATGTTACTATTATCATACTACTACTATGACCAAACTATTACACTACTATGGTGCTACAACAAGTACTGTTACACTATTATACTATTATATTAGAACTACGATGTTACTATACTCATATATTATCGTTATACTACTCGACTACTATATAGTAATTACAATACCATTATAGTACTATACTACCACTATTACTATATTGTTAGCATAATATTACTATTATACTACTATAAAGCTACAATTATACTATTATTATACTACTACTACTATATTACTACTAATACCATTACTATTATACTAATACTTCTAATATACTACTACTATAATACCATACTATAACACAACGACCACAATTCCATTATTTGTATTCTACTACTTATATTATACTACTATAAGTATTACCATGTTGCCACTATTATACAAAAATTACTATTATGACTACTGCTATAATACTATATTACTGTATTATTATATTATTGTATTATACTATTATACTATTATACTACTATTGATAGTCTATTGCTACTACTATACTTCAACAATGACAACATTAACTGTTACTACTATACTGATACTACTACAATACTATTGTTGCTAGTATACTATTTTAGTACTACACTAATACTACTATACTGTTACTACCATTGTTACTAGTACTACTATAACAATGTAATAATATTACTATACTATAATAATTGTTATATTTGTAATAGTATATACTAATGGTACTACTATACTACTCTACTACTATATAATTATTACTATTATATAACTATGTTACTATACCATGACACTACCACTATACAACTATAATAATACTACTACTAAATTATTACTAATATACCACTACACTACGTCTGCTATAATATAACTATTGTACTAATATACTATTACTACTATTATTGCATTATAATTATTGTACTACTATACTACTATTATTGATGTACAACTACCACTATTATACTATTACTACTGTTGTTATACTTCTACTACTACTATATTACCTTGCTTCTACTACTCCTATATTACTATGCACCTATACTATTAAACTATTAATAGTATACCGCTATACTATTACAACCACTATTATTACGAGTATCTTAATACTTATACTCTTATATTATTATTATTAATATACTACTATAATAGAATACTACTACTATACTATTATTATTATACTACTACTATACTACTATACTTCTATACATCTATAATAGTAATAGGATACCATATACTATTACAACTATACTACCACTACTATTATGATCACTACTATTAATGTTGTACTACTATTATAACAATTGCTACTATTATACTATTATTTTGATACTAACACTGTACTACTATTGCTATACTACTACTATACTAACAGTAATATACTACTATTACTATACTTACATCGTTATTCTAATATATTGCTACTACTACGATACTACCACAAGAATACTACTGCTACTATACTACTAGTACTATATTAATGCCACTATGCCACTACTATTATACTAATATTAGTATACTACTACTAACATATTACTATATTACAATACTGCTACTTTATTATTATACCACTATAATAACATAACTATGCTACTATACTACTATACTACTACTGTTATACTCTTACATTATTATACTATTACTACTTCTACTATTATTAACTAATATAACACTTTTGCTGTAATTATACTACGATAACTATTATACGACTGCTAGTAATATTACCATTACTATACTACTACTAGTACGACTATACTTCTATTAATAGTACTAATGCTAATCTGCTGCTATTACTATTACTATCCGATTGGTATATAATTATAACTATTACTACTATACAACTATTATATTGAGAGCAGTGGAAAACACTATCCACTTTTACCACCTTCAATGGATTTGATTTAGCCCACTGAGACAAATAATCAGTTGCCACTGGTATGAAGCAATGGCCCCTAGAAGAATATAGTCTAATTGGGACAGTGACATCTGCTCCCCATACCTCGAATGGCTATGAGGACACTATTGGATGTAGAAGATTTGGGTGTTGATGAACAAATTCACCATGAATTCAGCATAGATGACATCTTCTTGTATATTCAACATAGTATCCCACCATCATGGGCTAGTAATAGCCCATACACTTAATCTTCATCATCATTTTTGGGCCCAACTGATGAGTTCCACAAACTCTAGAATGCACTTCATATATGACTTTCTTGGTCTCATGGTATGAGAGATAATGCAGAAATAGTTAGTCGAAGGACCTTCTATAAAGGGTGTCATTGATAAGCCAAAACCACATGACTCTCTTTCTGAATTGTGTCCATGCATATTTATCTTCTACGAGTTCTCCACTTTTGAGGTAGTTGGCAAATGGTGTTCTCTAAACTATGGCCTCTACTATTGATTTAGATTTAGTCTTCTCGTGCTTGATGTTGAAGATTGAGTTCATCACTTGTCTACTACGAACTATGATTAGAATTTCTCCTTGATCAAGGTCAACTAATGCCTTAGCTAGCCTTGTTAAGGAGTCAACTTCCACATTGATGGACTAAGAAACACTAGTTATTTGAGCTTGAGGAATGTGCCTTATGAGCTCTTGAGTCCTTTCAAAGTATTTTAGGAGCTAAAATCTATGGATTTTATATTTACCTATGACTTTATTGATAACCAATGGCAAATCACCAAAAATATATAGACGTGATATTTCCATATTGAGGGCCATTTTCAACCGCATAATTAGGGCTTCATATTTAGCTTTATTGTTTGTGCATGGTTTTGAGAGCGAATAGGAGTATCATAAAATGCCCCTATTCTGAGTGACATAAATTAGTCCAATGCCTACTTTGATTTGTGGGAGCTTGGTTTTGACCCCTGGCTTGATGGATGATGCTCTATCAAAATATAGCTTCCAATAAGGATTCCCTTCTTCGACCAAAAGGATCTAATCTTCGTTAGGGAGATCGTAGTTCGGAGGATGAATTGTCTAGTACTGGATGAGCTACAAGAAAGTCAATGAGGCCTTTCCCCTTAACCACATTTTGAGGAGTAAACTTGATATAATATTCCATGAGAATGAAAGCTCCCTTTGCTAGCCTCCCAATGAGTATAGGCCTGGTCATTAGGTAACTTATAGGATCAAACCTTGATATGAAAGCAAATAATGTCTCAGCTTCATGACTGTGAATATGAGTGCTAGACAATGCTTTTCGATTGGGGAGTAGTTTTTTTCTGCCCCAGCTAACATTCTAGTTAGATAGTAGAGTTCATTTTCTTTACCCTCTTCATTATTCTGGGTAGGAAGTGTCTCCAAGGATCCTTCCATTGCTGCCATGTAGAGGATAAGGGGTTTATTGGGTAGAGGCACTGCCAAGACTTATGGTTTTAAGAAATACTACTTTATCTCTTCAAAAGCCTCTTCACAATCTTGATCCCAGACAGATGGAGTATCTTTCTTCATCAACTTGGAAAAGGCTTGTATTTTCCAAAGTTTTGAAAGGAATCTTCTTATGTATGCTAATCGATCGTGAAATGACCTCAGTTGCTTTATGTTATTAGGTGGTGGCATATCTAAGATAGTTTTGATCTTAGATGGGTAAATTTCAATCCCTCAATGTCTAACAATGAAGCTGAGGAATTTTCCCGAAAAGTGTACTTCATAGGATTCATCTTTAGGTTATATTTCCTAAGGTGGTCAAGTACCACTATTAGGTCTTGGGCTTGCCTATCTTTGCACTTAGTTTTGATCACCAAGTCATCCACACAAACATTCCACTAATTAGTGTATGAGGTCATTAAATATTTTAGTCATGTTCATTTGATAAGTGGCACTTACATTCATGAGCCCAAAGGATATCACCTTATAGTGCTAATTGCCAATTGGTGTCCTAAATGATATTTGTTTCTCATTATTAGGATTCATCTTGATTTGGTTATATCTTAAAAATCCATCAATACAAGTGAATATTTCATAATTAGTTATGTTGTCTACCATGATTTTCATTATTGGTAATGGAAAATCATGCTTTGTTCATGTCATTGTAGTCCACACGAATGTGATTTTGGACATTCTTTTTCTTGACTGGTATGATGATTGCAACCTAATCTAGGTATTTTTCTTTTATGATGAAGTCTGCTTCAATCTGTTTCTTTGTTTCTTCTATTACTTTCTATTCTAGGTCAAGTTTCATCTTCCTAAGGTCTTCTTTGATAGCTAGAAGCTCAAGATTGATGGCCAATTTATGGACTGCAATTTCAAGATGTAATCCAGGCATTTCCTTATAACTCCATGCAAAGTAGTCAATGTACTCTTGGAGCACTACCTTGAGCTGGGTTTGGCTTTCTTTTGAAAGTTGAGTGCTAATGAAAGTTGGCCTGGGGTGCTCCTCTGAGCCTAGGTTGATCTCTATCAGCTTGTCAATTGTGGCTTGCCTTCCATCCTCAAGTTCTAGTTAAGTTTCTTTTGGTTTAAAAATTATTTTTTCACCAAATGATTCATCATGTTGAGTGAGGTTTGGTGAAGGTTTGACTGAAGGTATTTTAGCTACATTACGTCCCCTTTCTTTTCAGTCTGATGAAATCCCACCGAGTATGTCACCTTTTATCATGTCTAAAAAGTTGTAGCCACCTAGGTGCACATATCAAGGGGTATTAATGCCATTTGGTCATCCTCAATGTCGAATAGAGATCCAATGGTGACCATAAGACACGTATGGGCATTTGGAGTTCTAGCCTAGTCCTTTGGTGTTCTGTTTCCTCCTCTAGGAATGTAAGCACGCCCTTGGGATGGATCCCATAGATTCCTAAAGAAATGACTCTATTTCTTTGTTTGTAAATATCCACAGCCAGATTTATTAATTATCTGATGAAGCTAGTTCGAGAAATAATTAGACATGACTACTGGTTGATGGTCAATATATCCACTAGATCTTTAGTCCCCAAGATTCCATGTATGCTTTGAGTGCAAGGAATTTCCTTGTGAAATAATATTTCCTTTTCTTGTTTGCACCGTAGAGGAATGTACAAAGTTGTTAGTTCTTCCATAACAATGATGCTCAGCTCATCTAATAGCTTAACTAAGCTTTTTAGAACTTTGGTAATAAGGAGAGTATCCTCTATTTGACCTCTATTGTTATCTTCATTAGAAGTATAATAACCTAGATAGACTTGGGAGGCTTCTTCATCTAAAGAGGCTAGGTCAGAATTGCTTTCTAGGTGAGGAGGAGCAAGATCAGGCTAGTAATCTTTTACATTTCTTGACTGATGGAAGCAGAACACCAATTAGCTTCAGATCTTGAATAGTACTTTGCATCATCATAATGTACCTTATGGACATCAAAAAGATTTACATCTCTATTAATTTGTTATTCTTCACCATCCTCGAAGTATTTAAAAAATAGATGTAGAGTCAATGGCACTACTTTATTTTCATATAGCCATGGACTACCTAGTAATATTTCCACTATGCATTAGTATTGAACACATAAAACTTGACATTTGTCATCAACTTGCCTATTTTCAGAGGGATAGTTATGGCTCCTAGAGCTCTTCGGCTATTTCGATTATACCCTTGTATGGTTATGATCCCAAACAATAGGTGACACCAATCCATGGTCAGTGCTCTTAGAGTTCAGAGAGTCATCAAATTGACTAAGGAGCCTGGGCCAATCAAGATGTGGTTCATCTCAATCCCATCATTGTTCTTGTAGCATACATGGTCTATTATGATATGTTGTTCCATGTAGCAGGTCATCATTTGTAAAGGTGATGGTGGGAGTTTGGCATGCATACAAAGACTCCTTCATCTTTTCTTCAGTAAAGTATGCTTGGTTGTTGGCTGAATTTTACAAAATTTGCACTAGTGTATTCTTGATTTCTTGTGAGATTATCAAGGTATCAAAGACACTCATCACCGCAGGGATCTTCTTGAGGTAGGCTGCTATGTTATATTCCACCATTTTGGGTGCAAGTTCAGCTTGCGAAGGCTCAATGCCTTCATTTATCTAAATTTCTTTTTCCTTATCCATGGGGATATTCATGTCCCTAGGCATCAAAGCTTTTCTTAGAGGTAACACAATTCCACCTTGAAGTTGTACCTAGTTTGGTCTCCTTAGTTGAAACCTGGCATCATGATACCAATAAGGTTCATCTTCAGAATCGCTTTTGAGGCTAATCATGCAACAATAAGTATAGGACTCTTGCCCCTAGTCAGTAGTTCCTTGAATGTTGTTGGAGGATGAAACTGGCCAATAATCATCCCATTCAACATTAGAATTAGGCATGTGGGGCTTTGTTGTAGTATGATCTTTAGAAACTCTCTAGATTAACTCTTAAATTTCACCTACTAACATAACTTTCTTTATGACTTTGTATTTAGTATATCTCTTCTGTAGATGTCTAGATTGGCTTGACTATAGATATTCAGATTGATTTGGTCCCTTATTCAGCTCCTAATCAATGTTGGATCTAACGCTCGATGGGGCTCTCAATGGATCTTTTATGAATATTTGATCCAACCCTTAATGGGTTCTTATTGGATCCCTTAATGGGTTCTTGACGGATCCTTAGCAGATCTTGGACCCAACCCCTTAATGGGCTATTGATGGATCCTTAATCGATCTTACATTTGACCTTAATTATGTCTTATTGGATCCTTAATCGATCTTGGATCCAACCCTAATTGGGTATTATTGGATTTTTAATGGATCTTAAATCCAATCCTTGATGGGTCCTTGATGGATGTAGACTCAACCCGTTAGCGGGATTAGGTTCAACACATGTCAGATCCTCATTGGGTTCAGTTTTGAACCTTAATTGGTTTTGGTTCAAACTTGACTTGTTTCTTATTTGAATTGGAGTTTGATTGAACTTGATGAGGGTTTAGTTTGAACTTGATTTAACTCAACTATGGTCTGATTTAAACTTAACTTAACTCAATTAGAGTTTGGTTTGAACCTGATTTTAGCCACTCGAGAATTTATTCCTATTGGTTTAACCTAACTAGAGTTTGATTAAAATTTGGTTTGATCTAATTAAGTTTTGATTTGAATTTGATTCGATAATTGGGGTTTAGTTAAAATTTAATTTAATTTTTTATTAACCTAATTTGATCCTAGGTGTGGTTGGGTCTGAACTGATTTGGTCTGAATTAATTTAATTTCGACATGGGTCCAGTATGATTTGAGTTTTAGTTCATTAACTTATTTTACTTAGACATTTGGCAAGCTCGTAGGCTAACCCAAGTCTGAATAGATGATTGACGAGCTCACCAGTTGACCGTAGACCAATAGACGTTTGGTGAGCGTGCGTGCTAGTCATAGTTCAAGTAGATATTCGGTGAGTTTGGAAGCTAGTCTTAGTTTGATAGACATTTGATGAACCCATGGGCCAGTCTTAGTCTAGATGGACATTCAGCAAGCTCATAAGCTTGCCTTAGTATGGATAGACATTTAATGAGCTCGCTAATTGGCTTTATTGCAAATAGACAATTGGCGAGTTCACAAGCTAGTCTTTGTCCAGAAAGTTGTTCAGCAAGCTTACAAGCTAATTTTAGTCAAAATATAATTTTCGGACGAGCTCGTGAGCTAGTCTAAAAATTATTTTTGGACTAAAATCAGCTTGCAAGCTCACTGAATAAGTCCTAGACCATTGGTGTGGGCATACAAATCGAGGCCAACAATATGTCTATTTTTTATGCAGCAATTCTTTTCTCACTTTTTTTTCTTTCCTACCAAAATTTTTCTTTTTTTTCCAACAACCCTTTCTTTTGTCTATTTTTTACCTTTATTTCTCTTTCTTTTCATCCCAATCCCATGTGGGCACTTTTTGTGTTGTTTTATTTTTTTGCACTTCTCTGTTCTCCTCCTTTACAGCTAGAAATAACCATTTTTTCTTTTTTAACTTTCCTTCCCTCCTCGGTGTGGGGTCTTTCTTTATTTTGCTTCTTTTAATTTTTCATCTCCTACATCTGAGACAGCAATTATATTCTTTTAATTATTCTTTCACCTTTTTCTCTTTCCTACTTTTCTTTTCCTTCTTCATCATCTTCTTCCTTATAGTAGTATTCTAGTAGTAACATAACTTTAGCATAGTAGTAGTAGTATAGTTTTAATATAGTAATATTATAGTAGTAGCATAATTATTATTGTAGTAGTAGGAATATAGAAATAGTAGCAATAGTAGTGTAATAATAGTAAAATTATAGAAGTGGTGGTTGTGGTAGCATACTAATAGCATACTAGTAGTATTATAAAAGTGAAAAATTATTATAGTAGTAGTAATTTAATAATAGTAGCAGTAGTAATAGTATAATAGTAGTGGTACACTAGTAGCGTAGTAATAATATAATAGTAACAATATAGCAGTAGAAGTATAGTATGAGCAGCGTAATAGTTGTAGCAAGTAGTAGCAGTATAGTAATAATAGTAATGTTAGTAGTAGTATAAAAGTTATAATACAATAGTGTAGCAGTAGTGGTTGTATATTAGTAGTACTAGTAGTATAATTAATAGTATAGTAATAATATAATAACAATAGTAGTAGTGTAGTAGTTGCTTAGTGGTGGTATAATAGCAGTAGTAATAATAATATAGTAGTATGGTAGTCGTGTAGTAGCAATAATCGTAGTGTATTAGTTGTGTTATAGTATTAGTATAGTAATAATATAGTAATAGTAGGTACAATAACAATACTAGTAATAATATTGTGATAGTACAATAGTAATAATAGAAGTAGAGTATAGTAGTAAAAGTAATAAATGATATTAGTAGCATATTAGTAGTAACATAATAATAGTAAAAGTATAGTAGTAGTTGTTATTATTTTATTGTAGTATAATAGTATAGTAATAGTTGTATAGTCGAAGTATATTAATATTGTACTAGTAGTAGCATAGTAGTGAAAGTAGCAAAGTAATTGTATAATAGTAGTTATTATTTTAGTCATAAAGTAATAGGATAGTAATAGTACATAAACATCATATTAACAATATAGTAGCACAGGTGAAAGAAGTAGTCATATAGTAAGAGCATAGTAGTAATCATATAGTATAGCAGTAGTTATATAATAAGAGCATAGTAGTAGTAATAGTTTTAGTTATATAATATTAGTCGTAGTTGTTATTGTATAATCTTAACATGGTAGTATAATAGTAACATAGTATCAGTAGTAATAGTAATAGTAAAGTTATAGTATTTGTAATATAGCAGTAAAATAATATATTATTAAAATTGTTATAGTAATACTAATAGTAATAGTATAGTATAGTAACAGTAGTTTTGTAGTATTAACATAGTGGTAGAACTGTCGCAGTAGTGGTAGCATTATGATAGTATAGTAGTAGTATAGTAATATTATATCAATAGTAAATTAGTAGTATAATGAAACTTTAGTAGTAGAATATTCATGGTGATAGTACAGTAATGGTAGTAAACGAAGTATCGTAATACGATAATAGTAGCAGTATTGCATAGTAGTAGCAGTAATATAGTAATAATATAATAATAATATAATATTAATTTTTGTATTAATATATTAGTAGTAATATACCTATACTATAGTATAAATAATATATTGCTATTAATAATATTATACTACTATTGTACTAGCTAGTACCGATGTTGCATTATTATCATATTACTACTATTATATTACTATTATACTATTATATTATTATTATACTATAATATTACTCGTATTAGTACTACTACAACTATACTATTGTTATACTATTAATACTATTTTCACTACTACACTACCTCCACAATATTGCTACTATTATTTTTACTAATACTAATATTGTATTAGTATAACAGTATTAATAGTAATATATTAGCAGTATAATAGTAGTATAGGTCAAATATAATGGTATAGTGGTATAGTAATAGTATAATTATATATTAATAATATAATAGTACTAATATGCAGTAGTATACTAGTAGTACAGTAGTGGTAGTATTATAGAAGTAATTGTAATAGTAGTATAGTAGTAATACTATAGTCGTAGTAGTAGTAATACTAGTATGTAGCAGTAGTAGTAATAGTACCATTTGTAGTATAGTGATAATATAGTAGTAATATAATACCAATATAGTAGTTCGGTAGTATATTATTGCAGCTACTACTATTATTATACTACAAGTATTATGCCACGATAATACTACAACAATAACCACCACCGCTCTAACTATCCTACTATTATGCTAATTTTAATTTTTTACTACTATTATACAACTACTACTATACTTGTACTACTACTTTACTGTTATAATAATATTACTATTACTACTTTTGTATTATAATAATGGTATATTATTATTATAGTACTCTTGTATTGTTATAATACAACACTATGACTACCATTATAAAATTTATTTAATACTAGAACTACTATATTATTACTATGAATATAATATTATATTACAAGAATTAGTATGACTATTATTTCTATTACTACTATACTACTTCTACTGCTACTATATTAGAGTAATACTAATAGTTCTCCTACTGCTATACTACTATTATACTACAATTATATTACAATTGTATTACTACTACTATATGACTATTTTTACTGTTATATTATAACTATATATATATTACTGTTTCCACTACAACAACTACTGGCAACATTATACTACTGTAATTCTATTATTACTACTTCTACTACTGGTATTATAACTTCTATGATTATACTACTATTATTATAACTACTGCTACAACAATAATTATACTACTAATATAGTACCACTATTATAACTACTACTATTACTATACTAATTCCGTATTAGTACTACTACTATAAAATAACAACTACTAATACTATCCTACTACAGCAATTATACTACTACTAGTACTACAATATTTTTACCACTATTGCAATACTAATTCTACTATACTATGAATATACTATAACTACACTGCTATACTATAGAACTATTACTATCATACTACTAATAATGACATGGATAATATACTACTATTATTCTACAACTACTACTACCAGAAGAACTATACTACTACTATACTAGTAAACTACTATACTACTACTATATTACTACAGTGTTATAATTGCTAGTTCTACTACTACTATATTATTAATACTAATATAAATTTATTAATATAAAACTGCTACTACTACAACTATTACTACTATTACTGGTATAGAATATTGCTATTAAAGAAATAACTATGACTATTATACCACAGCTACTAGTACTACTAATCTTATAATACTATTACTATACTACAACTATACTACTACTTATGTTATTGCCAGTACTATAATACTAGTACAATAATGCTCTACTACTGCTACTACTTATACTATTATTACTACACTACTATATTACTGTTATGACTATTATTATATTGTATTATTAATAATAATTTTACTAGCAGTATACTATTACAATACTACTATTATATATTGACTATATTACTACTTTTCAATAATACCATAACTACTACTACTACTACCATATCATTATACTATAGTACTATTACTGCTATACTACTACTACAACTACTATATTATTATACTATAGTACTGTTATTGCTATACTACTACATACTATAGTACTATTACTATTATACAACTACTACAACTACTATATAATTATACTATAGTACTGTTACTACTATACTACTACTACAACTACTATATCATTATACTATAGTGCTGTTACTGCTATACTTCTACTAGTACTATTATTACTACTGTTATTGCTACTATCCTATTACAATACTAGTGCATAATACTACCACTATACTACTAGTAATAATACTCCTATACAACAACTGCTATTATTATTACTACCACTGCAATTACTACTACTATTACTACTATATAGTTACTAATCCAGAGCTATTATAATAACAACTAATACTATTATTCTTTTGCTATACTACTCTACTACTACTGCTATTTTTATAAGTAATACTATACTATACTACAACTAATATACTGCCACAGTACTAATACTATACTGTTATTACTTTCATTGCAACTATTGCCACTATTGTATTACTACTATACTACTACTACTGTAACTACTACTAACTTCTATACTACTATTATAGTTATCCTGTTGCTACTATTATATTACTGCTACTAATATACTATTATTATACTATAACTATAATTATTGCTACTGTACTACTACTATTATACTATTATTACAACTATACTACTACTGTTTCTGTATTACTAAACTAATATATCACAGTTATAATACTACTATACCACTACTATCATACTACTACTTCTATACTATTATTATATTATAATACTACTATAACTACTTCCATTACTATTACAACTATATAAATATACTAATGCGTTGTTACTACTACTTCTCTTATTATACTAGCAGTAATAATAGTAGTAGAATAGTACTACTAATAACATTATAGTAGCAGCAGTAGTAATAGTATTATAATAGTAATAGTATAGTAGTAGTAAAAATTATAAGAGTGACAATATAATCTTAGCAGTAGCAACAACAATATAGTGGTAATATTAGTAATAGAAGTATAGTCATACTAGTGGTAGTATGGTAATAATAATATTACTAGTGGTAGTATAACAGTAATAATAGTATAATAGCAGAAAAAATATTATAATATCGTAGTAGTAGCAAAAGTAGTAGTAGTATAGTAGTACGATAGGGTAATAGTACAGTGATATGGTAGTAGTATTAGTATAGTAGTATAGTAGTATAGCAATATAATAGTATAGTTATATTACTATAATAGTATAATAGTATATTTGTAGTAATATGGTAACACAATAGTATAGTAGTACTAGTAGTATAGTAGTGTTAATATAGGACTGTTTGTATATTAGTAGCACAGTAGCAATATAACACTATTTGTATAGTAGTAGCATAGTGTGTTAATATAGCACTGTTTGTATATTAGTATAGTATTGTTAATATAGCACTGTTTGTAATATAATAGTATTAGTATAGTTATCATAGTAGTAATAGTATATTAGTATTAGTATTATGGTAATAGCAATATAATAGCATAGCAGTGTCAGTACAATAGTAATAATATACTATTGTTAGTATAGTAGTAATATAGTAATAGTAATACAATGTCAGTACAAAAGTATCAATGTAATAGTAGCAGTTGTTACAATAGTAGTACAAAATTAATAGTAGTAATCGTAATAGTAGTGGTAGTATAGTAGTAGTAGTAGAGTGGTATACTATCAGTAGTATAGACATATAGAAATATAGCAGTATAGTAAAAATATTTTAGTATAGTGGTACAGTAGTAATAGTAATATAGAAATATTTATAGTAGTATAGCAGTATTTGTGGTGGTAGTAGTAGTATAGTGGTATAACATTAGTAGTTTGATAGTATAGAACTATGGTAGTATACTGCTAGTAGAAGAAAAGTAGTATAATAGAAATATAGAAATAGTAGTAATAGTATAGCAATAGTAGTAGTATAGTAGTAGTAGTAATATAATAGTGCAGTTGTTATAATATAGCAACAGTAGTAGTATAGTATTACAATAATAATATAGTAGTAGTAGTGTAATAGTATATTTATAGTAGTTTAACAGTAGTATTATTATAGTTGTGTAACAGTAGTATTATACTATAGTAATATAATTATATAATAGTGATATTAGTATATTAGTTATGTAGTATAGTAATATCAGTAGTATATACTCTTACTAGTATAACAGTTGTGTTGTAGTAGTAGTATAATAACAGTAAAAGTATTATACCATCATAGTATTGGTGAAACTAATAATACTATAACAGTATAGTAGTATTATAATAATAGTATAGTAATATAGTAGTATAGTAGTTGTAGTATAATAACATAGTTGTGTAATAGTATAGTAGTATAGTTGTGTTACTATACTAATATAATGGTACTATAGTAGTTGTGTAGTAATACACTACCATAGTAGTGCCAATAGTATAATAGTATTATTATAGTAGTTTTTGTATAATAGTAATATAGTAGTAATATAATAGTGTTAGTAAAGTTGTACTAGAATAATGGTGTTAGTATAATAATAGTACTATAATAGTAGTGTACTAGTGTTAGTATCGTAGCAGTAGTAATATAATAGTGTACTAGTGTCAACATAGTAGTAGTATAGTAATGTTAGTATAGTAGTAGTTTAGTAATAGTAGTATAGTATCATTATAGAGGTATCAGTATAGTAGTGGCAATTGTATTAGTAGTATAATATTAATAGCAGTTATCATAATAGTAGTAGCAATAGTACAGTAGCAGTAGTGTAGCAATATACTATCAGTAGTGTAGACATATAAAAGTATAGTAGTATAGAAGTAATTGTTTAGTAGCAATATTTCGATAGTGTTATAGTAGTAAGAGTAATATAGGTGTACTATTAGTAGTATAGTAGTATTAATAGTGGCAATAGTAATATACTGGTATACTACTAGTAGTTTAATAGCATAGAAGTATAGTAGTATAGTAATAATAGAAGTAAAATAGTATAATGGTAGAAATATAACAAAAGCAGTAATAGTATAGTAGTGGTAGTATTACAGTAATAGTAGTAATATAATAGTCAATAGTTATAGTATAATTGTAGCAGTGCAGTGATATACTACTAGTAGTTTGGATATAGTATTATGATAGTCGCATAGTTGTTATAGTATAATATATTAATATAGTTTTATAAGAATAATAGTATTGTAGTAGTACTAGCAGAAAGTACTATTAATAATATAACAATTTTAGTTGTCTAGTAATATAGCTGTATTGTAATACTACTAGTATTATCTTACTACTATCAGTACTATTATTACTATGCTAATACTATACTACTAATACTCTCTACTTTTACTGCTACACTACTTCCACAGGACTAGTATTATTAGTAATATACCACTATTATTTCTCCTAGTAATAATATAGTATTAGTATCATAGTATTAATAGTAATATAGTATTAATACAATAACAGTACAATAGTAGTACATCAGTATAATAATAATATAATAATAGTAGTACATACTAGTACATTAGTAGTACAATATTGGTAGTATTATAGAATAACTGTAGAAGTAGTATTATAATAATAGTAATAGTAGTAATTATACCAATGGTAGTAGTAATAGTATAATAGTATAATAATAATATAGTAGTAATATAATACTATTATAGTGGTTTGATAATTTATTACTATAGCTACTTCTACTATCATACTACTAATCATACTACAAACATTATGTCACTACTACGCTACAGTAAAAATTGCTACCGCTACAACTATTATACTACTATACTACTAGTATTTTTCTACTACTATTACACTACAATTATATTATTACTACTATTTCTTTACTAGTATAATAATACTACTACTAGTGCTGCTACTACCCTATAACAATTATATTCTAACTATAGTACTCTTGCACAATTATAATATAGTACTACGACTATACTATTATACAACTTATTTAACACTAGAACTAATATACTATACTACTTTACTAATACTGCCATAGTACTATTAGTATACTAATATTATATCACTATCACTACATTAATATTGAATTATAAGAACAACTACTGCTATTACTGCTATTGCTTCAGTATTACTTCTATTGCCAGTATATTATACTATTGCTAATAGTTCTACTACTGTCATATTACTAACATACTACTATTATACTATAATTTTGCTACTAATATTATATTACTATTTTTCAACTATACTACAACGATTATATTATACTACAATTTTCAGTACAACTACTACTAGCACCACTACACTATCATAATTTTATTACTAATAGTTCTATTAATGGTATTATAACTAGTATGACTATACTGCAATTATTATAATTGCTACTATAAGAAAAATACTGCAACTATAATACCGCTACTATAAATACTGTTATTTCTATACAACTACTACATTTGTACTACTATAAAATAACTGTTACTAACATTATTCTACTACAAAAAATATACTACTACTATTACTTATACAATACTTCAACCACTACTGCTATACCAATGCTACTATACTACAAATATATTACAACTACAGTACATACTATCATAAGTATAACTATTATACTACTAATAATAGTACTGATACTATACCATTATTATACTACAACAACAACTGCTACTATAATAACTACACTACTATTATACTATTGTATTATTATACTAATACTATAATAATAATATAATAGTAATAAAATACTATTATAGTGGTTTGATAGCTCATTACTACAACAACTTCTACTATCATACTACTAATAATACTACAAATATTATGCCACTACTATGCTACAGTAAAAATTACTACCGCTACAACTATCATACTACAATACTACTAGTATTTTTCTACCATTGTTACACGACAATTATATTTGTGCTTCAATTTCTTTGCTAGTATAATAATACTATTGCTAGTAATGTTGCTACCCTATAACAATTATGTTCTTACTATAGTACTCTTGCACAATTATAATACAGTATTATGACTATATTATTATACAACTTATTTAACATTAGAACTAATATAATACATTACTTTACTAATACAGCTATAGTATTATTAGTATACTAATATTATATCACTATCACTACAATAATATTGTATTATAAGAACTACGTTTGCTATTGCTGTTATCGCTACAGTATTACCTCTACTGCTAGTATATTAGACTAATGCTAATAGGTCTACTACTGCCATATTACTAACATACTACTATTATACTCGAATTTTGCTACTACTATTATATTACTATTTTTCTGCTAAACTACAATGATTATATTATATTAGTATTTTCAGAACAACTACTACCAGCACTACTATACGACCATAATTTTATTACTATCAGTCCTATTACTGGTATTATAACTACTATGACTATACTACAATTATTATAATTGCTACTATAACAAAAATACTTCTATTATAATTACTGTTACTATACAACTACTATATTTGTACTACTATAAATAACTTTTACTAATATTATTCTATAACAAAAATTATACTACTACTATTAGTTATACATTACTTCGGCCACTACTGTTATATTAATGCTATTATACTACAAATATATTACAACTACACTACATACTATTATAAGTACTACTATTATACTACTAATAATAATACAGATACTATACCATTATTATACTGCAACAATAATTACTATTATAATAACTATACTACTGCTTTACTATTATACTATTATACTACTAGTACAATAATAATATAGTTGCAATATAGTACTAATATAGTGGTTTGGTAGTTTATTACTACAGCTACTTCTACTATTGTACTACTAATAATATTACAAACATTATGTCACTACTACGCTACTGTAATAATTACTACCATTACAACTATCATACTACTATACTACTAGTATTTTTCTACTACTATTAAACTATGATTATATTATTACTACTATTTGTTTATTAGTATAATAATACTACTGCTAGTACTGCTGCTACCCTATAACAATTATGTTCTTACTATAGTACTCTTGCACAATTATAATATAGTACTACGACTATACTATTATATAACATATTTAACACTAGAACTAACATACTATACTACTTCAATAATATTGCTATAGTGCTATTAGTATACTAATATTATATCACTATCACTACATTAATATTGCATTAGAAGAACTACTACTACTATTACTGCTATTGCTATAATATTACTTCTACTGCTAGTATATTATACTAATGCTAATATTACTAACGTACTACTATTATACCATAATTTTGCTACTACTACTATATTACTATTTTTCTGCTATACTATAATGATTATATTATACTGCTATTTTCAGGACAACTACTACTAGCATGACTATACTACTATAATTTTATTACTACCAGTTCTGTTACTGGTATTATAACTACTATGACTATACTACTATTATTATAATTACTACTATAACTTAAATACTGCTACTATAATACCGTTATTATAATTACTGTTATTACTATACAACTACTATATTTGTACTACTATAAAATAACTATTACTAATCTTATACTATGACGTAGCAACAAGCGCGGTAGACGAGGAAAACACTGTTGCCTCTGTTAAGGACTCCTTGAATCCACAAGAAAGAGAGAAAATTCACTAAAGTAGAACTTTATTGAGAATAAAAGTTGTTCTCCCATCCATAGGGCTCAAGGCCTATTTATACAAATACCAGAAGTCCAATTTGAGTAAGTTTCTAGCATCCCAAGTCCTAAACTGAATACACCTCACCTTGAACCCATTAATTAGGTTGATAGAAGTTCTAAATAAGTTAACCTACGAAAATAAAATCCTAAATATGGATTCATCCTTCCCAAGTCCTAAACTGAATAGGATTCAGCCCAAAATTAGTCTTGGGTTAGTGGAATCCGAAAATAAGACCTAAGACATCATAATGAAGAGAATGTAAACATAGAAAGGTACTAAAGAAGGTAAATCCTAAGTTTAAATGAAGGAGTGAATCAAATCATTTGTCATGGCCCCTTGACTTCTGAATTAGCTCCTTTCGATATTTCTGAACTTTCTTTGAGCGTCCTACATCAGTGTCCCCTTCTTGTAAAGAACTCATCCTCGAGTTATTTTGTCGTAAGTTGCAGTCCGCAGGTGCATGGTAGTCAAACAAATCTTGGATGTTAAAAGTGTTTGAGATTCCCAAATCCTTCGGGAGGTCGATGACATAGGCATTGCTGTTTATCTTTCTTAGTATCTTCAGTGGCCAAATTTTCTTCTATTTCAATTTGTTGTAAGTTTCAGCTGGAAACCGTTCCTTCCTCAAGTGCACCATCACCAGATCTCCTTCTTGAAACTCTTTTGGACGATTATGAATGTCCGCTTTAATTTTGTATTTGGCATTGGATTCTTCTAATTTCTTCTTTACCTCAGTATGCACTTCAATAATTCGCTCCACCATATTGTCTGCAGCTATGCTTGTTCCTGGCAATTTGGGCAACACCACGAAATCCAGCGGGTGCTTTGGGGTTCTTCCATTGACAATTTCAAATGGTCATTTTCCTGTGTACCTGTTCTTCATGTTATTGAAAACGAATTCAGCTTGTGCGAGTGCATAATCCCACTGCTTTGGTTTCTCTCTTGCAAGACATCGAATGATGTTTACAAGTTTTCGATTCACCACTTCAGTTTGTCCATTTGTTTGTGGATGATAAGCACAGCTAAATTGTAGAGATGTATCAAATCGCCTCCACAATGTCTTCCTAAAGTGACTTAGAAATTTTGTGTCATGATCAGAATTGAAAGTCTTTGGCACTCCATGTAGCCTTACAATCTTTTGAAAGAATAGATTAGCCACCCTTGTTGCATCTGCTGTTTTCTTACATGGAATGAAGTGTGTCATCTTGGAAAATCTGTCGACAACAACAAATACTGAATCTAAGCCTCGTTGAGTCCTGGGGAGGCCCAAAACAAAATCCATCGATAGATCCTCCCATCGGGCATTTGGCACAAGCAATGGGGTATAAAGGCTAGTGTTTTGAGAGCTTCCTTTGGCTGTTTGGCATACATAGCACCTTTGTACAAAATGACCGACATCCCTCTTAAGTTGTGGCCAGTAGTAGCGCTCTTCAACTAGTGCAATGCTCTTGTCACGCCCAAGATGCCCTGCTAGACCACTGCTATGCAACTCTTTCACCACCTTTTCTTTTAAGGAGCACCTTGGAATGCAAAGACGAGAACCCTTAAAGAGAAAGCCATCATGGGGATATAAATCACTTCTTTGTCCTACTTGGCACTTTCTAAACTCCTCTTTAAAATCTTCATCTTCAGCATACAATTCCTTCAAATAATCAAACCCTTCAACTTCGTTGCTTATAGTTACCATCAAGGCTGCCCTGCGGCTCAAAGCATCTGCCAATTTATTTTTTTGTCCAGATTTGTGTTTTAAAACATAGGTGTATTGCTGTAAGAATGACGACCATCGATCAAGCATGCGATTCAAGTCCTTCTGGTTATCAATGAATTTTAAAGCTTGGTGGTCAGTATATAGAATGAACTCTCGTTGACTTAGATAGTGCTTCCAATGACGAACTGCTTGTACAACCGCATAAAATTTCAGCACATATGTTGACCACTTCTTTCGAGCTTCGCTCAACTTTTCACTATAGAAAGCTACTGGTCTTCCTTCCTAAGATAGAACGGCTCCAATGCCTATGTACGAAGCATCACAGTCTACCTCGAATAACTTCTCGAAGCTGGGCAATGCCAAAATAGGTGCAGTAGATAGCTTCTCCATGATTAATTCGAAGCATCTATTAGCTTCTTGAGTCCAGGAGAACTTGTGTTGCTTTAAACATTCAGTTATTGGTGCCATAATGGAACTAAAGTTTTTGACAAACCTTCGATAGAATGTTGCTAGACCATGGAAGCTTCTAACTTCTGATACACTTCTGGGTATCGGCCAATCCTTAATAGCGTTTACCTTTTCTTCATCAACATGAATGCCTTTCGCACTTACAATAAAACCCAAGAACACCAAGTGGTCAGTCATAAAATGGCATTTCTTTGAGTTGATGTAAACTTCTCCTTCTTCAGCACAGTAAGTACTTCTGTTAGATGCCTTTTATGTTCTTCTTCATTATGACTGTACACCAGGATATCATCAAAGTAAACAACAAAAAAATGACCAATGAAAGGTTTGAGTACCTGATTCATCAATCGCATGAAGGTACTTGGTGCATTTGAGAGTCCAAAAGGCATAACAAGCCACTCATAAAGTCCTTCTTTTATTTTGAAAGAAGTTTTCCATTCATCACCGGGTCTAATTCTGATTTGATGGTATCCACTCCTCAAATCTATCTTGGAGAACACCTTTGACCCTTCCAGCATGTCCAACATGTCCTCTAAGCGAGGAATTGGGAATCTATACTTTACCGTGATTGGGTTGATAGCTCGACTATCTACACACATCCGCCAACTTCCATCTTTCTTAGGTGTCAATAAGGCTGGAACTGCACATGGGCTCATGCTGACTCTGACCATTCCTTTTCTAATCAACTCTTCAACCTTGTCTTGTAAAATTTGTGACTAGTTTGGACTCATTCTATAGTGGGGCAGATTTGGTAAACTTGCTCCAACAACAAGGTCAATGTGGTGCTGAATATCTCTCATTGGGGGAAGTTCATCAGGAAGATCATTCGGCATGATTTCCTTGAATTCATCTAGGAAGGATTGCAAGCCTTTTGGAGCTTCAATGGGCATTGTCTCCATTCCTTTCTCAATCACAACAAATATTTGAGATGTCTCACTAGCCTCATTTATAAAATTTTGCACAATCAGGAAGGAGTGACCTTCCTCTTGTAAACTTCGGGGTCGATGCTCTTCGCCAATAGGGGTAAGGATAATTTTCTTTCCATCTTTGAAGAAGATGTAGCGATTGTCTCACCCACGATGTGTAGAATCTCTATCAAATTGTCAAGGTCCGCCAAGAAGAATATGACATGCATCCATCTCCACAACATCACAAGTTACCTCATCCTTGTAGAATTTTCTAATGGAAAAATAAATTTGACATCGTTCAGTTACCTTGGTTTCACCAACCTTTTTAATCCAGCCAATCTTGTAGGGAGAGGGATGTGATTCCATTTTCAATTGAAGTTTGTCAACCATAGTCTTGGAGATGATATTTTCACTGCTTCCCCCATCAATAATCATGTCACAGATCTTGTCATTTACTGTACATCGAGTGCGGAATATATTGTGACGTTGTAGATTTTCCTCTTGCTTTGGGATGTACATCAGATTTTGAACTACTAAAGATGACCTTTCACCATCAAGCTCCTCGAATATTCCATCTTCATAGTTTTTTTTATCACAAGCTAGGTCATCATCTTTTGAGTCATGTAAATTGTCAGCCACAAAATTATCTTCAATAGCCAAGTTCACAGGTTGTCTTGCTGGACAAACATTAGAACAATGTCCAAGTTTTCCACAACAATAGCACTTTAGATCAGGATTTGAACTTGGATTCTTTGCTGATGTGGTGTTTCCTGACGGCCTTGTAGGTCTAGCTTCAAGACTCATTTGTGTGGGAGGTCGAGGAGGTTGTGTAGCTACACCTCTATTAGGAATAGATTGTGCTCCTTTTGAATCCTCACTAATGATTCTTCCCACCTGATTTCTGATGACAGGTCGCTCCAATTGGGACTCTACACGAGTTGCACTCCTCACAGCCTCATTAACCGTCCAAATAGATTGCAAAGAAATCCTATCTTGGATGGTTGTGCATAGCCCACCGATGAATCTTGCCACTTGATGAGATTCAGTCTCTATTAGATTATTACGTGCTAATAGGCAATAGAACTCCTTAGCATATGCCTTCACAATGTAATTACCCTGTCAACAATTTTGATATTGCTGAAAGAGTACCTGGTCATAATCTATGGGAAGGAATTGCTTTTCGAAAAGAGCCTTCATCCGTGGCCATGCTCGAATTGGAGCTTTATTTTGGCGTGTCCTTTCCAACTGGATGTGTTCCCACCATGCTGATGCACCCTCCTTTAGTCAGTAAGCAACAAGCTTCACTTTCTTCGAATCTGGAATCTCCATGTAGTCAAAGAATCGTTCCACTTCAGCAAGCCAATCGAGAAATAAGTACTAAGTAAGTTAAATCCTAAGTTTAAATAAAGGAGTGAATCAAATCATTTGTCATGGCCCCTTGACTTCTGAATTAGCTCCTTTTAATATTTCTGAACTTCCTTTGAGCGTCCTATATCATACTACCACAAAAATTGTACTACTATTATTAGTTATATAATACTTCGACCACTACTATTATACTTATGCTACTACACTACAAATATATTACAACTACACTACATACTATTATAAGTACTACTATTATACTACTAATAATAATACCGATACTGTACCATTATTATTCTACAACAACAACTGCTACTATAATAACTATGCTACTATTATACTATTATACTATTATGCTACTACTATAATAATAATATAGTAGTAATATAATACTATTATAGCGGTTTGATAGTTTATTACTACAACTACTTTTACTATCATACTACTAATAATACTATGAACATTATGCCACTACTGCGCTACCGTAATAATTACTACCGTTACAACTATTATACTACTATACTACTAGTATTTTTCTACTACTGCTACACTACAATTATATTAGTACTACTATTTCTTTACTAGTATAATAATACTACTCCTAGAACTACTGCTACCCTATAACAATTTTGTTCTTACTATAGTACTCTTGCATAATTATAATATAGTACTACGACTATACTATTATACAACTTATTTAACACTAGAACTAATATTCTATACTACTTTACTAATACTGCTATAGTACTTTAGTATACTAATGTTATGTTACTCTCACTATATTAATATTGTATTATAAGAACTACTACTGCTATTATTGCTATTGCTACAGTATTACTTCTACTGCTAGTATATTATAGTAATGCTAATAGTTCTACTACTATCATATTACTAACGTACTACTATTGTATTATAATTTTGCCACAACTACTATATTACTATTTTTCTACTATACTACAACAATTATATTATACTACTATTTCTGTAAAACTACTACTAGTACTACTATACTACCATAATTTTATTTCTACCAGTTCTATTACTGGTATTATAACTACTATGACTATACTACTATTATTATAATTGCTACTATAACAAAAATACTGCTACTATAATTATTGTTATTACTATAAAGTACTATATTTGTACTACTATAAAATAATTATTATTAATATTATTCTACAAAAATTGTACTACTACTATTCGTTATACAATACTTCGACCACTACTGCTATACTAATGCTACTATACTACAAATACATTACAACTACACTACATACTATTTTAAGTACTACTATTATACTACTAATAATAATAATGATACTATACCATTATTATACTATAACAACAACTGCAACTATAATAACTATACTGCTATTATACTAATGAACTACTATACTACTATTATACTACTCCTATGTTATCATTGCTAGTTCTACTACTACTATATTATTAACCCTACTCCTTAAAATTTTCTAATATGAAAAACTACTACTATAACAACTATTACTATTATTAATATACAATATTACTATTAAAACAATAACTGCTACTATTATACTCCCACTATTAGTACTATTAATCTCATAATACTATTACTATACTACAATTGTACTACTCCTTATACCACATCTACTACCATAATACTACTATAATAACATTCTATTACTACTATACTAACATATTACTATTATTACCATTGTTATATTATACTAATACTAATAATTTTATTATTATTATACTATTACAATACTACTATTATATTACAACTATATTACTACTTTTCTAACAATATTAAAACTACTATACTATAATATAATTTCAGCTACTATTCCACTACTACTAATATTGTTATTACTATACTAAAATTATATTATAGTTATACTACTACTGCAACTATTATACTATTATATTATACTACTACTACAACTATACAATTGTTACTATAAGTACTATTACTACTGCTATTGTTGCCACTATACTATTACCACTACAATTACATAATATTACTACTATACTACTAGTAGTAACAATACTATACAGCTACTGCTATTCTTACTACGACCACTATACTACAACTATTATACAGTTACTATCCTCGTGCTTCTATAACAACAACTACTATTATTTTCATTGCGAATAATGTTACAACTAATGTACTAGTACTATAATACTGCTACTATAACTATTACTAAATAACTTCTAACTACTATTATAGTTATACTGCTACTACTGTTATATTGCTACTACTACCACTATATTATAACTATAATTGCTACTATTGTACTACTACTATTATACTAAATTATAACTATAATACTACTACTTCCATTTTACTAAAACATATATACTATTAGTATAATATCACTATACTATTAATATTATACTACTATTTTTATGCTACAATTATATTACAACACTACTATAACTACTTCCACTACAAATATTGCTATATAACTATACTAATGCTATTGTTCTTATTCCTACTATTACTACTACTACATTACTACCATACTACAACTACAACCGTTACTGTTGTACTACTACTATTATGCAACTATTACAACTATACTACTACTACTTCTATATTAGTAAAATTGATATATAGTTTGTATAGTACTACTATACTATTAATATATTACTACTACTTCTATACTACTATTATATTACAACACTGTTATAATTACCTTTGCTAGAACTACTATTATACAACTATACAAATATTGTTGTTACTACTACTGCTATTATTATACTAGTAGTAGTAGAATAATAGTAAAAATAACATTATAGTAGTAGCAATATAGTTCTAGTAGTAGTAGTAATAGTAGTATAATAGTAATAATATAGTAGTAGTAAAAATAGTAATAGTAATAGTTTAATCATACTAGTAGTAGTAGCAATATAACATTAATATTATTAATAGAAGTATAGTTGTACTTGTGATATTATAGCAATAGTAATATTACTAGTAGTCATATAATAGCAGCAATAGTATAATAACAGTAAAAGTGTTATAGTACTTAGTAGTAGTAAAAGTAGTAGTAGTATAGTAATATACTAGTGCAGTAATATAGTTGTATGATAGTAGAAGTATAGTAGTATACTAGTATAGTTATGTTACTGCAATAGTATAATAATATAGCAGTAGTATTGTAATATAATAATATAGTAGTAGTAGTACATTAATGTTAGTATAGTTGTAGTAGCATAGTGGCGTTAGTATAGTACTAGCAGTATAGTAGCAGAAGTATACTTGTGATAATATTGTAGTAGTAATAGTATAGTAGAATAGCAGTGTCAGTATAGTAATAGTAGTATACTAGTGTTAATTTAGTAGTAGTATAGTAATAGTAGTATAATGTTAGTATCGAAATAGCAGTATAGTAATAACAATTATTATAATAGTAGTACAACATTAATAGTAATATTATAATAGTAGTGATAATATAGTAGCAGTAGTATAGTGGTATATTATCAGTAGTATAGATATATAGAAGTATAGAAGATAGTAGTAGTAGTATAATAATAATATAATAGTAGTATTTTAGTATAGTGTATAGTAGTAGCAATAATATAGGAGTACAAGTAGTAGTATACTCTTATTAGTAGTGATAGTAGTAATATCACTGTATACTATTAATAGTTTAATAATATAGATATATTATAATATGGCAGTTGTAGAAATAAAGTAGTATAGTAATAGTAGAAGTATAACAACAGTAGTAATAATATAATAGTGGTAGTAGTACAATAATAATACTAGTATAGTAGTACAGTTGTTATAGTGCAATAATAATACTAATAGTATATTAGTATAGTAGTTATAGTATAGTAGTAATACTATAGTGACATACTAATAATAGTTTAGTAGTATTATTATAGTATTGGTATAGTATAGTAATGCAATTATATAATAGTAATAATAGTATAGTAGTATAGTAGTATAGTAGTACCACTAGTATGTACTATTTCTAATATAGCAACCGTCGTAGTCTAGCAATATAGTTGTATTTTGTAGTAGTAATAGTAATAATAGTAGTAGTAGTATACTCGTAGTAATATAGTAGTAAAGTAGTATAATACTAGAAATAGAGTACTAGTATGGTAGTCACAGTTAATATTGTTATTGTTGAAGTATAGTAACAGCAATCGAGTACCAATAGTAGTATAATAGTATAATAGTACAGTATAGTAGTATAATAATATATTAGTATAGTATCATAGTAGTAGTCGTAATAATAATTTTTGTATAATAGTTGTAGCATTGTAATAGTTAGACTAATATAATATAAGTAGTAGAATACAAATAATGGAATTATGATAGTCATATTGTAGTATAATTGTATAATAGTAGTTTATTAGAAGTATTAGTATAATAGTAATGGTATTAGTATTAGTACAGTAGTAGTAGTATAATAGTAATATAATTTTAGTATAACAGTAGTGTAATAGCAGTAATATGCTAGCAATATAGCAATAGTATAATATAGTACTATAATACTACCGTAATAGTTGTATAGTAGTATAATAGTATAGTAGTAATATACAAATATTGTAGCATAGTAGTATTAGTATAGTATTATACTAGTGTAATTGTACTTGTTGTAGTACTATAGTAGTGTAATAGAATGGCCGTAGTAGTAGTATGGTAATAATAACATAGTAGTATTAGTATAGTAGTATTTGTATAATAGTAGCTTAGTAGTGTTAGTATAGTAGTAGCAGCAATATAGTTGTACAGTAGTATTAGTACAGTATTAATATGTATATGATAGTAGTAGTATATTAGTATTAGTATAGTATTAATAGTAGCATATTAGTGTCAATATAATAGTAGTACTATAGTAATAGTATAGTAACGTTCACAGAGAAGCAGTTCCAGTATAATATTAGTAGTAATAGTAGTGAAGTAGTATACTAATATTTGTATATTGGTAGTTGTAGTATAGTAATGATAGTATTAGTGGTAGTATAGTTATAGTAGTAGAAGTATAATAATGGCAGCAGTAGTAATATTACTGTATATTAGTACTAGTACTATTATAGTGGTAGTAGTCGCAGTAATAGCAGGGGTATATCAGCAGTAGTTATAGTAGTAGCGATCGTATAATAGTTATAGCAGTGATGATAATATAATAGTAATAGAAATAGTAATGTAATAGTAGTACGATAAAATTATTAGTAATATTATAGTAGATATGGTATACTAATAATAGCATTAGTAATAAAAAAATAGTAGTAGAAATGTGATAGTATATTAATAATAGTACTTGTTCTAGTAGTAGTTGTTATTGTAGTAGTAATAGTTGTCATATTAGCAGTATAGTAGTATAGTAATAGTAGTAATAGTAGTAGAAATAATAATGTAATAATATAGTAGAAGTTGTATAGTATTAGTATTATAGTAGTATAATAATAATTATTATTTAATATTATAGTTGTATAGTAATATGTTGATATATTATTAGTTATTGTATATTAGTAGTAGTCTAGTAAAAGAAGTAGTGTAGTAATTCTCTAATAGTAGTAATATAATATTAATAGTAGTATCATAGTACTAATTATATTGTAATATACTAAAATAATAATAGTAATAGTAATAGTAGTAGTCTATTAGTAGTACAGTAGTTGTGATAGTATTTTCATCTCTATATAATATTATAATAATAGTTATATAACAGTAGTAATATAGTAGTATAGTATATTATTTGTAATAGTATAATAGTTGTAATTTTATAGTAGTAGTATATTAGTAGTAGTTATATAGTAGTAGTATTA
The DNA here is from genome assembly GCA_005019695.1 of Trichopus zeylanicus subsp. travancoricus. Lineage (NCBI taxonomy): Eukaryota > Viridiplantae > Streptophyta > Magnoliopsida > Dioscoreales > Dioscoreaceae > Trichopus > Trichopus zeylanicus. The sequence goes on along the minus strand of RXID01019385.1, from coordinate 1,404,450 downwards.
GTAGTAGAATAATAATAGTACTAGTATTATTCTAGTATCGCAGTAGTGTAATTGTAGAAGCAGTATAATAGTTGTAATGGTAGTAGAAACATAGTATTATTATAGTAGTATAATAGTATAGTAGTAGTATAGTATAATAATAATTGTTGTTGTCATAATATATTAGTTGTAGTAATTCTTATAGAGTAGTAGAAGTATAGAAATAGTAAAAGTGGCACTATTAATAATATAATAATAGTAGTATATTAATAGTATTGTATCATTAGTAGTATAGTGGTATATTAATATAAGTATCATATTAGAAATAATAGTATAATAATAATATAATAATAGTAGTAGAATAGTAGATATAGCATAATAGTACTAATAGTAGTAGTAGTATAATAATGTTAATAATGATAGTAGCGTAATAATAATAGAATATTAATGGTTGTAATATAATAGTAATAATTATTATATAGTGGTAGTGTAGTACTAATAGAAGTAGTAATAGTCAAATTATAGTAACAGTAGTATTTTAATAGTAATATATCAATTGTAGTATAAAAATATAATAATAATATACTACTATACTAGTATAGTAGCATACTATTACCATTGTAGTAGTAGAAGCAATAGTATAATATTAGTATAGTAATAAAATTATAGTTGCAATAAAAGAAGTTATATAATAGTACTAATAGCAATAGTGTAATAGTGATAATAGCATTATTATATAATTGCGAAAGTCGTATATTGGTAATAGTAGTACTATTATAGTTATGATATAGTAGTACTATATTAGTAGTAGTAATATAATTCTAATAGTACATTAATAATAGTAGTAGTATGTAAGTATTATTATAGTATAAGTAAGATGATAGTTCTAGTAATCATAGTAATATTGCATAATAGTAAAAGCAGTAGTATATTACTATTAGCAGTAGTACCATAGTAATAGTAACAGTAATAGTACTAGTTTATAATGGTAGAACTAGTAATAGTATTATAGTAATTTCATTATACTAGTAAAAGCAGTTATAATAGTAGAATAATAACAGTAGTAGTATAATTATAACAGTATATTAATAGTAGTAATATAGTTATGTAATAGCATATTAGTAGAAGTAATAGTATTTTAATAGTGTTATATCATAGTAATACTTATTGTATAATAGTAAGATACTACTACTATTATAGTACAAATGTTATTATATTATTACTATTATTAATAAAACTAGACTACCATTGCTAAACTACTATTATTATACTACTACTACAACAACAACAATAACAGTACTACTAGTACTATACTAACATAATTAATACTATACTACCATTAATACAATTACATTATTAATATTATTACCATTAATATATTGTTCTTACTACTATACAATTATTATTGTTACTACGATGATGGTATACTACTAATATACTACTTCTATTATTACTACTATTATTATGTTACAATTATTACTAAAAATATACTACTACTTTTACTATATTATTGCCACTACTATATTTTTTATTGCTCCTAATACTACTACTACACTATTACTGTTATAATAGTTTTATTGCTACCAATACTACTACTATATGAGTACCATTATTAGTATACTATTACTATTGTTACGATGCTAGTACTATTAGTATTATTATACAGATACTACTATAGTTATATTATTACTATTGCTATACTAAAACTTTAGATATACAACTACTACTTTTATATTACAATGCTACTACTTCTTTGATAACTTCCATATTACTATTCTTTTACTGTTACTATTATACTACAACGACTATGATATTACTATTATAACTATTATACTACTATTATATTACTACCACAACTATATAACTAAAATACTACTAGTATTACTATATTAATACTATTACTACTATAACAACTACTATAATAATATTACTACTACAATAATACTTCTATTACTATCATACATGACAACTTTGATGTTACTACTATTACTATAACACTATCAATATTTTATATAACTAATACTATTATAATACAATATTGTTGCGATTGCAACTACTATTACTAGATTATTACAACAACTATTATCCTTGTGCTGATATATTATACTACTAATACTACTATTATATTATTACACCTATTACCAATAATATATTATTATTATTAATATATTATAATACTACTGTTGTTTTTACTTGTACTATAATACTGCTACTAGTAATATAGTATTACTATCACTATACTATACTACTGCTACTATACTACTATAACTACTACTAATAGTATAATACTACTACTCCTACTAGTTCTATTATGATATTGTGGGTAGAACTGCCACAGTACTACTATTACTATACTATACTACTACCACTAGAATATTATACTACTACTACTATCATAGTAGTACTGCTAATATTATACTATTATTACTACTATACTTTTCGTGCTATACTGCTATTAGTGCTACTATACTACTAATGTTATACTAATGTTATACAACTGTAATACTCCTATTATATTTTTATTATTATTAGACTATACTATTTCTATACTACTACAACTACCACTATACTACCACAAGTATTATACTATTGCTACCATACTATAACTACAACTATAGACTATAATTTTATTATTATTGCTATTATATTACTGCTACTATTGCTATTATACTTCTAGTATTATACTATAGCTATTATACTACCATTACTACTATAATTAATTCTAGACTACTACACCTACAACTATGCTTATATAATTATAACTGATATTATACTATCACTATACTGTTAAGTTACTTGTATAACTATATTACTACTATTATATTACTATATTACTATATTACAATACTACGATTACTATTATATTATTATACTAATATATTACTACTACTACTATTTCAAGTGTAACTATAATTATTATATTGTATTACTCTTAATGCTACGATTATACTATTATTACTATTATACTACTACTACCACCACTATAACACTATTACTACTAAATACTATTACTACTATACTAATACTATTACTATATCATCACTACTGCTATACTACTATTATACCTATTATACAACTGTCACTTTTAATATTATACGACTACTACTACTATACCGCTACAATTGCTACTATGACACTACTACTAAACTACTATTATTACTACTACTACTATCAAAAAATTACTACTAGTACGATTGCTACTATAATACTACTACTATGCAATAATAACTACTACTATTGCTGCTACTACCACTACTACTATACTAATATACTACTGCTACTATTATTATTATATCACTACTTTCATTATACTATTGTTACTACTAGACTACTAATTCTACTTTCTCCTATACTACTAATGTTACTCTATCAATTACTACTACTAGTACTATACTATAATAATACTATTATAATACTACTATTACGATACTAATACTATACTAAGACACTACTACTATATTGTAATTATAATATTGCTACTAGTTCTACTACCGATATAGTGCTAATATTATTGGTATATTACTACTACTATTATATTATAACTACTGCTACTATTGTACAACAACAACTATACTATCACTAAAAGTACTATTATACTACTAGTAATACTACAAATAATATCCTACTGTAAATACTAATATTACACTTCTACTACTATTATATTATAATACTACTAATATACTATTTTTTTACTATCACTAGTACTATACTATTACTACTAATATCATAATACAACTATACTATCATTACTATCATACTATTGCTACTACTTTTTCTATACATTCAAACATAGCATAAGACTGACTGACTAAGCAAGTTCAAGTCTAACTTAGGTTTGATTTGATTTGAAAAAATAATTGGCAGCTTTGGCTTATACTAATCATCTTTAATTAGAGAATAGATAGTCTCATTACTGTGTTGTCAATTAAGTTTGATGTGTTACCCTAATGGCTTTGAGCATATTGTAGACTAAACCTAATTATTTCTTCGATCCAACCCTAATTAGGTACTTGATGGATCTTGTTTCAAAACTTTAATGCATTTGACTTCCCAATAGGTGCAAGCCTCTATTCTAAGTTATAAGGAACCTTCTAAAATAAGGAACCTAGCTAATAAAAATAGAGATTTGAGAAAAGAATATAATTTATTGATTTTAAGAAAAGGGTACATGGTTTAAGCAAGGACATACTCTCATATTACAATTCAAAAAATTTAAGTTTACAATCATGAATGGCATCAAAATAAGTAAGGAAATGGAAAAAGCTTGATGCTCACCGCTGCCCCGCTCCTGTGTTTTGGCCCGAGTTGAACTTGACTTAGATGGATGCTTGTTTTGATATTTGGTGGATATTAATGACTTGGCTTGATTTCAATGTGTGGTTGATTGTCTTGTCTTGTGTTAGTTGACCCTATTAAGATCTGGAGTTTTACTGATGACCTTCTATTTGTTGTTAGTTAACTTCTATCAATTCGTGACTTAAGAAAATGATTAACAGACTTATCATATGCTTATTATTTTTACAGGATTACCCACACCACCCCCTTTTTTAAAATATTTACCTACACCCCCCCGATTGTCATTTAATCAAAATTTTTCCCAAAAATTATGATTTTACCCTCCGTTATCTTTACAATTAAACCCCTAAAAATTTACTTTCTAACTCCCATTCTTTCCCCCAAAATATTTACAAATAAGCCCTTGAAATATTTTTATTTACAAAAAAGTCCAAATGCTAATATTTTCCAAAAAAATATTTATAAAGGAGTTGAAATATTTTAAATATTATATAAATAAACCCTAATATTTGTATATTTTCAAATAAGACCCTTGAAGTTTTTTAGTTATAAAAAATTCCAAATGTTAATACTTTTTACATGAAAATTTATAAAAAAAGACCTTAAATATTTTAATCATTTTACAAATAAAACCTACATAAGAAATTTAATTACAAATCTTATATTTGTTAATTTACAAATAAGTCCGTTGAATTTTTTTTATTAATAATTAAGTCAAAAATTTATAAGTTTAAAAAAATAACAAAAAAGACCTCAAAGTACTAAAACTTAAAATTTTAAAATACAAGTTCAATATTTTCTACATTTACAAATAGACCCCTCAAATTTTTTCTTTATAAATAACTCGAAATTTTATCAATATTTTATTAAAATTTCACAATATTGAAGTTTTAAAAATTAAAATTTTGAATTACAAATTTAGTATTTGTACATCTACAAATAGACCTCGTGAATATTTTATTTACAAATAATTTAAAAATATTATCATCTTTAAAATAAAATTTCACAAAAATGACATTGAATGTTTTTAAATTTAAAATTTTAAATTACAAGTTTAATATTTCTAAATTTATAAATAGACCCCTAAAACATATTTATTTATAAATAAGTCCAATTTTATTATTTTTTAAATAAATTTTACAAAGAAGACAATGAAGATTTAAAACCGAAAATTTGAAATTACAAGTTTCATATTTGTATATTTACAAAGAGATCCCTTGAATATTTTTTTTTATAAATAAGTCTAAATTTGTTAATCATTTGTAAAATGAAATTTATAAAAGAATATTGAAGGTTTCAAAACTTAAAATTTAAAATTACAAGTTTCACAAAAATGACATTGAAGGTTTTTAAACTTAAAATTTTAAATTACAAGTTTAATATTTGTACATTTATAAATAGACCCCTAAAACATATTTATTTATAAATAAGTCCAAATTTTATTATTTTTTAAATAAAATTTTAAAAAGAAGACATTGAAGATTTTAAAACTGAAAATCTGAACTTACAAGTTTCATATTTGTATATTTACAAATAGACCCCTTGAATATTTTTTTATAAATAAGTCTAAATTCTAATCAAGTTTAAAATAAAATTTTACAAAAAAAAGACCATTCGAGGTTTCAAAACTTAAAATTTAAAATTACAAGTTTTCATGTTTGTCCATTTCAAATAGATCCCTTGAATATTTTTGTTTATAAATCAGTCTAAATTTTTTATCATATTTTTAAATAAAATTTTACAAAAAAGTCACTGAAGGTCTTCAAACTTAAAATTACAAATTACAAATTTAACATTTGTATATTTAAAAATAGACCTTTTGAATATTTTATTGATAAATAATTCTAAATTTTATTTATTTTAAAACTAAATTTTACGAATAAGTCATTGAAGGTTTGAAAACTTAAAATTTAAAATTATAATTTTTATATCGTACATTTACAAATAGATACCATGAATTTTTTTATTTATAGATATGTCTAAAATTTTTATCATGTTTTAAATAAAATTTCACAAAAAAGACATTGAAGGTTTTAAAACTTAAAATTTAAAATTGCAAGTTTAATATTTATATATTTAAAATTATACCCCTTGAATATTTTTATTTATAAATAAGTCCAAATTTTATTTATTTTAAAACTAAATTTTACAAATAAGTCATTGAAGGTTTGAAAACTTAAAATTTAAAATTATAACTTTCATATTGTACATTTACAAATAGACCCCTTAAATATTTTTACTTATAAATAAGTCTAAATTTTTATCATTTTTTAAATAAAATTTTACAGAAATGAAATTGAATGTTTTAAAACTTAAAATTTAAAATTACAAGTTTAATATTTAAACATTTAAAATTAGACAATCTTAAATATTTTTATTTATAAATAAGTCCAAATTTTATTTATTTTAAAATTAAATTTTACAAATAGACCACTCGCCGGACGTGTCGGCGCCCTCGCCATCGCCGCTCACCGCTAGCTGGCACCCTCGCCCTCGCTCGTGCACCAGCGCCCTCCCCCTCTCCTGCGCTGCGGCCTCGGCCTCGGCCTCCAGCTTCCGCGCCTGCTTGCTAGCCTCCATCGTCCGCTCCCGCGCGCCAGCCTCGGGCCTCCGCTACCGCCGCCGGCCTTTGGCGTCGCCGCTCATGCGCCGGCCTCGTCCGCGCCCACACGCTGCCACCCTCGCCGTCGTCACTTGCCGCTCGTTTACAATTATTTGGACCTTTCTTGTAATTAATAATACTTCATGGATTTATTTGTAAACGGTTTGGGAGAAAGACTTTTCTGTAAATCGGAATAATTTTGGGGTGTTATTTGCAAATATCCAAAAGTTAAATAATAAATAATAAGTTTTTAGGGGTTTAATTGTAAAAATAACGGAGCGTAAAATTGAAATTTTTTGAAAAAAGTTTGATTAAATAATAATCAAGGGGGTGTAGGTAAATATTTTGAAAAAGGGGGTGGTGTGGGTAATTACAGAAATTATGGGTGGTTATACGTAATTGGGGCTAATTACATGGGGGGTACGTAATTACCCCTATTTTTAATTTGATAATCAACAACATCTTCATGTGTTGTCGATTAGGTCTGAAGCATTATTATTGGCTTTTGGAATTGGTTGAGCTTTGAAGCATGGTCGATGACTTTAAGCATATTATCGATGGACTTCGCTTGATAATTGATGGTCTCATTGGCATGTTGTCAATTAAGTTTGAGACATTGCCAATGACTTTTAGGTTGTCATAGCCAAGCGTTATCAATGGCTTTGGGGTTGTTTTAGTTTGAACGTGTGCTTGACGACTTTAAGCATTTTGTTAGTTGATTTCCTCTGATAATTGACAACTTCATTGGCTTGTTATGACTAAGTTTAAGACATCACCAATGGCTTTTAGGGTTTGCTTAGCCAAGTAGCACCAATGGCTTTTGGGATTAGCTTAACTTTGAAGTGTGACCAATGACTTTTAGCATGTTGTCAGTTAACTTTGTATGATAATCGATTGCCTCATTGGCATATTGTCGACTAAGTTTGAGGCATCACCAAACAGACTTGGCTTACCCAAGTGTCACCAATAGCTTTTAGGGTTCGTTTAGCTTTGAAGTGTGGCTAACAACTTTAAGCATGTTGTTAGCTAACATTGTTTGATAATCGACGGCCTTATTGGCATGTTGTCAATCAAGTTTGGGGCTTCACTAATGACTTTTGGGTTTGTCTTAGCCAAGTTTTACCAATGGCTTTTGGGGTTTGTTTAGCATCAAAGCATGGATGACAACTTTAAGGATGCTATCAGTTAACTTTGCTCAATAATTGATGGCCTCATTGATGTGTTGTCCATTGAGTTTGAGGCATCACTGATGGCTTTCTTAGTTGGCTTAGCTAAGCATCTTCAATAATTTTTGGGGTTGGTTTAGATTTGAAGTGTGGTTTGACTTAATTTAGTGTTTTTATTTAAACTTGTTGTGGTTTAGATCAAATAAGGGTTCTATTTAAACTTATTATGAGTTCAAATGTGGTTTGACTCAATTTCAAGTTCTATTTGAACTTATTACGGTTTAGTTCCATTGTGATTTGACTTAATTTAGAATGTTTGAATGAAATTTGACGTAATTTAGAGTTCTATTCAAACTTGTTATAGTCTAGTTCAAATGTGGTTTGACTCAATTTAGAGTTCTATTTGAACTTGTGGTGGTTGTGGTTTGACTCAATTCAAAATTCTATTCTAACTTATTATGGTTTAATTGAAATATGAATTGACTTAATTTAGAGTTTTATTTAAACATATAGTAGTTTAGTTTGAATATGATATGATTCAATTTAGAGTTCTAATCAAATTTGTTGTAATTTAGTTTGAATATAATTTTACTCTATTTTGAGTTCTATTCAAACTTGTCATGGGTTATTTTGAATATGGTTTGGCTCAATTTAGAGTTCTATTGAAACTTTTTATGGTTTAGTTCGAATGTAGTTTGATTCAATCATATCTCAATTTGAATTTATTGTGGTTTGTCTTAATTAGGATTCAATTCGGATGTGTTTTGATCTAGTTTGAATGTTGTTTAACTCAATTGGAGTTCAATTTGATCATGTTTTGATTATGGATGAACTCAATTCCAACTCAAATTGATGATGGTTTGGACCGATCACTTGGCCCATTTATGGTTGAATTTGAACCTAGGCCATCAGTTTTTTGACTTAAATGGATGACCAATTGGTGTACCTGTTGACCAATCAAAATAGATGTTATTTTAGGTTCAATAGAACTAGATGACCGATTCAGGCATTGGTCATCTAACAAAGAGGATTCTTTTCTTGGTTTATAAGAACTAGATGATTGATTGGGGTACTAGTCAGCTAATAGGAAACCTGTGGTTTCTTGGTTCACCAAAACCAGTCGACTAGTCCTCAATTGATTAGGAGAGCTTTGCTAGTTATGCTTTAGTTGACCAATCGATCAGTCAACAGTGTACTTTTCTACTTGTTTGGAGTAGTCTCAATCCATTTGTCTTTATCCATTCAAGTTTATTTGGTGCTTTGTTCGAGTCTTTTTGCTTTGGTTTATTTGTTTCAGCCAAACTAACTTTAGTTAAATGTAGTTGAGCCATTTAAACAATTCATGTTTATTAGTTTTATTTTGGTTTGAGAGTCCTCAGTCAATTATAATGACTTCGGATGAGCCTGCTAGTAGACCTTAAGTTGCTTTGGCTTTCAGGTTGCTTGCAACCTAGCCATTGGTTGATTTAGACTTCATACAAATTCACAGGCTATTCTTTAGTTAATTAAAATTTTAGGCGTGCTAGTGAGGTAGCTTTTAGTAAGAGTTTAATTCTCAGACGAGCCCATAGACTAACCCTGAATCGATTGGACTTTCAGGTGAGCCCTACAAACTGACCTTTCGTCTAAATAGACTTTCAAGTAAGCTCACTGGCTGACTTTAGTCCAGATTGAACACTATTGTATAATAATAATTATTACTACTATTACTATTACTATTAATACTTTGCTATTATTATAAAACTACTACTCCGACTACTACTACTATACAACTACTATACTATTACTACTACTACTCCTCTTACTATGATACGAATATGTTAATTGTACTATATTACTACTATAATGTTTGTTACAATATGAGTATGCTACTACTACAATACTACCACTACTGCTATAACTATTATGTCATTACTTCTACTAATAATACAAGTACTATACTATACTATTAGTATAATACCATACCACACTGCTACGATATAACTATATTGTACTAATATACTATACTTTTACACTACTATTATTATCATACAATAATTATACTAATAACTTCTATTATTTTGCTAGTATACTACACCACTACCTCGGCGACTATTGATTAATACTACTACTATTACTACTACTATATAACTATTATACTAATCATACTACTACTACACTACAACTACTATTAATATTGTTATAATACAACTATTGTTAGTGCTACTGTACTATATTACTACTATACTAACATATTATGTTGTTGTACTATACTATCATACTATCACTATTACTATACTACTACCATAATACTGTCACTACTGCTTTTCTATTACCATAATGTACTACTATACTACTATAGTAGTACTAGTAGTATACTTCTACTAGTACACTACTATTATGCTACTAATATTACACTTATACTATAACTATACTATTGATATACGTTTTTTTTAGTAAGTGGGATTTACCATTAAAACCGTGCTTTAAGAAAGGTTCAAATCAACAACATCTCACATAAAAAAAGTTAGTATAACCACAAGGCTAATGCTTAAGACAGACTATTGGCATAATTATGCTACTGTACTACAACTATTATACCACTTATACTACTATATTATTATTATACTGCTAATACTATTATACTATCATAATTACTATTACAACAACTATTACTATATAGTAACATACTTTTATTACTATTAATATACAAGTATTGCTATTATATGACTTGTACTAATATGCTACTAATACTGCTATTATAACTATAGTAACATTATCACAAGCATTATTGCTATATTACTATATCACAACTCTACTACAAGAACTATACTATTACTACTACTTCACAAATACTACTACAATTATATTAGTACTACTAATAGTACTATTACACTAAACTACTACTATTATACTACGATTACTATTACTACTTTATTGCTATACGACTCCTACTTCTATATTATTACTACTAAAACTTTTATTATACTACTACTATAACAATACTGATATGCTACTATTATATTAGTATAAATGATACTACTGCTTCTACTACTATATTTCTATCATACAATGACTACATTGTTTTATTACTACTATACTACAGTTATTGTTATAATAGTACTATTATTGTTATTGCTATATTAGTTCTACTATAACTATATTACTATTTTTTTGTTACTATTATTACCATAATAATATACTACTATTACTACTATACTACTACAAATATTACAATAGTACTAGTACAATTATAATATTATATAATTACTACATTACTATACTGCAACTACACTAACAATACAACTGCAATTTACTATTACTATAGTATTATCATACTGTTACTATACCACAATTACTGCTACAATAACAATAACTACTACTATATTGATATTATTAAAATACTATAACTACTATACTAAGGCTACTATCGGTACTACAAATATTACTACTACTATACTACTGCTAATACTCATATTGTCGTACTACTATATTACTACTACTAATATTATTATTATACTATATTACTACTATACTATTAGTACAATACTGTACTACTACTGTACTACTAGTCCACTGCTATTATACTACCATTATACTAATACTATATTAATGCTACCACTAATACTACTATACTATAATACTCATATTGTAGTACTATTAATATACTATCACACTATTGCTTTACTACTAATAGTACTATTACTATACTATAATTATACTACAAATATACTACTACTATACTAATACTACTACTACTACTATTTTTAGTAGTATATTTCTACCATAGTACTACGATACTACTATTATACTAGTATTACTTTGAGTATTACTATACTACAATATTACTAATATAATACTAAAACTATACTAATACTATCACTATTAGTAATTATACTACGCTACGACTATACTACTATTATACTATTAGTATCATAATATTATAATACTAGTACTAATACTATTAGTATTACTACTACTATATTAATACTGTATTATATACTGCTACTATAATAATATAACAGTACTACTATACTACTACTACCATCACTAGATTATTACTATTACTACTATTATTATATTAATACTACTACTAGCACTAGTATACTGCTATTATAGTACTACATAGTATTAATATAGTAGTAATATAATACTAGTATACTATTAGAATTACTACTATTATTACGACTATACTTCTACTATTGTACTACTACTGCTACTATTATACCGCTATATCATACTACTATTATATGTGACTATACTTCTACTATTATTCTATACTACTGCTATTACTAGACTTCTATATCATTCTATTATAATATACTAGTATACTTCTACTACCACTATAATAGCACTATACTAATACTATTACCATACTAAGATTACTACTATACTACCACTATACTACTACGACTTTACAACTACTACTATTACTATTATACTACTATACTACTACTACTATCAATATAGTATTACCTCTACTACTAATACTATTACTATAGTATAATACTAGTGCTGCTATACTACCATAGTATAGTTATATACTGTTACTATACTACCACAACTATGCTAATACTATATTACTTTTACTACAATATTACTACTATAATAATATACTACTACTACAATAATATTGTGATACTATACTACTACAACTACTACTACTATTAGCGCTACTAGTATACTATATTACTATTATACTGCTATACTATACTACAACTATACTACTATGACTACTAATATACTATTACTATTACTACTATACTACTACTGCTATAATTAATATACAATTACTACTATTATACTACTATTATATTATTACTATACTATTATTATATTACTATTATTACTACTACTTGCTACTACTATACTAGTACTATTATATTACTACTATTGCTAGTATTATATTAGTACTATCCTACTATTATTACTACTACCATATTGTTACTATACTACTACTGCTATGTTATTTCAATACTACTATTATTATATTGCTATACTAGTACTGTTGCTGCTACTAGTATAGTACTAATTTTATACTATTTGAATAGTACTTCTACTATTATTCTACTATTCTACTATACTACAATTATTGCCTCTACTATTATACTATACTACAATTACTTTACTACTTCTACTATGAGCCTACTTCTAGGGAGTAAAGACTAAGTCCACCTATGGAGTAAGGGCCAAAACCATTCAGAAGAGTAAGGTCAAATATTATTATGTCAAATCTTGATGATAAAATAGAGAGTCTATTAGCACAAACTAGGGTATCAATCCTCTAGAGACTTAGCAATAGGCAAAACTTAATTTTTGACTACCTACAATGCCCTTTAGAAGACAAAGATGGTCATTGATGATATATGATGGAGTTGGAATCTCTCAATCACCTCCACCTGCCAATTCTCTATCTTAATTTTAGGAATGCAAGCGTACATTGTCATGACAAAAGAAGTCCATCTTGTATAGTGATTGAGCCGATACCTACATAGCAAACAAAGTACACTCTCACATGATAAACAATGTCCATTTTGTGTAATTACCAAACTTGCATTTACAAGGCAATTCAAGTATGCTTCTATATGACAAATTAATGTCCATCTTGTGTGGCAATCAAGTCCACATTTACATGATAATTCAAGTCCATTTTCATATGGCCAATCAAGTCTACTTCTATATGGCTAATAAAGTCCATTTTATGTGGCTTCCAAGCCCTACTTAAAGGGCAAATTGAGTCTACTTTTATGTGGTTAACAAAAGTCCACGTCAACATGGCAAATTGAATCTATATTTACTTGATAATTCATGTCCACTTTCATATGGCAAGAAAAGTCTATTTTATGTGGTAATCAAGCCCATATTTAGATCAAGGTTTTAAAAAATGGCTGAAATATTTTAGTTTAGGCCAAACTATTTTAGCCATTGTTTTGGTTTTGATTTCTAGGATTTGTGAAGAAGCTTCACGCAAGATAGATTCAACTTGAAGCTTCCAAGCTTGGTCTTGGCCCTTGCACTCTGTAGCTTGCCGCCACTTATTCTTCTTCTTTTTCTTCTTCGTCTTCAAATATACTGGTTCTAAGATAGCAATCAAGCTATCCATGGCAGAGAAGAAGGTGAAGTATGACAAGAAGCTATGCTACCTATTCGATGAGTACTACTAGGTGCTTATCGCCACTAGTATATGATAAGAGCATCGACATCATTCAAACCAAGGCCACAATAACTTTCTCATCTCTACTTGCAAGGTCTATAAAGAATTTAACTCTAGGGATTAGATAGTTATGCAAGTCTAGATTTAGCAATGGCAATCAATGGAGCACTAGGTCTAGCCAATTGAAGTGTTACAAGAAGAGTGCATCTCCTTTGTCTCATTCATGATTTTAGTAATAGTAGTAGTATTAGTTAGTAGTAATACTAATAGTAGTGGTAGTGTAGTAGTAGCATTATAGTAATATAGTAGTAGTAATAGTAAAACAGTAGTAGTCATAGATATGCTTAGATAAGATGACAAACAAACCAAAAGAAAACAATGAGAGGAGAGTTAAGGAATGAATAAAAAGATAAGTATTTTACTATCAAGGTGATTATGTAGAACAAGTGCAGGTTAGATAAGAAATAGATGATAAGCAAGCTTGCCACTATTATAATAATATAAGGAACCACACCTAAGATAAGAAGTTGGAGTAATTTGACATGCTTGAAGGAATTCAAGTTATAAGAATTGATAAGCCTTGAAATTCAATTCAAGAACCAACTTAAAAGAAGTTTGATTAAAAGGGAGAACTTATAGCTACTAGATAAGTTATAATAAATATAGCACTTCAAAATACTAAAGATTTATATTGGAAACTAGATAAAAGAACCTTAGAATTTTAAAAGGCTTCTACAATTTCAATTAATATTAAATTTAATCAAATGGGGTAATGCTCCAATTAAGAAGATTTTGATAGGCTAAACTAAAACTCTACATGGGTCGGCCTACTTCTTCTTGAAGGACAACGGTTTGACCCAACTTGGCCCTTGACCTAATAATTTGCCCAATGTTGTCTTGAATTTTGTTGTCCCTAACTGATGCATTCAGTAGTGGTATAGTAGTAGTATATTAGTAGTACTAATAATAGTAGAAGTATAACAATATAGTAGTGCTAAAATAGTAGTAGTAGTAGTATAATAGTAGTGGTAAAAGTGTTAGTATAGTAGTAGCAGTATAATAATATAATAGCAGTAGTATATTAGTAGTAGCAATATAGTAGTATAGCAGTAGTTATGTAAATGCAGTATAATCGAATTAGTAATAATAATATAGTAATAGTATTATAATAGTAGTACTGCTATAGTAGTAGTAGTAGTAATGGTACAGTAATAATACTAATAGTATAGCAATAGTAGTAAAATAGTAGCAATAGCATAGTAGTAAAAGTAGTTTAATGGTAGTAGCAGCATAGTAGAAGTAGCAGTATAATTGTAGTTGTATAATTGTAGTAGTAATGATAGTAGCAACAGTAATAGTCTAACTAAAGTATAATATTAGTATCGTATAATATTATAATATAGTATTATTCAAGTACTAATTATCGTAGAAGTATAGTAGTATAATAATAGTAAATAATACTAGTAGAAGTGATATTATTATAGCAGTAGTATAATAATAATAGTAGTAGTATAATAGTAAAAAATAGAAGTGGTAGTAGCTAGACATATCAAAACGGGCCTGTGGTCCACAGGCCTGACCGATATGGCCCGAAATCTATAGTATTCGGGCCCGAGTAGCACCGCGGCTATGACACGATTGGGCCTGTGGGCCATCTTTGTACATTATTAAATTCTCTTTTTCAATCCTAGAATTAAACTCTAGTCTTGGGAAGAAAGTACAAAAATCATAATCACTAAGCTATACCTTACTACTTGTCATTATTATAATATATATATATATATATATATATATATACATATATACATATATATACATATGAAATTTTTTTAAAATCAGGCCAAGCAAAGCACGGCGCATAGGCCTGTGAGCTGTGGGCCATGCCACGCATGACCTATTACTATTTTGGGCCTTGTTAGGCATGGCCCAAAATATTTTCGGTTGGCCGATAAAATGAGTCAGGCTGACCTAGCATAGCCCATTTGACACCTCTAGTGGTAGCAATATCATAGCAGTAGTATTGTAATATAATAGTAGTAGATAATATTTGTAACTATAGTATATTAGTCATATATAAGTTGTATTATAATAGTAATAGTATAATTATAGTATAGTAGTAGTAAAAGTAGTAGTATAGTAGTAGCAGTTGTATAATAGTATAATCGAGTAATATAAAATTATAGTATAGCATCGCTGCAGTATAGCAACCGTATTAGTAGTAGCAATAGTTTAGTAGTAGTCGAAAGTAGTAGTTGTAATTGTAGCAGTAATAACCAAGTAGCAACACTAATAGTAAATGTAGCAATAATAGTAGTAGTAGTAATATAGTAGTATGAATGCAAGTGTATTAGTATTGATGATATAGTAGTCATATTAATAGTATAATAATAGCAGTATAGTAGTAACAATATAGTACAAATAATAGGAGTAGTATAGAACTACTAGTATAGTAGTAATAGTATAGTTAGAGTAATATTAGTTACAGTATAGTTGTACTAATGGTATAATAGCATAGTAGTAATGTAATAGTAGTATAATAGCATTACTATTTATAGTAGTATAGTTGTTATAAAATATAAGTATAGTAGTAATATAGTAATAGTAGTAGTAGAAGTAGTATATTTGTAGTAGTACAAGTATTAATAGATTTTATAATATAGTAGTAGTATAATAATATAATAATAGCAATATGGTAATAATAATAGTATACTACAAATAATAGTAGTATAGTGCCAATAGTAATAATATAGAACTATTAGTATAGTGATAGTTGTTTAATTATAGTAGTACTATTAGTAGTATACCAGTGTTAATTGCATAATAGTATAGTAATAATATATGGTCGCATTTGGTTCGAGATCAAAATTAGGATTATACTGTCCTATGCAGCCTAACATCCCGAATCAAATGGTGCCTAATAGCACTAAAATAGTAACATAGTAGTTATAACTAATGTTTTAAGTTTCGATTTCGAGATTGGTATTAGCGCCCACCAAAACTAATCTGTTTTGTTCATTTCAGTCTCGTTTTAGTTTTTCTCAAATCATTTTTAAACATTTTAGACTAAAATTTGATTTTTAATTTAAAAAATTTAAAAATGAGAAAAGATATATATATATATATATATGTATATACTGTCCTAAGCAGCCTAACATCCTGAATCAAATGGTGCCTAATAGCACTAAAATAGTAACATAGTAGTTATAACTAATCTTTTAAGTTTCGATTTCGAGATCGGTATCAGCACCCACCGAAACTGTTCTGTTTTGTTCATTTCAGTCTCGTTTTGCTTTTTCTCAAATCATTTTTAAAAATTTTAGACTAAATTTTGATTTTTTATTTAAAAAATTTAAAAATGAGCAAAGTATATATATATATATATATATATAGTGCTATTGGGAGAATTCGAACCCAAGTCATTTATAACCTGAGTTAAAGCCTTAACCATTAGGCTAATAGTATTTTACGATACTAATACAATATATAAATATAAATAAGGTATTTATTAAATCTGAAACTGAAGGTATAGATCGAAATGTTTTGATCAAGACTAAAAACCCTTGTTATAATAGATGAGTATAATAGTATTATAGTATTACTATAGTAGTAGTAATAGTAGAAGTAATATAGTTGTAGCAGTACTAAAATTAGTAGTCTTTGTACTATAGTAGTAGTTCTAATACTATACTAATACTACAGTAGTAGTGATAGTAATATACGACTAATAGTAGTATAGAACTACTAGTATAGTAGTAGTGTAGTTATCGTAATACTAGCAGTAGTATAATAGCAATATAATAGTATAGTATTAATATAAAAGTACAATAATTGTAATATAGTAGTAGTAATAGTTACAGTATTATAGTAGTAGTATATGAGTAGTATAGTAGTAATAGTTTAATACTATTATTACTATTGCACTATAGTAATAGTAGTAGTAATGATATAGTAGTATTATAGTAGTATCATTAGTATAGTAGTAGTATATAGTATGATAGAAATATTATAGTACTAATTTAGTAGTAGTAGTATTAGTGAAAATAGTATAGTAGTATTAGTATGAAAGTATTATACAAGTATAGTAGTAATAATATAATAGTATTATTATAGTAGTATTAGTAGTAGAGTAGTATAGTGGTAATAGTAGTACAGTCCTAGTATAGTAGTATAGTAGTAGTAATATAGTAGTAATATAGTTGTAATATGGTAGTAGGAGAAATAATAATAGTTGCGGTATATTAGTAGTACAAAAATGGTAGTAGCACTAAAGTGGTAGTAAAGAAGTAGCCATAGTATAATAGTAACAATTGTAAAATAATATTATATTAGCAGTAATAGTAATATATTATTTATAACAATAGTGGTATACTTGCACTAAATTAGTAGTAGTATAATAGCAATATAGTAACAGTAATAGCATAGTAGTAGTATAGTAGTCTAGTGTAGTATTGTAGTCATGCAGCATGGTAATATAGTAGTAAAGTAGTAGTATAGTAGTTGTATTATAGTAGCAACATTATATTAGTATTTGTAGTAGAACTAAAGTACAGTAGTAGTAGTAGTGAAGTACTAGTATTAGCAGCAGTAGTAATATAGTAATAGTAAGAATAAGTAGTATAGTAGCGGTAGTATAATGGTACAGTATAGTAGTGTAAAATAAAAATATAGTATTATTACAGTATAGTAGTAGTAATCACAATACTAGTAGTATAGTAGTAGTAATAATAAAACTAATATAGTATTATAGTTTAATAGTATTAGTATACTAGTACTATTGTACTAATTGTGTTATAATAGTATAGTTTAGTAATATAGTACAGTAGAAGTATAGGATTATAGCATAATAGTATAATATATTAGTAATATTAATAATAGTAGTATAATATTATATAGTAGTAGTAGTAGCTATAGTAGTTGTGGTAGTACATGTAGTATTATAATAATAGTAGTATAATACTAATAGTAGTATAGTAGTAATAGTAGCAATGCAAAAGTAGTTGCAGTATAGTAGTAATAATTATAGTATTGTAGTCATATTCTACTAGTACTATAGTTGTAGTATTAATATTATATTTATCGTATTATAGTATAGTAGTATAGTAGTATTATAGTAGTACTATAATAGTATAATAGTACAAGCCATATAGTAGTTGCAATATAGTTATAGTATAGTAGTAGTATTGGTATAGTTGTACACTATAGTGGTAGCAGTAATATAGGGGTAGTATAGTAATATAGTAATATACTACTATCACTACTATACTACTACTACTACTTAACTATTACTACAATTGCTAGTACTACTATTGTACTTGATAATACACTAAGTTAAAAATTAGTTGAACCAAAGGCAAATGAGAAACCAACTTATCAGATGAACCACTAACCAAGGTAACTAAGCTTTTGGCCTTGAGGCTATTATCCTAGGTAATGTCGTAGATGTCAAGTCACCTCGATAATATTATTGTAGTCTATCTAGCTAAAACTCATCTCATGACCCATAGGAAGATTTGGCAATCTTAGCCCATATATCGATATGGTCTAATATTCATGGAATCTCGGTGGCAACGATCCCCAAGGAACCATTAGTAGAAAATTTGGAAGTGATGACAGCCAAATAAGGAGACTCCAGCATAATCAAGACTAAGATTATGGAATTCTAGATATGCCTAAAGGCCTTCTTGACCTATAAAACGTGGAGTAGCCATAAAGTAAAGGGACTATCTCTCTCTCTCTCTTACTCTTTATTTCCCTTTCTGTGACAAAGAAATAGATAAGTGCCTTTATGACTTGAGCATCAGAGAAGCTCCTAGCTATCTTATGTATGCTTCTTTCTTATTATTATAGATTAGTGGCAAGACAGTTTAGCAAATTTGATCTCGAGGAGAAGACCAGTGTTGAGTTGGGCTCCAACAATAATTGGTGATTTTATTAAGATTTTCTCCACCTCCCTTCTCTACTAATCTTAGAGACATTTGATGACCTTCTAACAATGCCACCTAAAGTGCCAAGCCCTTGTCATCCAAGAATTTTATCGAGGGGCAAGTAGCCCTAGGATTGGTGAAGTTGTATAACCCATCTGGCTAGCTATGCATACTAGTGCAGCAAGCCAACTCTATGACTTAGACACAACTACAGCCCTCGGGACCCCTTTTACAAACCATCCTAGAGCCTCTAACTTGGTTGAATGTCATGAGTTTTAAACTTTAACTGCCATCATTCAATAGATGATGCAATTTCTCAAGGCCCAAGTGCAAACCATGCAAAACCTACAGGCTTAATAATTGCAAAATTAGGCCTAAACAACATGGCAGCTCAGGGCACATCACGCCATGCAATAGGTTCGAATTCAAGCTCTAGTGCAAACCTAAAGCATGATGGTAACCAACACCCTAAATTTCAATTACAACTTTGTTCCCATGCAGAGCACCATTAATGGGTCATCATGACCCCTATGCCTTGATTTCACTTTGATACCATGTTTCAAGGGATTATTACTGATATGACTTGACCTATGATCTAGCTGATGAGGCCACATATGACATTCTTGCTAGTCAAACACTAGACATGGTAAAATCAAGGTTCTTAAGGGAGGCCATGCTTCATCCAATTTGGGAAAGGTCATAGATGTCAAGTCACCCTTATAGAATAAGTCATCTCATTGATTGCTCGGTGTAACAACCCATCTACACTTCTTATGTTGAAGCAAAAAGAGGGAGAGAGTTTAAGGGAATATATGACCCAATTAAACAAAGCCTAATTGGAAGTTACCTAGCTAAACTATTCTATTATCATTGTTGTCATCATTAATGGAATCTAGCAAGCTCAAGTGGCCTATGAAATGACCCGCTAGCCACCATGCGGCTTGGCAAAATTCATCTAACTAGTCAATGAACACATAGATGCTTAAGAAGTGATCCTAGAAAAAAAAAGAATCGAAAGGTAATAACAAGAGCAAAGAATCTCTAGAGAATAAGATACCTAAGCTAAAAAGGAAGAAAATTGAGCAGAGAGAGCAGAGGGAGCAAAGGCTTGAATTTCAAGCTCATACTCCATTGAATTACTCAAGAACTAGAATCCTACCGTAGATTAAGCACCTACACTTCTTGCAAAGGCCTCAACCTATTTGCATTGGCTAGCAAATCTTTGATAAATCAAGGTACTATCATTTTCATTCCAATTATGGTCATGATAATGAAGAATGCAAGCACCTCAAGGTTATAGTCAAAAGGCTTATCATAGAAGACTACCTTGAGCAGTTCTTCCACAAGGTAAATATGCAGAAGAAACTCACACATGAGAGAATCATCAATGAACTTCATCCCAAAAAATCCAACTTCTAATTTGCAAATCCCTCCAATTATGGACAACCTCAATATGATCCTAACTAGCCGACTGTCTCAGGTGATGCCCCAACATCAACTAGTAAATGCTGAATC
Source organism: Trichopus zeylanicus subsp. travancoricus (assembly GCA_005019695.1). Taxonomy (NCBI): domain Eukaryota; kingdom Viridiplantae; phylum Streptophyta; class Magnoliopsida; order Dioscoreales; family Dioscoreaceae; genus Trichopus; species Trichopus zeylanicus. Next base: position 1,382,835 of record RXID01019385.1, on the reverse strand, counting down.
CCTGATGGGGGGGTAGGAGGGCTCAAAAAAGGTGGAGAAGAAGAGATATCATTGTGAGCCTAATTATTGATATATAGTCTTCTCTACCAAGGACATTGAAGAAATTTTCACTCTTCACAATGATGCATTGGTGATCTCATTGGTCCTAGATTGCTATGCTACTCACCATATCATGATAGATATAGGTTGTTCAGCAAATATTCTATTCAACTGAGCCTATGATAAAATATAGACCAAGTAGAAGTTGGAGCTGTACATCAGGATGCCCACTGAATTCATGAGAGACCCAGTTACCCTGCTTGGTATGTTCAACTTACTTCTCACTATTGGAGAAGATCCAAGGAACACCATAATTGAATCAAAGTTTATGATAGTTTGGTGATGTTCTACTTATAATATAATATTGGGATGATTGGCACTCAATTAACTCCAAATAGTAATTTTAACTTTTTATTGAGTCATGAGGTTTCCTTCTAAACATGGCATAGGTGAAGTATGTGGAGACCAAAGTCTTGTTAAGAAGTGTGAAGCACCCTACTAGAAAAATAGTTTTCGCTAGAAAAGCAAGAAACCAATAGTAGTGGAGATCACTGAATCCATCAATAAGCCAAAGAAGGGACATGTAGAGCCTATGGAATGGCTTATTAGCCTGGTCATCAATGAAGCATCAGGGAGGGCACTCAATATTAGGTGTACCTTATAGAGCCCTTACGTATCAAATTACGTAAACTTCTAAGAAGGATCTAAGATGTCTTTACAGGGACCCCCAAGGATCTCCTAGGTATTGACCCTTCAGTGCCTCAACACAAACTCATGATCATAGAAAATCACAAGCCAGTCAAGAAGAATAAAAGGTGCTTTCCCCCTAAATGCCAAGAAGCTATCATCACAGAGGTGAGTAAACTTCTCAATGCAGGATTTATATGGGAAATCTACTATCTTGAGTGGTTGGCAAACATGGTAATGTTAAAGCAATCCAATGGTAAATTGAGAATGTGCATCGACTTGACTAACATGTATAAAACTTGCCCAAAGGATAGTTATCCATTGCTTAAGTTGAACAACTCATTGACTCTACCTTGCGCCACCATCTCCTGAGCTTCTTGGATGCATTCTCTAGCTACCATCATATTTGTATGCATTATAAAGTTGAGGAGAAAATTGCCTTCACCACAAATAAAGGTATGTTCTATTATATTGCAATAAATGGTGAACAAAGTTTTCAAGCCTTAGCTTAGTAGGAATGTGAAAATAGATGTCAATGGCATGCTAATGAGAATCCTCCATATTGATAGGCATTCGAAGGATCTAGAAGAGAAATTTGACACATTTTGGAATTTTAGGATGAAACTAAACGCAAAGAAGTATGCTTTCAAGATAGGCTCAGAAAAGTTCCTTGGCTACTTAGTCTCAAAATGTGGAATAAAAGCCAACCCTGAAAAGATTGAAGCAATTATGGGAATGAAGCCTCTGAGCTCTATCAAAGAGATGCAAAGGATCACAGGTCACCTAGTGACACTCAATCACTTCCCATCTAGATCTAGAGAGAAGCACTTATCCCATTTTAAGGTGCTCAAGCAAAGCTACAAATTTGATTGAATGGAAGAATGTGACCAAGCCTTTAAAGACCTCGAAAAGAACTAAGCCAACCACCCTTACTAGTGAGAACTAAACTAAATACAACACTCTTCCATTATATGGCTACATTAGAATAGGTGATCAATTCAATTTCAATAATTGGCTAGTGTAGAAAATAACACCCCATATACTATGTGAGTCATGTACTCATAGGTGTAGAGGTTTGATGCCCTCATTGGAAAAGTTAGCATATGTCGTGGTGCTGGCAACCCAAAAATCCCACCCTTACTTTCAAGCATACCTAATCATAGTACTCACCAATCTCTCACTTCATTAGATATTGCAAAAGCCAAAAACCTCGGGAAGGTTGCTCAAGTGATCCATCGAGTTAAGTCAATTCAATATCACCTTTGAGGCTTGGAAGGCTATCAAAGCCCAAGCTTTAGATGACTTCCTGACTTCATCCCTGGCAAGATCAAAATCCAAGGCATGGGAGATTTAGGTGGATGGCTCATCTTGCTAGTCAGGCTACAAGATGACATTCTCCTTTGAGTGAAAATGCGAGAGTGGTTGAGTTTTCAGCCCAGCTTTAATTCAAGGCCTCAAACAACACCACAGAGTACTAAGCATTCCTCCTTAAATTACACATGACATTAGTAGGAGGAGCTAAAAAATTGAAGGTATTTAGTGACTCACAGCTTGTGTGTTTATAGGTCACTGGAGAGTATGAGGTAAAAGACACAACCATGGCCTAGTATCTAGCTTAGGCATAGAAGCTTATGACAAAAATAAACCAAGAGAAAATTTGCTAAGTACCCCAAATAGCAACATGAAGATAGATGCTCTCATTAAGCTAGCTTCGGCTACTTCAAATTTGGTACCAATGTAAATCTTTGCAGAAAATCTTTAGCAACCTAACATAACAGAAACCATTATGATGAATGCAGTGGGTGCAAAGCCCTATTGGATGGATCCCATTATCTCTTACCTTAAAGATAGGCAACTTGTTGAGGTCCTAATAGAGGTCTAGAAGACTATGAAGCTAGCCCTAAATATCACCTTATTAGATGGAGTCTTGCATAAAAGATCCCTTATGTTGCCCCTTCTCCATTGGATAAGAGTTGACGAAGTCAACTATGCCCTTTGAGAGGTTCATGGTGGGATATGTGGGAGCCATGGTGGAGGAAAGGCCATGGTACCTAAGCTCTTTAGACAAGGGTATTATTGGCTCAACATGACCTTTGAAGTATCCAAATTCATCTCCAAATGTGAACAATGCAAGAGGCATGCCCCCTTACACCATAGTCCAGTGGTTCAGCTCTAGCTAACCTAATATATATGGCCTTTCAACCAATGAGGGATAGACATCTCAAGTCTATTCCAATTAGCATCAGGTCAAACAAAGTTCTTAGTAGTTGCTATTGACTACTTTACCAAATGGGTTAAAGCTGAATCCCTAACCATAATTACTGAGAGAAATATTTAAGAGTTCTTATGGCAGAGCATGATCTGTAGGTTGATATTGCCATCAATGCTAGTTATCACAAATAGGAAGTAACTTGACAACTCAAGATTCAAAGGATACTATAGTAGTATTCACATAGGACTAAGGTTCACCTCAGTGACTACAACTAATTTAATGGTCTAGCTGAGATAACAAATCGAACCTACTTTTAGGCATAAAGAAGCATCTAAAAAAAGCCAAAGGCATATGGGTCAATAAGCTACCACATGTCCTATGGTCTTGCTGATCACACCATGAACAACAACCAAGGAGTCACCTTTTATGCTTACTTATAGGGTTGATGTTGTCATTAGAACTTGGTGTTACTTCACCTCGAGTTAGGCTTATGATCCTAAAATGAATGAGGCAAGTGTTTGGGTTGAGAAGGATCTCATCCTCGATGCTTGAGAGTGGGTTTGCACTAGTGTTATTGAGTACTAGCAGTGAGCGGCCTGACACTACAATGCATGGGAATGCAACTGAGGATTACGATTAGGCAATTGGATACTTCATTGGGCTAAACTCATTAATTGAGTTTTAGGTAAATTATCTCCAAACTGGATAGGCCCATTAAGAATTTATAGGGTCATGGGGCTAATGAGATCTATGACTAAGCACCCATATGATAAGGAACTTTCTAGGACATAACATATAGAAACCTAAGAAGGTTTTATCTTCTGACTAAATTATGCCTCCATTATCTCTTTATATATTAACAAGCCTTGTCCCATTAGACCACTAAAGACCTCAGGTCCACCCAAGGCATAAGACCTTGGCAATAAGCCAAGCATAAGAACCTAGATTCATCTCAGGCATAGGACCTTAGTGATTAGCTAGGCATAAGCTGTTGGATTCGCTTGGGACATAAGATCTTGATGATAAGCTAAGCATAAGACCTCAGTTCTACTTAACATCAAACCTTGATTCTAGTTGGGATATAAGACCTCAAAAATAAGCCGTGCATAAGACCTCAAATTAACCCAAGGCACAAGATCCCATATTCACCCAGGCATAAAACCTTAAAAATAAGACAGACATAAGACCTTGATAATAAACTGACATAAGATCTTGAATTCACCCCAGGTACAAGGCCTCGAATTCACCTAGGGTATAAGACAATGGTGGTAACCATGCATAAGACGTTGGATTCATTCAGGGCATAAGACCATAGCAATAAGATAGGCATAAAACCTCATTTACCTAGGGAATAAGACCTCAATAATAAGCTATGTATAAGACCTTGATTCTACCTGAGATATAAGACCTCAAATTCACCTAGGCTATAAGATCTTAATGATAAGAAAGGTATAAGATCTCAGTTCTATCCAAGGCATAAAACCTTGGCAATAAGCTAGGCATAAGACCTTGAATTCACTATAGGCATAACACCTCAGTAATAAGCCTGACATAAGACCATGAATTGACTTAAGGCATAAGGTCTCAGCAATAATCCAGGCATAAGACCTTGATAATAAGTCAGACATAAGACATTGGTCTTATATTAGGAATAAGACTTTGGTAATAAGCCAACCATGAGAAGGTCAGAGCTTTTCCAAGGTTTCAGATTTTTATGTAAATCTTTCAGCTTAAGTCACACTATGGTCCTTGAAGCTTCTCTCTTAACAGTCCCTTCTCTTCCCCAAGCAATTTTCCTCTTGGTGGAATGAGAAGTATCAAATAGATCAAGTTTAAATACCACTACATAAAGAGCTCCAAAGCCAACCATTGCAAAGGTGAGCTACGACTTGTCACTTTATAGCAATCTTCACCATGGCTAAAAGGTAAAACTATTAGTTGATTTGTAAGTGTAATGAACAACAATTGACCTCTAAGTGTGCTTGGGCCAAGATGCATGCAAGAGGGATGTAAGACTATGATGCAAAGGGAAAAGGTGCAAGTAAAAGAAAATCTCTTTCATTCATCAAAAGAATATCATATTTGAGGGGAAACTTGATTACAAAAGCATTTAGAGAAAAAATGAAGGAGAATAATGTGGGACTATTTGGAGGATGTTGGGGGTTCAACATACTCATTCAGTGAAATAGGCACTCAAGGCTTGGCATATGCCTTAGCTTCTTTCTCCCTCTAGAGGATCTTCTCATACTACCACTTGAGGTGGTGAATCCTCAAGTCATTGCAAAGTTCCACTCGGAGGTCATCATGCTTGAAGTCAAGATCATAGAGAGTCTTCTTTACTATGTCCCTATAGTGAGGTTGCATTAAGAAGTTGGTAGAAAGAAGGCCTTCTCTCAGAGATACTCATTACTGGCCTTGAACTCAAGAATACCCTACATCTGCACATCTTCAAGGACTTCAAGTACTTTGAGCTCTGGTGGAACATGGCCACCACCTCATCCTCTACCTAGCCTAGCTTAGCCTTTTTACAAGCCTCCAGTTCCTTCATCTTTGTTAAGGCTGAACCTTGCTCCACCTGGAGGATATTTCTCTCCTCCTCTACCTCCCTCTTCATCTTCCCCAGTTTAGAATAGAGGAGGTTCATGTACTCCTTAGCTTTAGCGGTCTTATTCTTCTTAGAAGCTATTTGATTCTAAGCTTCAAAAAATGTCAACCTATATAATAAAAAAGTACAGTGTTTATAACTAAGCTAAAATTCAGAAAAATGGAAAAAAAGAGCAGCATTGATGGACGAGGATGTTGGCACACAAGTCTGGCCCCCTTAATGAAAACTTGATCTATGGGGAACCACTCAACATGGTGGTTTCCACTATCCCCAAAATCTTAGAGGAAATACTTCTCAGTGTCCATCTCCTTGCTCAAGGAGCTTAGATGATTGGAGGTGGACCTTGCCCATACTTTGATATGGGGAGGAGGAGGTGTTTAGAAGTCATAACAACCTTCTTCTTGTAGTCAATAGACTTCACGATAGAAGAGTTCAATGCTCAGGTGGTCTTTCCTATAGATTCAAATCAAGAGACGGACACAGAAGGGTGAGGTATCGCCTATCTATTCCTTATCTACTCATTGCCCATAGACCAACTTCCTCCTCTCACCTCTTCTTTCCCAAGCATTGGACAGACTCGTGAGGGGGAGCATTCCCTTGTACTTTGGAATACCTCTTTTGAGATGATAGAATAGGAGACGCCTAAGGAGTGCTTGCCTATTACCTCAAAAACTCATTCATGAATGAGATCTAGGTCAACCCTATACAAAATCTAACAAATGATTAGATCAAGGGGAATGCAACTGAAAAATCAAGAACATGAAAGTCTAATGTATATACTAACTTCCCAAGCCATAGATAAGCCATGCTCTAGCAGACAAGCCTTATCGAACCATGCAGGAGCAATTCTAACATCCTGAACCATAGGGCAGATCTCTAGGTCTGCCCAATGCGTGAAAGGGTTTCCCCACCCATAGGAATGAACATAGTCTACCCTGGTGAAAGTCTTAAGGTGATAGTGTTTCAAAGAGTGGATGAGGCTAGGGATTTGGGGAAAAAAATTTACACTATTTCTCAGGATCAAAATACCATCTACCCCCTTTTTTTGAGCCCCAACATCCCATGAAGGCATCTTTGAACATTTCAACAATCATGATAAAACCTGTTGATTCGCTAGGGTTCAAAGAACAGTGAAACATTTTATGGCATTGTGCATAATTTGATCAAAGGAGAGGTCTCAGTCTCCCTGGATATCCTAGGTAAAGTTATCTATAGGATACCTAAAGACACATTTAAACCTCTCCCATTTGGTACCAAACTCAAACCCAATCCCCTCTCTCAATCTCTTGCTCTCCTCCTTAGACCCTCACAAGTCCAACTTAGTGCCATCTGAAAGCTGAACATGCTGATGAAGTTCTCAACATTTTTCTCCTAGAAAGTGGATTTAGACATCCAAACTCTCACCTCAAGGACAACTAGTGAAGTACAAAGTTAGGTCCCACTTTTCAAATCTGAACAAGGTCTCCTAATCCAAAATAAAAGCTACAATGGTTGTAAGGAATAAAAAATAACACTTACTCTGAGGTAATTCCTCAACTAAACTTTTAGCAATTAGTGTGGGAATAGTAGACAACTTGGAACCAACTACTATAGAGGAGGATAGGATAGCCAGAGGAGCTAGTTCCTTAGAGGTTGCTATAGTAATAGAGGGCAGGAAGCTTAAACCACCAACATTAGGAATCAGGGTGGATGTTGCCTCAAAGGATGAAGCTTTAACTACTAGGACTGATGGAGTGCAGGTCCCATACCAAAAGACAACCCCCTTCTAGAGGAGGAAGGAGCAAAAGATGATGTCATTTTGGAAAAAAGCTTAGCAAATGAAGAAGGAAAGAAAGCAAAGGTTGCAAAATACACAAGACAAAGATTTTTTAATATGGGTGAAAAGGGACAAAGAATTCCTTAAACAACCTTACCCAAATCATCATATTATTGCCACATAGAATGAGGAGGCCTAAAAGTTAGGAGCCAGAGATCACTGCACCAATCTCGAGTGACACTTGTCCACATTAAGGGCCATCTCAGTATCTAAAGGGATGCCTCTAGGCCATCATAATAGAACAAGATAAGCCCTAATAATTTTGTATGATTCAATAGGATGGTGTTTGAGCTCCAGATGAAGTCATGCTCATTGGCAACACTCACCCAGCATAATGCTATGAACAGGTGACTCACCTTATAAGGAGTCACGATGGCAATCACCCCTCATGATTTAATGAAAGTGGTGGACTTGAACCTCAAGAATTCAAAATGGTATGCTCAAAAAAACTTATCTAAGCTAGCGAAAAAGAAACTAACTCCACCCATTGAACCACCTAAACTCCGTGATTCGAGTTGAGAGGCACTATTCATACAATGAGCTAAAAATTAGCTAAACTAAAAGCAAATAGGGACCTGACCTATGAGATGAACTAATAACTAAGGTGATTGATCAATCGGCCTTAAGGCCATTATCCAAGGTGATGTTACCAAGGTTAAGTCACCTCGGTGGTATCACTATAGTCCATCTAGCAAACATGCATTTCAAGGCCAATTGGAATATTTGACAAGCTCAACCCATACATGGATATGATTGGATATTAATGAAAATCTAGGGGGCATGAATCCTAGGGAAACCATTAGAGGAAACTCTAAGAGTGATGGCAATCAAATAAAGAGAGTTTGACATAATTAGACTAAGATTACAAAATCCCAAATCATGTCAAAGACCTTCTCGACCTATAAAATATGGAGTTTCCATGAAGATAAGCAAACTCCCTCTCTCTCTCAAATTCTCTATTTATTCCTCTTTGTGAACAAAAATCAATGTGAATCTTTCTAACTTGAGTGTTGAAGTGGCCATTGTAAGAAAATATCTCGATGGTCCTCCTCATGGTTCTTCATCCTTTTGCAAATTATCGACGAGGTGGCCAAACAAATTTGATCTCAAGGAGCCTATCGGACTAGAACCGTTGTTAAACTCAGATTCGTTAATAATACTATACTATTTTACTATACCACTATACTACTACCATACTACTATTGTTGCTGCTATACTACTACTATATAGTAGTAGTCTAGTAGTATTAGAAGCAATAGAAGAGCTAGCAGTATAGTAGTAGTAGTAGTAGTAGTAGTAGTAGTAGTCATAGTAGCAGTAATAGTATTTTTATTATAGTAGCAGTAGTATAGTAGTAGTATTAGTTGTAGTATAGTAGTACTTGTAGTAATAGTATACCTGTAGCATAGTACTAGTAGTAGCAATAGTAGTATAGAAGTTATACAAGTATATAAGTAGTATAGTAGTAAAAGTAATTATAATAGTATAGTAGTAGTATAATAGTATAACAATAATATAGTAGTAGTAGCATTAATAGTATAGTAGTAGTATATTAGTAATATAATAGTAGTAGCACTAAGAGCAGTAGTGCAGGGGTAGTATAACATAATAGTAGTAATATAATAAAAGTAGTATTAGTAGCATTATAGTAGTAGTATAATAGTAATAATAGCATTATAGTTGTATAGTATTAGTAGCTATAGTATAGTAGTTAAAATATAAGATAATTTGATTGTGATATAGTATTATGGGAACATGACTTCCAACAGATGTAAGCTCCTATTTTTAATCCTTAAACAATTGTCAAGAACCTACTAAAGTGTGAAACCTAAGTCATAAAAATAGACACAAAAAGAAAAGAAAGCATAATTTGATTAATTTGAGAAAAGGGATACATGACTTATGTAGGGCCATTTCCTCATTTTACATTTTAAAGAATTTAAATTTGTAATCATAAAAGAGAGTGGAATGAGAAAGGAAGTGAGAATATGCTTGATGTGCATCACTGCCCTACTCCTGTGCCCTTGGCCGAGTGGAACATGACTTGGAGGGGTGCTTGATTGGATCCCTAGAGGATGACAATAACTTGACTTGTGCCAATTGACCCCATTATGATTTAAAGTTTTACTGATAGCTTTTTGTTTGTTTTTATTTGACTCCTTTTGATTCTTAACTTGAGAAAAAAATAATTTGCAATACTAGCTTATGCTAATATTTTCTAATTTGATAATTGATGGCCTCGTTGCATGTTGTTGATTTGGTTTGAAGCATCATTAATAGCTTTTGGGGTTGGTTTAGGTAAGTGTCACCAATAGCTTTTGAGTTGGTCTAGCTCTAAAATATGGCTGATAAATTCAAGTGTGTCATCAATTAACTTCATTTGATTTTTAATTTGATAATGAATGGCCTCATTGGTGTATTTTCAATTAAGTTTGAAGCATTGCCAATGGCTTTTTTGGTTGGATAAGCTAAGCATCACCAATGGTTTTTTAGTTCGCTTAGGTTTAAAGTATGACCAATAGTTTTAAGCATGCTGTTTGTTTTCTTTTAATTGTTGATTTGATATTTGACTTGCCAATTGGCATGTTGTCGATTAAGTTTGAGGTATCACCAATAGTTTTTAGGGTTGTCTTAGCCAAATGTCACCAATGGCTTTTGAGTTGGCTTAGCTTTGAAATGTTACCAATGGTTTTAAGTGTATTGTCTATTGACTTTGTATAAATAAGGCATCTAGCTGACTGACTAAGCAAGTTCATGACTACCATAGTTAGATTTTATTTGAAAATCAATGGCCACATTGGTGTGTGTCAATTAAGTTTTAGGTGTTGCCAACAGCTTTCAGGATTGGCTTAGTTAAGCATTACCAATAGCTTTTTAGTTGGCTTAGCTTTGAAGTGTGATCAAGGAGTTTAAGCATGTTATTAGTTGACTTTATTTGATTTTTGATTTGATAATCGACAACCTCATTATCCTGTTATCAATTACATTTGAGGTGTCAGTAATGACTTTTGAGGTTAGCTTAGTCAAGCATCACCAACAGCTTTTGAGTTGGATTAGCTTTGGAGTGTGGTTGAAGTCTTTGAGTGTGTTGTCAATTGACTATTTGATTTTTTATTTGATAATCAATGGCCTTGTTTCCATGTTTAAGATTAAGTTTGAGGGATCACCAATGGTTTTTGGGGTTGTCTTAGCCAAGCATCACCAATGGCCTTTGAGTTGGCTTAGCTTTGAAGTATGGCCGATGGCTTCGAGTGTATTGTCAGTTGGCCTAGTTTGATTTCTGATTTTATAATTGATGGCCACATTGTCGTGTTGTCAATTAAGTTTTAGATATCATCAATGGCTTTTGGGTTAGTTGAGCCAAGCATCACCAATAACTTTTGAGTTGGCTTCACTTTGAAGTGTGGCCAATAGCTTTGAGCATGTTGTTAGTTGACTTCATTTGATTTTTTATTTCATAATGAAAAACCTCATTGATATGTTGTCAATTAAGTTTGAGGCATCACCAACAGCTTTTGTGGTTGGCTTAGCCAAGCATCTCCAATGGTATTTTTGGTTTATTTTGCTTTGATGGGTAGCCAATTGCTTTAAACATATTGTCAATTGACTTTGTTTGAACAAGGCATTTGGCTGACTGACAAAGTAAGTTTAAGCCTAGCTTAGTGCAATTTGATTTGATGATCGATGACTCCATTGGCGTGTTGTCGATTAAGTTTGAAATGTCACCAATGACTTGTGGGATTGGCTTAGTCAAGTTTCATCAATAGTTTTTGGAGTTTGTTTAGCTTTGAAGTACAGTTCAAATCAATTTGGAGTTCTATTTGAACTTATTGTGATTTAGTTTGAATATAGTTTGACTCAATTTAGAGTTCTATTCAAACTTGTTATGGTTAAGTTCAAATGTTGTTTGGCTAAATTTAGAATTTTATTTGAACTTGTTGTGGTCTAGTTAGAATATTGTTTGACTTAATTTAGTGTACTATTCAAACTTGTTGTGATTTAGTTTGAATATGGTTTTACTCAATTTGGAGTTTTATTTAACCTTTTGTGGTTTAGTTTGAATGTGGATTGATACAATTTAGAGTTTAATTTGAATTTATTTTGATTTAGTCTGAATATTATTTGACTTAATTTTGACTTCCTTTCAAACTGATTTAGTTCAAATGTGTTTTGACTTAATTTAGAGTTCAATTCAAATTTGTTTTGATTTAGTTTGAATGTTGTTTGACTCAATTTAGAGTTCAATTTGAACTTCTTTTCATTTAGTTCAAAATATTATTGGACTCATTTAGAGTTTAATCCAAAGTTCTTTTGATTCTGGACTAAGTTGATTTGTACCCAAATTAATCTATGATTGGACTGATCAAGGCTTGGCTTGATTAAGGTTGGACCTGATCCGAGGTCATCAATTTTCTGAATAAAATGAGTGATCGGTTGGGGTACCGATCAATCAGCAAAAAGGGTGTCATTCCAAGTTAAATTGAATCAAAGGACCGGTTTGGGTGTTGGTCATCCAACATAGAGGGTTCTTTTCCAAGTTTACCAAAACCAAATGGCCGATTGGGGTACCAATTTCCAAACATAGAATCTATAGCTTCTTGGTTTACCAAAACTAGTCAATTAGTTGAGGATACCGATCAATCAACAGAGTTTTGCTAGTTATGATTTATCAAGAGCGATCAATTAGTCGAGAGTTGTTTTGCACAACTAGACAAGTTTTTAGTCCATTTAAGAGGAGCACGGGAGAGGAGTAGGGACCTAATAGGAAACAAAAAAAAGGGAGAATTGAGAGACAAAAACAAAGAGAAAAGAAGAAAGTTATGAACTCACCAATTTGTTTTCTTGATGAAGTTCCACTTTTTCATGCCTTCTCTAGTCCTCCATCTTTAGTTTCATCCTATCTTCCTCATCTCCTCATTCTCTTTGTATGTATATGTCTTTTGTTTGATTATTGCCAATTTTCATAGGGCTAAGAGGATTTTTTAAATTGAATCATTAGTTGATTTGAATGGATTTTCATTTCATCTTTTGCAATCAGATTTTGAATTTGGATGTTTGATTTATATATATTTGAGATTATAATTTGCTTAAACTGAAATTTTGGTTGATTACTAATGAGATTGGATAGATATTTGTGTCTTGAATGGTCATTCACTTGCTTGGGAATGATTGTTTCTGCTTGCCAGAGCATTACTGATTTTGCCAAATTATTCAAAATTGGTTGATCATGTGGTATCTTAGTTTTTAGCTCAACTTGCAGGTCTTGACATTTTTGGAGGAGTCCTAGCATCCAATGGGCAGTATGCACGAGACTCAAAAATTTTGTGAAGCATGATTGAGATATGGAATCATGCTACAAACACCTTCCATACTTCATATAGTGAAGTCAGCATCTCTCTATAAGATATAAGATGGCTAATTAGGATTCCTATCCTTGGGAGCTTCTATGATGAATATATCTTTATTAACTACAACATAAGCCTTGACTTCAGTTACACTTTGCATGATCACTTTAGAATTTATGATTGGATGGTGATACATTTTTTGAATAATCAGAAGCAGGTGTACTTTGACCATTGAATTAAGCATTTTTAGGAGAGAATTTTGACAAGTGAGCCAATTAAATTTAACTGAGTTATGGATAACACAAGTGACATCCTTCCAAAATTTGGCCCCGAGACTTATTTTGCTGCTTTCATCTATCTGTGGCTTTGTAGGTTTATTCTATTGCACCATAGGTAGTATATTCACTCGGACATGTTTCAATGGCTTGTAGGATGGTGTATAAACAAAAGATTTTTCTAGCTCTTGCAATGCTAGGCTTAATATGTGTGGCTCCCAAAGCAATGGTGGGAATCCCTATAAGGCTAGGTAATTCTTCGACTTAGTTTCCTATTTAGTTTCTTTATGCTTGGCTTTATGCCTACTTCTAGAGGACATATACCGAGTTGGAGTCTAGTGATGAAATCAAGAAGCTATGTCACTTCTATTCAGTCATTGTATCTAAGATGACTCAAACAATGAATATGATTGCTTCCCCTTATTCTTTTAGAGAAGCTAGAATGTATGTGTTAGATCTTCAAAATTTTGAGTGGCGAGCTTATTTTTATACTTTTTTTGAGTCTAACATGCTAGAGGATGTAGCTAATATTCTATCACCTTCATAAGCTTTTGAGTATATTATTTGGTTTAATTGGTTATGCTTCCACTTTGCTCAAGGGGACACTTGGTTGTACAATCTTATAATCCACAATGATTATGCCTCCAATTTGGATATGACCAAGGCTTTCCTAAGAATGTTTCTACTCTTCTATCGCCATTATGTCTAGGCCAATTGGTGAGCTATTGGTTACACCTTACTCATCTCCAAGATAATTTCGAGTATTATATTCCTAATATTAAGCAGAAAGTTAACATTTTTTGACTATATGCCACAACATAGTTTAATAAGAATGGGGGATATTTTTGAATTGATCTAGAGTTTTTATTCAAAAATGATCTAGAGTTTTTATTCAAAAATGAGCTAGACTTACATAGCAAGGAGAAGCAAACAATCAGTGGCAAAGGATCAAAGTGGTATAGGATCCAAGATACTCAAAAGGCCCCAACTCAAAAATTTATTAACTCCGGACCAGGTAGAGAGAGGATCATCCTCGTTATAGTATTGATGTTGGTTGTTTTTAAGGTAATACAAGTCCCAGATTGAGTCCAAAGTGAGAGACACTTTGATTTGTATGTGACCCCCTTATTCTGAATGTGCTTGAGCTTTTACTGACATATGTACGAGGTGTAGGATCAGGATCAACACATTGCCTACACCATCTTGAGATTTGATTTCTTCTTCCCCAATGTTTACCTGGCAACTAATTGATATAAATATTGTGCCTAAGATGACCCTTCCTTTGTTGGCATTTGTTCATCAATCTTATGATATGGACTTGAGTAGAGGGACCAAAATTGCCACACAATTGCCTACACCAGCTGGCCATTGATTAGAGGTGGGTGCCCAAGGGAGGATGAGTCTATAGGCACTGATAATTCTCTCATCCTATGTTTATTTTTTTTTTCTTTCATCTTTTCTAGCTGAGAACCTATCTCCTTTCAAATGAATAAAATGAGGATTTTGGAGGCCTTCTTGATGATATTTTAGACGTAGGCAATGAGGGACATTTGGACTTTACTAAGTCCAGCATTATATCTATACTAATTTAAGCTTCTACAACAAATGTGGTTTCTAGGTTGTTTTAGTTGAGGGATGCTTACCTTCATGGGTATTCATGCACTATCGTTATCATCAGGTGATGGTTCTCTATGTTTATTGCTTATCTTAAAGATTTTTTATTCACAATTCCTTTTGCTAATATAACATTTATGCTTAAATGATAATGGAGGAGCATGATTGGGTGACTGCTGAGTTGTCATGGTTATGGGAAGATGTCATTAGGTTTATCTATTTTAAGATTATCGTTATCCTCTCCATCTAGGATTTCTGTTTGCTTTTATTTGTGTTAGATTTTATTTGTAATATTGTGTTCCTTGCATCCTAATTCAAAGTGGCCCTCAGCACAAAGAAAATGGATTTGCCTCTTTCAAATAAAAGTGAGTTAGTTGGCCACAATAAACGGATTAAACTTAAACTACCAATGAAAGTGGATTTAATTTATCATGTAAAAGCGGTGAAAATGATCTTAATTTACCATGTAAAAGTAGACTTGATTTCTATGTGAAAGTGGGCTTAATTTATCATGCGAAAGTGGGCTTAATTTACTATATGAAAGTGAATTTGATTCACTATATAAAAGTAGGCTGAATTTGTCGTATGAAAGTGGATTTAGTTTACCACATGAAAATGGATTTGATTTGTCAGGTAAAAATGAGCTTAATTTGCCATGTGAAAATGAATTTAATTTGCCACGTGAAAGTAAATTTAGTTCGCCACATAAAAGTGGGTTTGATTTGCCATGTGGATGTTGACTAGATCGTCACACTAAATGGATGGGATTTCATATTTATGTTTTGCTTCGAGAAACATGAAGCTCATGTTTGACCAGACATTCTTTTTAAAAAAATGGGATGTTCTATCATATACAAAATATAAAAATTATTATTTTTGTTGTTGTTGCCTACTAAAACTTATGCATAATACCTCTTTAGGAATTGGACATTGATTAGTAGCATAGGTCTTTTTCCTTTGTCATCAATCAGCTAATAAGATTCTCCTTCAAATATTTTTTTGACAACATAATGGCTTCTCCAATTAAGTTCAAATTTGCCTTTCTTGCTTCAATTTGGAATTAAGGGTTTTTTCAATACCAAAACCATTTCTCCCTTCTGAAAACATTTGAGCTAGGTCATCTTGTTATAGGTCCTAAACATTTATTCTCGATATAGTTTTTAGATTTTGCTAAGTTGCAAGACTTATTTTGTTCAAAGAGTCTAACTTATCTAGACAAATATAAATATTTTTTTATTTTCTCCTATAATACAATGCTTATAGATATTATAATACTATCGATAATTG
This sequence comes from Trichopus zeylanicus subsp. travancoricus, assembly GCA_005019695.1. Taxonomy (NCBI): domain Eukaryota; kingdom Viridiplantae; phylum Streptophyta; class Magnoliopsida; order Dioscoreales; family Dioscoreaceae; genus Trichopus; species Trichopus zeylanicus. The sequence continues at coordinate 1,366,955 of RXID01019385.1, read as the reverse complement.
TCTATGCTTTATATATGACACTACAAGCTTGAACAATAAAACTTTTATTACCCCCGTTATAATACTACTACTATTGTACCACTACTATACTACTATACTATAATTATATTATTGCTACTATACTTCTATAGTACTTCTATTACTATTACTACCATACTACTTCCACTAATATTATTTATACTACTATTATACTATAAACATTACTAATACTAGTATTACTTCAACTATACTACTTCAACTATTACTACTACTATTATACTAATACTACAATATTATTACTCCTATATTATAACTACTATATTACTATTTTAGTATTATTATATTACTACTATACTATTATACCATTAGTATTAATATACTACTACTAATATAATTATAATAATACTATTATTGCTATACTAGTAGTTCTATATAATTACTATTGGTAGTATACTTCAATTATTTGTATTATACTACTATTATTGCTATATTGATATTATTATACTACTGAGATTACTATTACTCGTACTACTATAAATATGTTACTTCTATTGTTATTACTAATATACTACCACTACACTCCTACTTTATAACAACTATACTACTACAAATAATACTACTATTGCATTATTATTATAGTATTGTTACATTACTATTATACTATTATACCATTAATATAACTGTATTACTACTAATACTACTATAACTATACTATTACTACTATACTAGCAATCCTATATTACTACTATTTGTAGTATATTACTATTATTTGTAGTATACTTCTACTACTATACTGCTATTATTATACTATTAGTGTCACTATTGTACTACAAAAACTAATATACTTATACTCACACTACTATATTAGTAGTACTATTATTATTAATGCTACTACCATACAACTACTATTATTATTACAATTATAACTATAGTACTACTACAATTATTACTACTACTAATACTAAATTATATTAGTGTAATTATACTACTGTTATAATATTATACTACCATACTATCATCCTACTACTACTAGTGTTACTATTACAACACTACCATTATAATAATGATATCATACAGTTATACTACTACTATAGTATGGGTACTATACTACTATACCCATTATACTACTACTCCTACTATTGTTCTTCTACTACTACTACACTATTACAACTAATATACTAGTAGTATTGCTACTATATCACTACTTCTATAATACTATTACCACTATGCAACTACTATTAATACATTGATACTATTATACTATTATAACTAATACTACTACTATACTACTACCAATACTATACGTATATTGTCATACTACTACTACTATTCCCATCCTACAGTTATACTAATACTATTATTATATGACTTGTATATTACTAATATATTTCTTTTATTATTACTACTACTGACTAATCTGATATAATTATACTATCACTACCATACTTCTATAACTACTATTACTACTACTGCTTCTAAAGTACTACTGCTAGTATTACTATTATACTATGCTAATACTATACTACAATTCTATATTATTATACTATATTATTATATTGCTAGTATATTACTATTACTACTTCTATTATACTATTTCTATACCACTGCTGCTAGTACTACTACTATACTATACTAATACTATATCACAATTCAATACTACTATACTATACTATTATACTACTAGTTTTATACTACTAATATATTATTATTGTTATAACTATTATGAACTACTACTACTATTACTGTTATATTACTACTATCCCACTTCGATCTACTAAAATGCTATTATTATTTTTAGTATAACTTACTAATACTATATTTCTATACTACTTCTACTATATTGCTAATATTACTACTACTTCTACTACTACTATACTACTGCTATTACTAATATACTAATACTACTACTATACTATAGTGATGTTATGGTATTACTTTATACTACTCTATTATACTATTATACCATTGTTACTACCATACTACTACAACTATAACTATCCTATAACTATACTATTACTATTATGATATTACTTCTATACTGCTAATATACTATTATCACTACTACTACTTACTACTACTATACTATAACTCTACTACTATGATATTACTATAGCTAAAGGTCTCAAATAGGCCATGTCAGATTGGCATGGTTTGTTTTTCTGAGTTGCCAAAATTATTTCGCATCATGCTCAACCTTGCCCAAAATGGTAACCGGTTGTGCCCCACACGGCTCGTGAAAAAAGAAGAGTCAGGCATAGCCTACATCCTACAGGCCTACGGGCCTTGCCGTGCCTATCCTTTTCAAAATTTTTTTTTAATATATATATATATATATCTATATTATAGAAAATGAGAATTTAATAATAGATTGGGATAGCTTGTGGGCCATGTTGTGTCTGGCCCAATCGTGCCATGAGTCATACATGACCTTCGAGCTGCTCCGGGAGCAACAAGCCTAGCATGGCATATAGATCGTGTCAGACAAATGCCGAACATTGTAGATTTTGGGCCATGGCCCATTTTGACTTATCTAGCTATTACCACTTCTATTTCTACTTGTATACTACTATTACTATTACTATTACTATTACTATACTACTATTATAATACCACTTCTACTAATATTATCCCACTACTTCTACTATACTGTTATAATACTATACTACTATAATTACTACTTCTATAATACTATATTAAATATTATACATTACTACTATTATACTATAGTTATACGATTACTACTACTACTAATATTCTTATACTACTACTACACTATTACAACTACAACTACACTACTATACTACTAAACGGTTATATTTCTGCTACTATACTATTATTATTATGACTACTACATTAATATACTACTATACTAACTACTACAACTACTATATTATTATACTATTATATTAATATACTACTATAGTTCTACTGCTATAATAGTACTACTGCTATTACTACTAGTACACTACTAAACTACTAAGACAATATAACTAGTATTATTATACTACTATTTTGCAACTACAAGTATTATTCTACCATACTAATATATTAATATACTACCATAGTATACTACTACTAGTATTACTACTACTACTATTATTATTAATATATTACTACCACTGTTATATTACTACTACTTCTATTACTGTTACACTACTACTACTATGATACTACTAGTATACTCTTATTACTACTACTTTATTGCTACTATTATATTATTAACACTACTACTATTGTTATATTGCTACTACTGCTATTATACTATTATTATTACTAATATACTTCAATACCATTGCTACTATAATTAAACTACTATAATTATACTACTACTATTACACTGCTTTTACTTATTCTATTGGTATAATTCTACTACTACTGTAATACCACTATTATACCATTACTACTACTACTATACAAGTACTACTTTCATACAGCTACTACTATACTACTAGTATATTATTACTACTATTATACTACTACTTGTATACTATTATATTACTACTACTACTATACTAATATTATTACTACTACTCTTATACTGCTAGTACTATTATACTAATAATACTATAATACTATACTTTTGTTATTACTAGTGCTACTATTATACTACTACTTGATGCATCAGCTAGCAATAACCAAATTCAAGAGAATATTGGGCTGATTATTAATTTGGTCGAAGATCAAGTGGGGTCAAACCCTTTTCCTTCAGGAACAAGTGAGTCAGCCTATGTGGAGTTTTGCTTTAGCCTATTCGAATCTTCTTAAGTAGAGGATTACACCATTTGACTAAATCTAATGCTACTTAGAATTCTAGGAACCTTTTGAAATTTTAAGTGTCTTTTAACTAGTTTTCAAGGCAAACCTTTAGTATTTTGAAGTGCTATATTTATTATATCTTATCTCTTACCTATAAGCTCTTCCTTTCAATCAAACTTCTTTGAAGTTGGTTCTTGAATTGAATTTCAAGCTTTATCAATCCTTAGATCTTGAATTCCTTCAAGCATGGCAAATTTCTCCAACTTCTTATCTTAGGTGTGGTTGCTTGCATTATCAAATTGGTGGAGAGCTTGCTCATCATCTATATCTTATCTAAGGTATGGTTATTTTATAGTATCACCATGATGGCGAGATAGTTATCTATTCATTTATTACTTAATTTATTATTTTTCTTTTGATTTGCATGTTGTCTTATCTAAGCATATCCATCACCACCACTACTACTATACTACTACTACTCTACTACTACTACTACTATATTACTATTATACTACTACTATACTACCACTACTACTACTATTACCATTATGCTACTATTAGTACTATTACTAAAACTGTGAATGAGATAAAAGAGATGTGCTCTTCATGCAACATTGTGGTTGGCCTGACCTAGTGCTCTACCGACTGCCACTAATAAATCTAGACTTGTATAACTTACTAATCCTTAGAGTTAAGTTCTTTGTAGACCTCATAAGTAGAGATGAGAAAGCAATCATGTTCTTGGTTTAAAAGTTGTCGGCGCTCTTATTGTACGCTTGTGACAATCAGCACATAGTTGTACTCAGCCTAGAGGCAACATAACTTTTTCTCATACTCCACCTTCTTCTTTGCTTTGGATAGCTCCATCACCATCTCAAAAGCTAGAAGATTTGAAGAAGAAGAAGAACAAAAAGAAGGGGGTGGCAAAGCCTAAGGGCCAAGACCAAGCACGGAAGCTTTGTCAAGTTGGATGATGAACTCAGTTGTCTTGCTTCAAGTTTCCTCACAAACTCTAAAAATCAAAACCTAAATACTGGCCAAAACTAAAATATTTCTATTGATTTTTAAAACCTTGATCTAAATATGAACTTGATTGCCACATAAAATAGACTTTTCTTGCCATGTGGAAGTGAACTTGAATTATTGATAAATATAGAATTAATTTGCCATGTGGAAGTGAACTTTTGTTAACCATGTGAAAGTGGAGTCAATTGTCCAATTAATTATGGGCTTGGATGCCACATAGAATGGACTCTATTTGTCATATGGAAGTAGACGTGATTGGCCACATGAAAGTGGACTTGATTGGTCATGTAAATATGGATTGCCACACAATATGGACTTTAATTTGCCATATGAAAGTGTACTTGAATTGCCACATAAATGTGAGCTTAGTCATTATACAAAATGGACTTTGTTTGCTACATGAAAGCGGACTTTATTTACTATGTAGATGCTGACTCGATCACTGCACAAGATGAACTTTATTTGTTATAACAATGTACCCTTTCTTTCCTAAAGCCAACTTAGGGCATTAGAAGGCAAGGGTGGTCTTGGGATTTTGACTCCACCATATGTCATCAATTACCATCCTTTTCTTCTAAAGGGCATTATAGGTGATCAAAAACTAACTTCTTCCTATTGCCAAATCTCTAGAGAACTGATACCCTATTTTATGCCACTACACTATCTACCATGCTATTGATGTTTGACGTAATAACATTTGGTCTCTTAGTCCCTTAAATGGGTTTGGCTCTTTCTCCCTATGTAAACTTAGTCTTTGTCCCTAGCGTGAGAGGTACTTGCCCCTTGAATGGGAGGTAAGGAGTTAATTCGAGCTTATGTAAACTCTGATTGCCCTTGCAGCCATCATTGGTTGAGGAATGTGTACCACAAATCTTTCATTAAGGACAATAGTGTAGGATGGGGTAGGGAAATCACTTGAGGATGGAATTTCCCATTTTTCAATAGAAAATTAAATATTAGCGTTCTGTATTTGTCCTTTTATGATGCATTTAGCCTAAATATATTTCTACACCTAGAGGTGAAGTCATATCCTACCAAGCATGCCAAAATTTATGAACCCAAAATTAGCCACCTAAGTTAGTGAGAGACCCTGAAGAGCAATTCCAAAAAAACAAATGAGAATTTCAGATAGTTTGAGTGCACAAACAAATGTAGTAGTGTAGCAATAGAAGTAGTAATAATAGTTATATACTAATATTAGTATAATAGTATGGTAATAGCAATCATTGTAATAGTTGTAGTAGAGGTAGTATAGTTGTGGCAATAACAAGATAGAATTATAGTAGTTGTACACAAATATAGTAGTAGTATAGTAGTTGTTTAGCAATAGACTAGCAGTGTTAGTAGTAGTCTAGAGTAAAAGTAGTAAAATAGTAGTAGCAATAGTAGTGGTACTAATAGTAGTATAATATTATAGTAGCAATAGTAGTAGTGTAGTGATAATATAGGTAGTAATAGTGGAACGAATAGTAAGATATTAGTGTAATAGTAGTAGTAGTATTATAGTAGTATAAAAGTAGTATTATACCAGTAGCAGCAGCAGTTGTAGTATAGTAATATAGTAGTAGTAGTATAAAAGTAGGATAGCCATAGTTGTATAGTAACAATATAGTAGCAGTAGTAATAGCAGTATAGTAGTAGTATAATAGTAGCAATAGTGGTAGTATAGTAGTAGTGTAATAATAGTATAGTAGTAATATAGTAGTAGTATAATATATTAGTAATTTTAATAATAGTAGTAATATAGCAGCAATGTTAATTGTAGTAGTATAAAAGTAGTAGTATATTATTAGTACAGTGGTGGAGGTATAGTAGTAGTGTAGAAGTATAATATGGTACTATAATAGTATTAGTAGTATAGTATAACAGTATAACAGTAGTCTATAATAGTAGTAGTATAGAAATATAATATAGTACTATAGTAATATTAGTAGTATAGTATAGCAGTATAGCAGTAGTCTACAATAAGAGTAGTTCTAGTAGCAAAGGCAGTACTATATTTATAGTAGTGATTGTATAATAGTATGTTGGTAGTAGTAGTCATGGTAGTATTGTTGTAGTAATAGTATAATGATAGAACGGTAGTAGTCTTAATAATATAATAGTAGTATTAATATAGTCTTATTATTGTAGTAGTAGAACTGTATTAGTAGTTGTATTAATAGTACTAATAGTAGCAGCATATAATAGTAGTAATATTGTAGTAGTTCTAGTATCATAGTTGTTATTATTATTATTATAGTAGTTGTTGTAGTATAGTAATAGTTATATTGAACTATACTAATAGTAAATTATAGTTGTAGTAATAATATAGCAATAATATAACAATATAGTAGTAGCTTAATATTGCAGTTGTACAAGTATTAATAGTATATTATTATGATAGTAATAGTAGTAAAAAGAGTAGTAATAGAGTTGTAGTAGTACTACTAATATAGTAATAGTAATAACAGTACTATTATAGCAATAATTATAGTATAGTTATAGCATAGTGGTATACTCATAGTAGAGTAGATGTACAGTAGTAGAAGTAATATTAGTACCTATACTAGTATAGTCGTAGCATATTAGCAGTGTTATAGTAGTAATATAGAAGCAGAACTCGTATAGAAATATAGTAGTAGTGGTATAGTTGTAATAGTTTAGTATAATAACACTACTAATAGTAATAATATAATTGTGGTAGTATTAGTAAAGCAACAATAATAGTATAATTATTGTAGTATAATTGCACTACAACAATGTAGTCGTAGTTTTAATAGTGGTAATGGTGCTATAGTTGTAGTAGCAATATTAGTACCAAGGTTTTAAGTTTCGGTTTCGGAATCAGTTTTGACATCCAGAGAAACTGATATGTTTCGGTTGTTTCAGTCATTTTGGTTGAAACTATTTTCATTTTGGTTTTCGTCAAATTATTTTTAAATTTTTTTGACTAAACTTTGACTTTAAATTTAAAATATTAAAAAAATAAAAAATATGCAAATAATTTATATGCATATATTTTTTAAGAATTATTAAATTAAAGAAAATTTTGATTAAAAAATATTTCAAATATGGAAAATATTTCAAATATGGAAAAATAAAATATTGTAACACGGGAGATTTCAACCCTTCTTTTCTTGGAAAAGGTTTAAAGCTTTAACCACTTGAGCTAAATAAAACTTTAAATATAAAGTTAATATAAAAAAAAATTATATCAAAATGTGAACAATATTATAATCGAAACCAAAAAATCTGAAACATTTTTGTATGGGCCGAAACCGAAATGTTTCGGCCGATATTTAAAACCATAATTAGTACTATATTAACAGAAGTCATATAGTAGCAGTACATGTATATTATTTGTAATAGAAGTATATTAGTAATATAGTAGTAGTTGTTGTAATAGTAAATGTGGTAATATACTAATAGTAGCAGTATAATAGAAATTAGTAGTAGAAGTAGTGTGTCAATATTAGTATAGTAGTATATTGGTGCTAGTAGTGTATCTAAAGCGTTGGCTTAGTGGTTATTTAATCTCTTCTATATGAGAGGTTATTGGTTCGAACCTTGCTTAAAATATGGCTTTAGTGGTAAATCACAGTTGCCCAAAAAAAATTATATCAGTAGTATAGTTGTAGTATAAGATTAGTATTAGAAGCATAATGGTAGTGTAGCAGCAGAAGTATACTACTAATGCTAGTAGTGTAATATACTATAATAGCAGTAAAGTAGTAACAAAAGTACTATAGTAGTAGTATAGTAATAGTGGTGATATAGTATTATGGTATAGTACTGTAGTATAGTAGTGGTATAATAGTACTATAGTTATATAATACAACATAATATTTTAGTATAACGGTAGTATAGTATAGTAGTATTAACAATAGTTGTATTATACTAATACTAGTTGTAGTTGCAGTATGGTATAATAGTAGTATAGTAGTAGTATTAGTTTAGTAGTTATATAGTTATAATATTATTGTATCAATAGTAGTCGAGAAAGTGGTATAGTATACTAGGAATATAGAAGTAGATTAGTGTAGTTATTGTATAATAGTAATAATAGTATAAAAGTATTGTATAGCAGTAGAATATAGTAATATTTTAGCAGTAAGGTATTGTATTATACTACTAGTATAGCATAATATTTATATTAGTAGTTGAAGTAATAGTATAACCATGGTAGCAGTAGCGGTAGTATTATAGTAGTACCATACTCGTATAGTAGTAAGAGTTGTAGTAGGAGTATAGTAGCAGTAATATATTTATATCGTAGTAAGAGTACTAGTGGTAGTCGTAATATAGTAGTAGTAAATTGTATAGTAGTTATATAGCAGTGGTATTGTAGCAGTAGTTAGAGTAGTAGTAGTAATATAATAGTAGCATAGTATTAGTAGTAATAGTAGTAGTAGTGCTAATAATTATTGTTGTATAAAGTCAGTCCGTGAGCTTACTTGAAAGGCCAGCCTGTGGGACTTGCCAAAAAATCCAATCGATTTTGGGTTAGCCCATAAGCTCATCTGAAAATCAAACTTTTATTAAAAGGCTAGTTTGTGGGCATGCTAAAAAGTCTAATTGACTAAAGGACAATCTACAAGCTTGCTTGTAAGTCTAAATCAAATAATGGCTAGGCTGTGGGTAGCTTGAAAGCTAAAGTAACTTAAGGTCAACCTGTAGGCTCACCCAAAATCATTATAATACTACGAGAGTTCTCAAACAAAAATAAAATTGATAAATGTAATTTGTTTAAATGGCTTAACCACATTGAACTCAAGTTAGTTTGCCTAAAACAAATGAACCAAACTAAAGTGACACTAATAAAACACCATTGAATTGCTAAAAACAAATGGACTGAAACTAGTCAAAATGTAAAGACATAGACTGATTGACTAATTATACTCAACCATAACTAGCAAAGCCCTCCTAGTCGATCGATACCCTCAACCAGTCGACCAGTTTTGGTGAACCAAGAAATTGTAGGTTCTATGCAAGGTTACTAGTACCTCATTTTGTGACTCTATATGGGAACTAGTGTAATAATCTCTCATTGTTATTTTGCTAATTTTCAACAAGTTTAACAAGGGTAGGATTCGAGTGGTATGCTAGTTACAATCAGAGTCCATACAAACTTTGTCAAAAATAAAAGAAGTTTTTTGAGTCAGGTTTGGAGGAATTAGCAATAATATGACTATTGTGGACCTTGTTTCAATACAAAAGTGCGATAATGAATCAGTCTTGGAGTACATCACATGATGGAGAAACCATAGTATCAGGTGTGAACAATCCATAAGCTAATTTGAACCTATGAATCTAGTTCTTAGTAACTTAAGGTAGAACTAGGTAGAACTATAGCTGAGTGCTTCTTCTATCCACACTTTCAAAGAAGTTGGAGAGGATTGGACCATCAGCTGTAGTTGGTTCACAAAATTTAAAACTAGAAAAGCTTTCGACCACACCTCAAAGCTAGGCCGACTCAAAAGCTATTGGAGATATGTTAATGAGGTTGTTGATTATCAAATCAAAAATCAAATAAAGTCAACTGACAATATGCCTAAAGTCATTGACCACACTTCAAAGCTAAGCCAAGTGAAAATTTGTTGGTAATACTTACCTAAGCCAACCCCAAAAGCTATTAGCAATGCCTCAAACTTAATCAACAACATGCCAATAAGGCCATCGATTTTCAAATGAAATCAAACTATGGTAGTCATGAACTAGCTTAGTCAATTAGGTAGATGCTTTATTCAAATAGAGTCAACTAACAATACACTTAATGCTATCTGTCACAACTCAAAGCTAAGCCAACTTAAAAGCCTTTGGTGACACTTGGCTAAGACAACCCGAAAAGCCATTGGTGACACCTGAAACTTAATTGACAACACGCCAATAAGGCACTCAACTACTACTATACTGTAGTGATACTACACTACTATTTTATAGTACTTTATTATACCACTATACTACTACTACTACTATTCTATAACTATAATTCTACTATTATGAAACTACTTCTATACTATTAATATACTATTATTACTACTACTACCTACTACTACTATACTACAAGACTACTACTATGATATCGCTACTACTAGAGGTGTCGAACGGGTTGTGATGAGCCAACATGGTTCATTTTATTAGGTTACCGAAATAATTTTGGGCCATGCTTGGCATGATCAAAAACATTTACGAGTCATCCCAGGATGGCCTGCAAAAAAAGAAACAAGCGTTAGGCATGTCCTGCAGCCCATAGGCTTGTGGGCTATATCATGCCTTGCTTATTTTTTAAAAAAAAAATTTAAAAATATAAATTGATATATATTGCAATAATATAACTAGTAGTAAATTATAACTTAGTGATTAAGGTTCTTGGACTTTCTTCCAAGGACTAGTGTTCAATTCTAAATTCAGGAAAGAGAATTTAATACTATGCTACGAAGGCTCATGAGCTATGCAATGCCTACCCAACTCATGCCGTAGGTTGTGCCTAGCATGTGGGCTGCTTGGGGAGTGCCAGGCTGAACTTGGCATATAGGCCATGAGAGACACTATCCGAATATTATAGATTTAGGTCATGCCATACACAGTCCATTATAGGCCTTGTCGAGCTAGTTTGATGGCCAGAAGCTCATTTTGACATGTCTAACTACTACCACATCTATTTTTACTATTATACTACTATTTCTATTACTACACTACTACTACTATAGTACCACTTCTACTAGTATTATCCTACTACTACTATTATACTACCATGTGGAGTTCTAGTTTAGCCTATCAGAAGCTTCTTAAATGGAGCATTACCTCATTTGACTAAATTTAATGTTATTTGGAATTCTAGGAGTCTTTTAGGATTCTAGGGGTCTTTTAACTAGTTCCCAATATAAAGTTTTAGTATTTTGAAGTCTATATTTATTATACCTTATGTAATACCTATATGTTCTCCCTTTTAATCAAATTTCTTTGAAGTTGGGTTCTTGAGTTGAATTTCAAGGTTGGTTAATTCTTATAACTTGAATTCCTTCAAGCATGGCAAATTAATCCAACTTCTTATCTTAGGTGTAGTTTCTTGTATTATCACATTGGTGGAAAGCTTTCTTGTCATTTGTCTCTTGTCTAAGATATGGTTGTTCTATATTATCACCTTGTTTGTGAGATATTTATCTTTTCATTTATTCCTTAACTCTAAATTCGTTATTTTTTTTGGTTTGCTTGTTATCTTATTTAAGCATATCTATCACTACTACTACTGCTACTATATTATTGCTATGCTACTATAATACTATCACTACTACTAGTACTACTACTATGCTATTACTACTACTATTACTAAAATTATGAATGAGATAAAGGAGATGTGCTCTACTTGTAACACTTTGGTTGGCCTGACCTGGTCCTCCATCAACTGTAGTAGCTAGATCTTGACTTGCATAACTAGCCAATCCCTAGAGTTAAGTTCTTTATAGACCTCATAGGTAGAAACAAGAAAACCATCGTGGTCTTGGTTTGAAAGCTATCAGTGCTCTTATATATACTAGTGGTGATCAGCACCTAATTGCACCTATCCAAGAGGCAACATAGCTTCTTATCATACCCCACCTTCTTCTCAACCTTGGATAGCTTGATCGTGATCTTAGAAGCTAGTAGATTTCAAGAAGAATAAAAAGAAGAAGAAGAAGTGGAGCAAGTGATAGAGCCCAAGGGCCAAGACCCAGCTTGGTAGCTTCCTTAAGTTGGATGACAAACTCGACAGTCTTGCTTCAAGCTTCTTCGCAAACCCTAAAAATTTAAACCAAAGTATTTGCCGAAAAATTTTGCTAGAAACTAAAATATGGGCTTGATTACCATATAAAATAGACTTTGTTTTCCATATAGAAGTGGACTCAAATTGTTAGGTAAATATCAATTTAATTTTCCATTTGGAAATGGACTTTTGTTAACCACATGAAAGTAGAATCAATTTGCTATTTAAGTACAAGATTGGATGCCAAGTATAATGGACTTTATTTGCCAGATAGAAGTAGTATACCTGATTGGCTAGTGGAAGTAGACTTGAATTGTCATCTAAATGTGGACTTGATCACCACACAATATAGACTTTAAATTGCCATATAGAAGTTTAGTTGAATTGCCATGTAAATGTGAGCTTGGTCGTTACACAAAATTGACTCTGTTTGCCACGTGAAGGTGTACTTTGTTAGCCATGTAGATGCTAGTGCAATTACCACATGAGACAGACTCTGTTTGCCATTCATAAATAGATATTATTTGTCATAACATTGTATACTTGCATTCCTAAAGTCAACTTAGGGCATTAGTAGACAGGGGTGGTCGAGGGATTCTAACTCCACCACATATCATTAATGACAATCATTGTCTTCTAAAGGGTGTTGTAAGCGATCAAAAACTAACTTTTGCCTATTGCCAAGTCTATGGAGAATTTATACCCCCTAGTTTGTGTCAATGGACTCACTACTTCATCATTGAGGTTTGACAAAATAATATTTGGCCTTTGTCACTTGAATAGATTTGGCCCTTGCTCCCTAGGTGGACTTAGTATTTGCCCTTTGGGTGAGAGGTCCCTACCCCCTAAATGGGGGATGGGGAGTTAATCCATGCTTATGTAGACTATGATTGGCCTCACATTCATCATTGATTGAGGCAAGTATACCACAAACCATCCACTAGGGCTGATAGTGTAGGTTGGGGTACGAGAATCACTTGATAATAGCATTTTCTTTTCTTTTAATGGAAAATCAACCATTATTTCTCCTTATTTCTTATTTTATTATGTGACTAGGCTAATTAGATTTCTACACTTGGAGGTAAAGTCATGTACTTTCGGATGTGTAGAAATTGCAAAGCTGAAATAAGTCACCTACAATAGCGAGATACTTCAAATAGCAATCCCAAAATAAGAAATAAAAATTTCAGATGGTTTGAGTTCACAATCAGGTGTAGTAGTGTAGCAGTAGTAGTAGTATAATATAAATACAATAGAAATAGTATACTAGTAGTAGTAATAGTAGTAGTATAGTAATATTAGTATAATAGTATAGTCATAGAAGTCGTAGTAATAGTAGTAGTAGCAAAAATATAGTTGTAGAAGTGACAGTATTGTATTATAGTAGTTATACGCAAGTATAGTAATAGTATCATAGTAGTATAGTAGTTGTCTAGTAGTTGTCTAGTAGTGTAGTAATAGTCTCATAGTACTAGTAGTAAAGTAGTAGTAGTATAGCACAATAGTAGTGATATTAATAATAGTATAGTAGTATAGTAGTAGTAGTTGTGATACTTATTGGAGGATAGTAGTGTAATAGTAGTAGTATTCTAGTTGTATTCTAGTAGTATAAAAGTAGTAGTATACTGGCAGTAGCAACAATATTAGTATAGTAGTATAGTAGTAGTATAAAAGAGGTATAACGACAATATCGTAGTAGTAATAATAGTAATATAGTAGCAGTATAATAGCAACAGTAGTAGTATAGTAATAATAGAGTAATAGTATAATAGTAGTAATAGTATATATTAGCAGCATTAGTAGTAGTATATTAGTAATATAATAGTAATATAGTAGTAATAGTAATAATATATTAGTAGTCATAATAATAGTATAGTAGTGTACTAATCTCTTCTATGTGAGAGATCGTTGGTTCGAGACTTAAAGCGTGACTTTAGTAGTATATCCCAGTTGCTCAAAATAAATTATATCAGTAGTACAATTGTAGTAAAAAAGTAGTATTAGTAGAATAGTAGTAGTGTCGTAGTAGAAGTATGCTACTAATGCTAGTATAGTTATATAATATAGTAGTGGTAAAGTAATAGCGTTAATACTATGATAGTAGTATAATAGTAGTATAATAGTAATATAGTTGTATATTACAACAATAAAGTATTTTAGTGTAGCAGTAGTATAGTATAGTAGTACTAATAATAGTTGCATTATAGCAGTACTAGTAGTAGTTGTGGTATAGTATAGTAGTAGTATAGTAGTAGTAATATTACTACAGTAGTTATATAGTAATATTAGCAATATGATATCAGTAGTAGTCGAGGTAGTGGTATAGTATAATAGCAGTATAGTAGAAACACTATTGATTTAGTTAATATATAATAATAATTGTAATATAAAAGCATAGTATCGTTATATAACATAATAATATTGTAGCAGTACAGTATGACAATATAATAGCAATATAGCAGAGTACTTATAGTAGTATTAGTATTAGTATTGTAGTAATAGCATACTTATATAGTAGTAAAAGTTATAGTCACAATATAGTAGCAGTAGCATATTCATATCATAGTAAGAGTAGTATAGTAATAGTAGTAAATTGTATGATAGTCATATAGTAATGATATAATGGTAGTTGGCATAGTAGTAGTATAATAGTAGCATAATATTAGTAGTAATAGTGGTAGTAATAGTAATTATTATTGTACAACACTAGCCAATTCAAACTAAAGGTCAGATTGTGAGCTCACCTGAAAGTCTATTTAGATTAAAGGCTATTCGGTGAGCTCATCCAAAATTTGAAATCTTACTAAAGGCTAGCCTATGAGCAAACCTAAAAGTCTAATCAACTAAAGGATAGCTTCCGGGCTTCTCTAAAAGTCTAAATTAATTAATGGCCTAGTTGTGGGTAGCCTAAAATTCAAAGAAACTTAAGGTCAGCTTGCAGGCTCATCCAAAATCATTATGATAGTTTGAGAGCTCTCAAAAAAAAAATTGATAAATATAAATTATTTAAATGGTTAAGCTACATTGAACTCAAGTTAGTTTCACTAAATCAAATAAAATAAACCAAAGTGATTTGTACAAAGCGCAAATAAACCTGAAAGGTTAAAAACAAATGGACTAAAACTAGTCCAAATGAGTAGAAAAGCTCTCTGTCAGTTGACCGACTGGTTATACTCAACCAAAACTAGGATAGCCCTCCTAGTGAATTGATACCCTCAAGCAGTTGACCACTTCTGGTGAAACAAAAAATTGCAAGTCCTTCCATCCGTGGCCTTCTTGGTGGTTGTTGCCAACTTGAAATCCACCAAACCTTCCACATAAGCTATAGCTGAAGGAAGATCCCTCACTCCTTGCCATCAGAGTTCAGCTTGAGCCCATGGCTACAAGCCAGAAAGAAAGTTGAACAACTTGTCCTCCTCGAACATGTTGGTGATGTCGAGCATGAGGGAGTTGAATTCCCGCACATACTCCCTTATGGTCCCCGAATGCCGCAGCTTCTTCAAGGATTCTCGTGCAACCAACCCTGTGTTGCACGGGAGGAACTGCTCCTTTAGTTCCTTCTTGAGGATTTCCCAATCCTCCAGCTGAACTCACTACTATTATGCTACTAGTACTAAATAATATACAACTATTTCTACTACACTACTGTGCTACTATCTTTTTGCTATAACTAACATTACTATTGCTATATTGCTACTACTACTACACTGCGATTATTATACTGCTACTATACTATTACTGATATTATACTATTACTATACTACTATTATATTACTACTGCTACTACTACTATTAAATTACTATTACTATAATACTATTTTACTTTTATAATACTACTAGTATGATATTACTATACAATTATAACTACTATTTTGATACTTCTACTACTACTATACTACTATTACTACTATTACTAAATTACTACTACTATTATAGCAACTATATCATTATTATAATACTACTTTACTAAAACTATACTACTACTACTATTATACTACTATTATACTACTATTATGTAGAAGATAATGAGGAAGGAGAAGGAAAGTGAGAAAGAGGAAAAGATGAAAAGCATAATTAAATGAATACAATTATTTTCTTAGCTATAGGAGGAGGGTAATTAAAAGAAGTAAAACAAAGATAGACCCCACATAGGAGAGGGAAGGAAAGTGATAAAAATTAAAAAATATTATTGTTTCTAGCTATAAAGGAGGAGATGGGAGAAGTGTAGAAAATAAAAAAAAATAAAGAGTACGAACATGGGATGGGGAAGAAGATAAAGAGAAATAAAAGTAAAAGATAAAAAAAGAAGAAATGGTTGTTGGAATAATAGAAAAAATTTGCCAAAAAAAGAAAAATATTATTGCAAAAAAATATGGATATATTTTTGAGTTGTGTGCTGACACCGATGGTCTACGGACGGCCTACGGGCTCATTTGAAAATTATTTTCAAACTAAAACTAGCTTATGAGCTAGCTAAATATTTTTAGACTAAGGACAGCTTGTGAGCTCGCCAAACGTGTATTTAAACTAAGCCTAGCTTGCAAGCTCACTAAGTGTCTACTTGTACTAAAACAAGCTTATGAGCTTGTCGAATGTTCTTTTGGACTAAGGCTAGTCTATGGATTCATCGAATGTCCATTAGACTAAGGTCAACTTAGGAGCTTGCCGAATGTCTACTTGGACTAAGATCAGTATGCGAGCTCGCCGAATGAATAGTTGGACTAAGATCAGTACGTGGGCTTGCTGAACATCTATCAAACTAAGGCCAACTTGTGAGCTCACTAATCATCTTAGGCTAGCCAAGGTCTCGCTAAACATCTAAGTCAAGGCCAACTTGTAAGCTTGCTAAAAATTCAAATTGACTTAAGCTTAACCTGCAAGCTCACCCAAATTCATCATGATAGCTCGAGGGCTCCTGAACTAAATCAATTAAATTAAAGTGATTCAATTACATTGAACAAATAAAGCCATATTAGCTTAAATAAATCACTAAATAGACTTATGTCAATTAAGTTAATTGAGAAAAGCTCAAATCATACTGGACCTAAATCCAAATTGAGTTAATTTAGATGAAATCAGTTCAGATCCAACCTCAATTAGGTTCAAATCAAGTCAATCTAAAGTCAAATTAAATTTTAACTAAACCCTAACTTTTGAATCAAGTTCAAATCAAACCCTAATTGGGTCAAAACAAATTTGAATCAAACTCTTGTTAAGTCTAACTAGCTAGAATCAAACCTTGAGTCGGTTAAATCAAGTTCAAACTAAACTCTAATTGGGTTAAATTCTATTTTAACCAAACTCTAGGTGGGTTAAATCAAGTTCAAACTATACCTTGATCGAGTCAATTCAAACTTAAATTCAAACTAGAATCAGGTTGAGCATGAACCAAAACCAATTAAGGTTCAAACCCAAAGCCGATGAGGGTCTAACATGGTTGAACCTAAACCCATTAACAGGTTGAGTCTGGATCCATCAAGGACCAATAAAGATTGGATCCATGATCCATTAAGAATCCAATAAGACCCAATCAGGGTTGGATCCAAGATCCATTGAGGATCCAATAAGACCTAATCAAGATTGGATCTAAGATCCATTAAGAATCCATTAATAACACATTAAGGGTTGGGTCTAGGATCTGCTAAGGATCCATTAAGAACCCATTAAGGGTCTGATCCAAGATCCATTAAGCATCCATCAAGAACCCATTAAAGTTTGGATCCATCATTTATAAAAGATCCAATAAGAGCCCCATCGAGGGTTAGATCCAAGATCGATTAGGAACCCGATAAGGGACAACATAAGGTTGAACCTGACCTAAATTGAATTAAGTCAAACTTGAGAGGAAACCAAGTTTTGAATATCAAATTGAATTAAATCAGACTCGAATCAAAATCATGTTTTGAACACTAAACTAAATCAAATTAGACTCAAATTAAGATCAAGTTTTGAACATCGAATTAAATCAAATTAGACTTCAGTCTAAATCATTTTCTGAATATTGAATTGAATCAAATCAAACTTAAATCAAAATCAAGTCCAAACTTCAAAACTGAGTTGAATCTGACTCAATCAGAATCAAGTCAGTGTTAGTCGATAACATGCTCAAAGCTATCAATGACATCTCATGTTTAATCGATAGTAAGCTAAGAAAGGCAGTTGATTATCAAGTCAAAGATGATTAGCAAAAGCCAAAGCCGCTAGTCATTCCCCAAGATGAAATCAAACTAAAGGCACGCTTGAACTCACTTAGATAGTCAACTAGGTATCTTATTCAAATAAAGTTATCACCAATGCCTTATTGGTTATGAAAATCCTTCAAAATCAAAGAAGTTATTGCCTATGCCTTCTTGGCTATGGAAACACCTCAAAACCAAAGATGCTATCACCTACACCTTACTGGCTATAAAAATACTTCAAAACCAAAAAATGTTATTGCTTATTCCTTATTGAGTATGGAAATGCTTCAAACTATGAAGTTATTGCTGATGCCTTGTTTGCTAATAGAAACACTTTAAACCATGCAAATCAAACAAAAGGCGAGCTTGAACTTGCTTAGTTAGTCAACCAAGAATCTTGTTTATATGAAGTTATCGCCAATGCCTTATTGGCTAATAGAAACTTTGGCTAATGGAAACATTTGAAACCCAAAAGTTATCACCAATGCCTTATTGGCTAATGGAAATACTTCAACCAACCAAACTTATCACCAACACCACCAAGCTAACAGAAATACTTCAAACTAAGATGGAGTTATAACCAATGTCCAGAGCTAATGAAAACACTTCAAACATTCTCATTCTCCTTTCATGTCTGCTTAGATGACATCATCAATCAAATTATCAATACCCACAGAGAATCAAGTCAAGATCCATCTTAGTCAGACTCCACATGGTCCAATGCACGAGAGTAGGATGGGAGTGGACATCAATGCTTCTTCCTTATTTCCTTTATCTCATTTTATATTCATTCACAATTATATATTTGAATTTATTTAATTATAAAGTAAGGGTATATGCCCTTATTTAATGCATGTATCCTTTTTTTTAACTTTATCAAATAATACTTTAGGAGGTTCCTGACAATTGTAGGGGTAATTAACAATAGGGGATTTTGCTTGTTGGAAGTCATGTTACCACAATACTTGATTGCACATTCAAACCACCATATTTTTTATTTATTATTTTGAGATTACTTATTGAGACCTTCGGCATCCCAGATGGTCAATTTCAATCTCACAAATTATGGTATGCCCAATAGGATATAACTTCTCCTCCAGGTGTAGAACCTAGCTAATACAATAGAGACATTTATGAGATTGTATTACAATTGAAAACTAACCAATTCTATCCCTTCTTGTGGAAGAAAGTATCCAATGGCATCAATGAAGAACTTCTCCACCTCAAAATACACTATCATCTAGGGGGGAAGAATGGCTGTGTCAATGGTTGTTATAGAAGAAACCAAAGTTCAAATCGAGTTTAGAACCATTTTTGAGACTATTCAATTCTAGAGAGCACTTGCTATCATGCATGCCTAGCCACTTCTTGCCTTCCATCAAGGGGAAAGAGGCTCAATGTCATTATTCCAAATGAAAAGGGTCAATCTGATGAAGAGTCAGAAGCTGAGCTAAACCAACAAAAGCACCAGTCCTCCAAAGACAAGGCCCAAAGCAAAGCTTAGTCTTTGATCACGTTCACCCAACTCCTAAGAGGGGCAGCCAAAGCAAGCCCAAACAGGTGCATAGACAAAGAAGAACTCACCCTTACTATTACATACATAGGAAAGGCTATTAAAATTTTTAGCAGACTTGGGAGGCCCACCCATTGAATGAAGATAGTTATTAACACTCCCGCTTCTAACTCTTTTACCCCATTAAGTGGCTTAGAGAAGGGTAAAAGTAAGTCAAATGGACACAGTCCTACCTCAAGTCTATATCTAAGGGGCATATAACTAAGTCAAATAACAAGAGTCACAATAAGGCTACAACATAGCACAAGACTTCAAAAAAAGAGACCATTAATATTGTCAAAATTATTTCTCATCATGACTCTGTGAGGGACCATGAGCCCACACCACAATAGGCAAAACAACAAAAGAAGGTTGTGTGAATAAGAGTTACAAAGAAAGAGGTCGGGGAAGAAAGAGTCCTTATGAGTCAATCCTTGCTACCACACCAGAGAGAAGGTGTAACTACTCATTCCATGAGCAAAATCCTAAATGAGGTAACCCAACTGATGAGATAAGTTAACCTCAATCTAGAAGACACCAAACCAAGACCTGATCATTGAGATGTGGATCAACATGTCTTGACAGAAGCCTTGGTCCTAATTGAAAGCTCTAACGAGGAAATGACCATAGAAGTATTGTGAGAGCAACTGAGATAACAAGGGAAAGAGAAAGATGAAGCTCAAAAGAGGGTTATGGAATTAATAGAGTTGATGATAGAAATAAGAAAACAGCTCAACAAGTTTGAGCAATCTTAATAGTCGTCTCATGAAGTTGTAGAGGTGGTAGAAGACACATCCCTTGTAGGTCAAATCTCTAAAAATGTAGGTCCTTCACAAGCAACTCCTCCACCAGTAAAGGATACCCAATGCCCAATCTTAGGAATTTCTACCAATGTGGAGTTGCTAGCATACATCCTGCAGCAAGTACAACAAATGGTGGCTACATAACTAAGATAAGGAAGTGACATGAAAATGATAAATGATGCAGATAAAACATACCCTGATCATCACGATCAAGTGTCATATCCTAAAGGCTATATAGTGCCTAAGTTTAAACAATTTAATGGCATTGGTAACCCTAAACAACCCATACCTCACTCATTTCATGATTCTATATAGGGACTCAAGTAATAACCCCTCATTGTTATTTTGTAACTCTATGTGGGGACTCAAATAATAACCATTGTGGACCACATTTCAACACTAAAGTGTGCCAATGAATAAGTCTTGAATTGCATCATATGGCAGAGAAACCTTAGTATCAGGTGTGAATAATCCATAAGCCAATTTGAAGCTATAAATCTATTTCTTAGTAACATAAGAAAGAACTAGATAGCACTATACCTTAGTTCTTATTCTATCCACATTTTCTAAGACCTTGTTGTGCATGTTAAGAAGTTGGAGAGGATTGGCCTACCAGCCTTAGCTAGTTTATGAAATTTTAAACTAGAAAAAGCCTTCAACCACACTTTAAAGCTAAGCCAACTCAAATGCCATTAGTGATGCTTGGCTAAGAAAACCACACAAGTCATTGGCGACACCACATATGTAATAGACAACATGCTAATGAGACCGCGGATTATCAAATCAAAAATCAAACAAAGCTAGCTGACAACACATTTAATGTCATCGACCACACTTTAAAGCAAAGCAAACTAAAAAGCTGTTGGTAATGGTTAACTAAGCCAACCCTAAAAGTTGTTGGTAATGCCTCAAACTTAATCGATAACACACTAATGAGGTAGTCGATTATCAAACAAAAAATTAAAATAAAACCAACAACACGCTAAAAGCTATTGGCCATAATTCAAACCTCAGCCAACTCAAAAACTATTGGTAACTCTTAGCTAAGCCGAACCCAAGAGACATTGGTGATGTTTAAACTTAATTGACAACACACCAATAAGGCCACTCATCATTAAATTAAAAATCAAAGGAATCCAACTGACAACACACTTGAAGCTATTAGCCATATTTCGGAGCAAAACCGACTCAGAAGTTATTAGTGACACTTACCTAAACCAACACTAAAGTCCATTAGTAATCCTCTAAATGAAATCAATAACATTCTGAGAGGCCATCAATTATCAAATTAGAAATTTTTAGTACAAGCTAGCGCCACTAATGATTTTTTTTCTCAAAACAAGAATTAAAAGAAGTTAGTAAAAGATGTTAGTAAAACTTTAGATCTTAATGGGGTCAACTGACATAAGCCAAGTTATCAGCATCTACTAGGGATCCAATCAAGTATCCCCCTGAGTTAAGTTCCACCCAGCCAAGGGCACAGGGGTAGGGTAGTGATGCACATCAATCCTATTCCCACTTCCTTTCTCATTCCACTCTCTTTTATGATTATGAATTTAAATTCTTTAAAATATAAAGTGAGGATATGCTCTTTTTAATTCATGTATCCCGTTCCTCAAATTAATCAAATTATACTACTATTATGTTATACTATTGCACTATTACTTTTAGTACTACTACAACTATTATACTCTAGTGCTACTACTACTATATTACTAATACGACTACTACTATGCTACTACTGTTATACTACTAATACTATAACTATAGTACTATATGACTGTTATAACAATACTACTAATAGTATTATTGCTATATTATACTACTACTATATTACTGCTACAAACATAACAATTATACTAGTAATATTTCCACTATACTATTATTGCTACTATAGTACTACTACACTACTGCTATACTACTACTATACTACTACTATTACTACAACTATAACACCATATTACTACTCGAATACTACTGCTATACTACTATTAAATTACTAATATTATACTACTACTATTATACTACTGCTAGTACTATTATTAATACACTACATAATGAGTACTATTGCTAGTGTACTACTACTATACTATTGCTATATTATTACTACTATTATACTACTACTATACCGTTACTATACTATTATACTACTACTATGCCATTATAATTACTTTTACTACTATACTACTACTATATACTAGTACAACTTTTACACTACTACTGCTACTAGTACAATACTATTAATCTGCTACTACCACTAATACTAATGTACTACAACTAATGCTCAACTACTATACTACTACTACTATAATAATACTACTACTACTATTACTATTACTATTACTACCACTAGTATTAATACTATTACTAGAACTACTACTACTATGCTACTAATAGAACTTCTATTACTACTACTACTACTATATTACTATTATACTACCACTACTACTATACTACTATGACTCTTATAATAGTAGTACAATAACAGTAGTACTAATATACTACTAGTAGTATAACTGTAGTAGTAGTATAATAGTAGTATAGTAGTATATATAGTAGTACAATAAAATAGCATGATATTTTTGATGAATCTTGGTTCAACACAGGTTTTGGTTTAGAAGGCTTCTCGAGATCAAATCTGCTTAGCCACCCAGTCACTAATTTGCAAGAGAATGAAGAACCATAGGAGGGCCACCAAGAGATTCTCTGTTAATAGCCACTTCGATGCTCGAGTCAAAAAGGTTCTTGTTGATTTTTTTTCACATAGAGAGAAAATTAGAGAATTAGAGAGAGAGAGTCCTCCAACCTTCCTGGCTACTCCATGTTTTATGGGTTAGGAAGGTCTTTGATAGGATTTGAGATTTTATGATCTTAGTCCTAATTATGTCAGACTCTCCTGATTTAACTACCATCACCCCCAAATTTTCTACTAATGATTTCCCTAGGACCATGTCTCCTGGATTTTCATGAAGTCCCAATCATATCCATATATGGGTCAAGCTTATCAAATATTCCATTTGGCCTTGAGATGTATGTTTGCTAGATGGACTACAATCATATCGTCGTGGTGACTTGACCCTAGCAACATCACCATGGATAATGGCCTCAAGGTCAATAGCATGGTCACCTCAGTTAGCAGTTTATGCTACAGGTTGAGTCCCTATTTGCTTTTAGTTTAATTATTTTTTAGTTCAGTGTATCATCGGTGCCCCCAACTCTAGTCATCGAGTTAGGTGGCTCTGTGGGTGGAGTTACTTTCTCTTTTAATCGCTTAGACATCCTTTTTTTATCATACTATTTTGAGTTCTTGAGGTTCAAGTTTGTCACTTTCACTAAATAATAAGGGGCGACGGCCGTCGTGACTCCACATGAGGTGAGTCACCAATTTGTAGTGTTATGCCTAGTGCGTGTTTCTAATGAACATGACTTCTTAAGAGCTAAGACACTATCCTATTGAATCATGCAAAATTGTTAAGGTTTATCTTATACCAACATGATGGTCCAAAGGCATCCAATTAATATACTAAGACAGCCCTTGATGTGCACACATGTCTCTCGTGATCCTTGTAGTGATCTCTAGCTCCTATCTTTTAGGCTTCATTGTTCCATGTAGTAATGATCTGATGATTTGAGGAAGGCTGTTTAAGGAATTCTTCATCCCTTTTCACCCATTTTTGGCAATATTCATCTTGTGTCTCTTGCAACACTTGTTTTCTATTCTTCTTTATTTGTTAAGTTCTTTTTGAAATGACATCTTCTTTCACTCCTTCCTCCCATAGAAGGGGGTCATCTTTTGGTTGGGGACCTACCACTACATCAATCATAGTAGTCATAACTTCATCCTCCAAGGCAACATCCACCCCAGTTCCCAATGTTGGTAGGTTGAGCTCCACGCACTATATTGCTACTACGACCTCCAAGGGGCCAGCTCCTCTGGCTATCCTATCCATTCTATAGGGGTTGGTTCCAAGCCATTTGGTATTACCACATTGGTGGCTCCAAGTCCACTTGAGGAATTACCTCAGAGTAAATGTCATTTTTTTATCCACTTCAACTATTGTGGCTTTTATTTTAAATTAGGGGACCTTCTTCAGCTTTGGAAAGTGAGGCTTAACTTTGTATTTTATTAGGTGTCCCTGAGGTGAGAATTTAGAATTTTGAATCCACTTTGTAGGAGAAAAACCTTAAGGACATAGTAATCATGTTCGACTTAGAGATGGGACTGAGTTGGACCAATTGCGTTTTAGGAGGAGAGGAAGAAATTTTGAGAGAAATTTAGGTTCAAGTTTAGTACCTATTGGGATACATTCAAAAGTAGCTTTGGGTACCCTGTAGATGGCTTTATCCAGGATATCCTAGGAAATTGGGACATCTCCATTGATCAAATTATGCCCAATGCCATAAAATTTTTCATTATGATTGTTGAAATATTTAGGGATGCCTTTAAGGACTATCAGGGTTCAAAAATTGGGGGTAGATGGTATTTTGATCCCAAGAAATGGTATAGATTATTTTCCTCAAAACCCCAACTCCATCATGGAAAGACCATTCCTTTAGGATTTTTACCAAGGTAGATAAAGTCTTTCTTAAGGTGGGGAAACCCCTTCACTCATTGAGCTATCCTAGAGATTTACCATGAGGTTCACCAGCTTTTAATCTGTTGGGTAGATAAGGTTGAGGATGTTAGATCGACTCTGACATGGCTCGATAATGTTTGCCTACTAGAGCATGGCTTATCCATAGCTTGGGAAGTCAATACATATCCTAGACTTTTGTGTTCTTGATTCTTTAGTTGCTTTCTCCATGATTTAATTGTTAGCAAGATTTTGTATAGGGTTGACCTAGATCTCCTTTATAAATAAGTTTCAAAGGCAACAAGCAAGCACTCTTAGGTGTCGCCTATCCTATTATCTCGAAAGAGGTCTTCCAAAGTAAAAGGCAATGCTTCCCCTTAGGAGTATGTCTGAGGCCAAGGGAAGAAGAGGTGAGAGGAGGGAGCTATCTACAAGTGAAGAGAAGACAAGGAATGGGTAGGCAATATCTCACCCTTTTGAGTCCCTCTCTTGTGTTGAGTCCATAGGAGAGCCCACCCAGGCATTGAACTCTTCTATCATGAAGTCCATTGACTATGGGAAGAAGGCAATTATGACTTCTAAACCTACACCTCCTCCTCCCCATATCAAAGTGTGGACAAGGTCCACCTCTAATTATCTAAGCTCGTTAAATAAGGAGATGGACAACGAGGCGTATTTCCTCATAGATTTTGGGGATAGTGGAACCCTCAACATTGAGTGGTTCCCTATAGATTGGGTCTTCTCTAAGGGGGCTCGTACTTGTGCCAACATCCTCTTCTATCAATGCTGCTCCTTTTTTCATTTTCACTGACTTTTAGCTCTATTGTAGATACTATAATTTTTTTATTATATAGGTTGACAATTTTTGAAGCTTAGAAGTAGATGGCTTTTAAGAAGAATAAGACCACTAAAGCCAAGGAGGATGTGAACTTCCACTATTCTCAACTCGAGTCACTCTAGCTCATGGTTGGCAAGATGAAGAAGGAGGTAGACGAGGAGAGAAATATCCTCCAAGTGGAGTGAGATTCAATCTTAACAAGGCTAATGGAACCAGAGACTTGGCAAAAAGCTGAGCTAGACTAAGAAAAGGATGAGGTGGTGGCGATTTTCTATCAAAGCTTAGAGTACTTGAAGTCCTTGAAGCTTAGACTGTTCTCGAGTTCAAGGCCAGTGATGAGTATCTCCCTAAGTAGGGCTTTCTCTTTGCCAAGTCCTTCTTTGAGGACTACCTCTACTGTAGGGACATAGTAAAGAAAACTCACTATGATTCTGACTTCATGCTTGATGACCTCCAAGTGGAACTTTGCAATAACTTGAAGATTCACCACCTTAAGTGGTAGTATGAGGAGATCCTCTATAGGGCGAAAGAAGGTAAGGCATCTACTAAGCATCTAGTGCCTATTGCCCCAAAGGAGTCAACAGAATCCCTAGCATCCTCCAAAGAGACCCACATTATTACCCTTCATCATTTTTTGTAAAAAGCTTTTGTAACCAAGTTTCCCTTAAATATGATATTCTTGTGATGAATGAAAGAGATTTTCTTTCACTTGCACCTTTTCCCTTTGCATCTTTGGCTCGCATCCCTCTTGCACACATCATAGCCCAAGCTCACTCAGAGGTTAGTTGTTCTCCATAATGCTTGCAAATTAGCATATAGTTTTGCCCTTTAACCTTGGTGAAGATTACTATAAAGTGACAAGTCATAGCTTGCCTTTGCAATCATTGGCTTTGAAGCTCTTTAAATAGTGGTAATTAAATTTAACATAGTCAGTAATCAGCCTTCCACCAAGAGGAGAAAGGTGTAGGGAAGAGAAGGGACTGTTAAGAAAGAAACTTCAAGGACCATAGCGTGACCTAAGGTGAAAGCTTTGCATTAGAATCTTAAGTCATGGCAAACGTTTGAAGTTCTCATGGTTGGCTTATTACCAAAGTCTTATGCCTCATATAAAACCAAGGTCTTATGCCTAAATTATTATCGAGGTCTTGTGCCTGGCTTGTTGCCGAGGTCTTATGCTTTGAAAAGGACTAAGGTCTTATTTCTTGCTTATTACTAAGATCTTATACCTCAGGTACAACCAAGGTCTTATGCCTAGTTTATCGCTAAGGTTTTATACCTCAGATGAATTCAAGGTCTTATTCCTGACTTATTCTTGAGGTCTTATGCCTTAGGTAGAATAAGGTCTTATGCCTAGCTTATTGTCGAGGTCTTATTCCTGGCTTACCACCAATATCTTATACTCCAATTGAATCAGAGGTCTTGTACCTCCAAGGAATTTAAGGTTTTATGCCCGCTTATTACCAAGGCCTTTTATCGCTAAGGTCATATGCCTCAGATTAATCAGAGATCTTTTGTCTAACTTATTTTTGTGGTAATATATCCTGGATAGATTTGAGGTCTTATGCCCTAGGTAGAACTGAAGTCTTATGCTTGGTTTATTGCCAAGATATGATGTCTAGCTTATTGTCAGGGTCCTATGCCTTAGAAGAATCAGAGGTCTTATGCTTGGCAGATAGTGACATTTAAGATTGAGCACCCTCCATAATCTCTTTAGATATTGACAAGTCTTGTCCCAATAGACCACCAAATACCTCTATTAATTAGTTTATACTATTGAAGTATCCAATCACCTGATCATAATCATCGGTTGCATTCCATGTATTGTAGTATCGGGCCACTCACTACTGGTACTCAGTAACACTAATATAAAACTTTCCCAAACTTCTAGGATGAGATCCTTCCCAGCTCAGACATTTGCCTCATTCATTTTAGGATTATAAGCCCAACTTGAGGTAAAGTAAGATCAATTTTCACCAGAATGATAGCTTTAACTCCATAAGAAAGCATGAAAGGTGACTTGTTAGTTGTTGTTCATGGTGTGATCAGCAAGACAACATAATATGTGGTATCTTATTGACCTAGACACCTTTGGCTCTTTTAAGAAGCGTCTTTATGTGTGAAAGTAGGATTGGTTAGTTACCTCAGCCAAACCCATGGATTATGGGTGGTCATTAAGGTGAACCTTTGTCTTATGTGGATGCTACTACATTATTCTTCGAATCTTGGGTTGGCAAGTTGCTTCCTATTAGCTATAACTAGAACATATGGCAATATGGACCACTAAGAACTTTCTTTGACCTCATCCTAATGGGTATAGACTTAAGATGTTCATCCCTCATTAGCCAAAAGGCCATATGGATTAGGTTTACAGAAGTTGAACTACCAGACTATGGTGTGAGGAGGTATGCCTTTTGTGTTGTTTGCATTTGGAGATGAATTCAGACATCTCAAAAGTCAGGTTGAGTCAATAATACCTTTGTCTAAAGAGCTTAGGTGCCACGACTTGTCCTTCACCATTGCTCCCACATATACCACCATGAACCTCTCAAACGACATAGTCAACTTCCTCGAGTCTCATGCAATGGAGAAGGGTCTATGTGAGGGACTTTTATGCAAGACTTCTTCTAATAAGGTTATGTTTAGGGCTAGCTTGATGGTCTTTTGGGCCTCTTTTGGGCCTCAGGAAGTTGCCCATCTTTAAGATAAGTGATAATGGGATCTATCGAACAGGGCTCGACATCCACTACATTCATCTCAATGGTCTCTGACTAGTTGGGTTGCTGAAGATTCTACATAATGATTTACCTTGGTACCAAATTTGAAGAAGCCAAAGCTAGATGAGTGAGAGCATCTACCTCCATGTTGTAATTTTGGGGTACCTAGAAAATTTCCACTTGGTATATTTTTACCATAAGCTTCTATACCTTAGCTAGGTACTAGACCATGGTTGTATCTTTTACCTTGTACTCTCTAGTGACCTACAAACATAGGCTGTGAGTTGCTAAATACCTTTAACTTTTTTGCTCCTGCTCCTAATGCCACATGCAATTTGACGAGGAATGCTTAGTACTACATGGCATTGTTTGAAGCCTTGAATTTAAGCCACTCTCACATTTGAACTCTTAACGATAGCGTCAATCCTACAACTTGACTTGCAAGATGTGCCATCTACCTAAACCTCCCATGACTCGGATTCTAATTCTACCAAGTATGAGATCTGAAAGTCCACTAAAGCCTAGTCTTTGATAGCCTTCCATGCCTCGAAGGTGGCATCAAATTGACTTAACTTGATGAACCACTTGAGCAACCTTCCTGGGGCTTTTGGCTTTTGCAATATCTACCAAAGTGGGAGATTGGTGAGCACTATAATAACTAGGTGCACTTGAAAGTAAGGTTGGCTCTTTCGGGTTGCTAGGGCCATGGTATATGCTAACTTTTCCAACGAAGGGAACCAAACCTATACACCTGTGAGTACTTGATTCACATAACATATAGGGTGTACTTTCTACACTAGTCACTTATTAAAATTGAACTGATCACCTCATCTAATGTAGCTATATAAAGGAAGAATACCCCATTTATTTTAGGTCTCACTAGTAAGGGTGGTTTGGCTAAATGGTTTTCTAGGTCTTTGAAGGCTCGTCACATTCTTCCATCCATTTGGATCTATAGCTTTGTTTGAGTGCCTCAGAAAAGGGCAAGCGCTTCTCTCTAGATCTAGATATAAGTGATTGAGCACCATCAGGTGAGCCGTGATCCTCTGCATCTCTTTGATGGACCTTGGAGACTTTATTCTCATAACTACTTCAATCTTTCCAGGGTCAGCTTCTATTCCAGATTCTAAGACTAAGTAGCCAAGGAACCTTCCTGATCCTATCCCAAAAGCATACTTCTTTGGGTTCAGCTTCATCCTAAACATTTGAAGTGTGTCAAAATCTCTTCTAGATCCTTTGTATGCCTCTCAATGTGGAGGATTTCCACCAGCATATCATCAACATATGTTTTCACATTCCTATTGAGCTGAGGCTTGAAAACTTTGTTCACCATTCTTTGGTATGTTGCCCTTATGTTCTTTAGTCCAAAAGGCATTGGAACGTAATAGAGCATACCTTGATCTGTGATGAAGGCAATTTTCTCCTTGTCTTTGAGATGCATCCCAATATAATGGTAGCCTGAGAATGCATCCATAAAGCTCAAGAGATGGTGGCCTAAGGTAGAGTACATGAGTTGCTCAACTTAGGCAGAGGATAATTATTCTTATGGCAGACTTTATTAACATCAATGAAGTCAATGCACATTCTCCATTTGCTATTAGATTTCTTAACTATTATCATGTTTACCAACCACTCAAGATAGTGGACTTCCCATATAAATCCTTTATTGAGAATTTTACCCACCTCTACAATGGTAGCTTTTTGGCATTTAGGGCAAAGCACCTTTTATTCTACTCGACTAGCTTGTGATGTTCTATGACCATGATTTTGTGTTGTGCCACCGAAGAGTCAATACTTGGGAGATCCTTGGAGACCCATGCAATGAAATCTTGGCTCCTTCTTAGGAGTTTATGTAATTTGATACATAAGGGCTCTATGAGGTTCACCCATGCTTGAGTATCCCCCCCCCCCTAATGTTTCATTGATGACTAGGCTATCAAGCCACATCATAGGCTCAACATGTCCCTTCTTTGTCTTAATGATGGATTCATTGATCCCTACTGCTGTTGGTTCCTTACTTTTGTAGCTGAAACTATTTTGCCAGTATGGAGCATCATGCTTCGTAATGAGACTTTAGTCTCCTTATGCTTCACTTGTGCCATGTTTAGTAGGAAACCTCATAAATAAATAAAAAGTTAAAATTATCACTTGGAGCTGATTGAGTGCCAGTCATCCCAATATTACATTATAGGCAAAACATCTCTGAAATACCACAAACTTTGATTTAATTATGGTATTCCTTGGATCTTCTCCAATGATGATGAGTAAGTTGATCATTCCAAGTGGGGTGACTAAGTCCCTCATGAATTCAATGAGCATTTCAATGCATGGCTCCAGCTTCTACTTGGTCTACACTATATAGTAGGCTCGGGTGAATAGAATATTTGCCAAACATCATGTATCTATCATGATACAGTGAGTAGCATAGCCATCTAGGACCACTGAGATCACCAATGTATCATTATGGGGAGTGAAAATTCCTGCTTAGCCCTTGGTAGAGATGACTATATCTTCATAGTTAGACTCACAATTGTTTCTATTGTTCTGGACCTCTTTCGAGCCCTCCTGCCCCCCAATGGTGGTTCATCATTTGCTAGTTGATGTTGGAGCATCACTTTGAGTCAGTGGGCTAGCTAGGATCATATTGAGGTTGCCATTGACTGGAGGATTTTGTGACTTGGGAGTAGGGTCCTTTTGGTGTGAAGTTCTTTGATGATTCTCCAATACACGAGTTTCTTCTACACATTCACCTTCGGGGTGAACTACCTAAGGTGGCATTTTTTTATAAGACTCTTGATTTAATCCTTGATGTGCTTGTATTCTTAATTATCATGACCATAATTGCGGTGAAAAATGATAGTACATTGATTTGTCAAGGATTTCTAGTCAATGTGGATAGGTTGGGGCCTTCTCAAGATGTCTAGGAGCTTAATCTATGATTGGACATCAGTTCTTGAGTTATTCAATAGAATATAAGCTTGAAATTCAAGCCTCTACTCCCTCTGCTTCCTTTGCTTCATTTTCTACCTTTTTAGCTTGGGTGGCTTATTCTCTAGAGATTCACTCCTCTTTATGTCACCCTAAAATTTTTTTTTGCAAGGATCACTTCTTAAGTGTCTGTGTTCATGGGCTAGTTGGATGAATTTTGCTTGGCTACATGGTGGCTAACGGGCCATCTCATGGGCCACTTGAGCATGCTAGATTCCATTAGTGACAATGGTGATGATAATTGAATTATCTAGCTCAATAACTTTTAGTCGGGTTTTGTTGAATTGGGATAGATATTCGCTTAAGCTCTCCCCCTCTTTTTGCTTCAACATGGGGGTGTGTAGGTGTGTTCTTTCACCAGGAACCAATGAGATGAATTATTCTATAAACTTATTTTCCAAGTCATCAAAATAGGTTATTATGTACCTTAGAAGCCCAGAGTACCATGCTCTGGCCTAAAATTCCAACGTCATTAGCAAAGCATTGGAAATAGTGGAGTCTTACACTCCTTAAAGAATCATGCCATTCTTGAAGGTACTAACATGATTATCTATCTTTTGAGCCATCATGCAATTTGTAGGGAGGTTGGTGGATCTTCAGCTACACTCAAGAGTATGCAATTTCAGGGATTAGGGAGTATTGATCTAAATTTAGGCTTGATTGCCACATAAAATAGACTTTACTTGACATGTGAAAGTAGACTTGAATTGTTACGTAAATATGGACTTAATTTACTATATGAAAGTGGACTTTTGTTAACAACATTGAAGTGGAGTCAATTTGCCATTTAAGTGTGGGTTTGGATGCACATAGAATGGACTTTATTTACCATATGGAAGTAGACTTGATTGGCCATGTGATAGTTGACTTGAATTGTCATGTAAATGTGGACTTAATTGCCAAATAAGATAGACTTGGCTATTATAGAAAATGGACTTTGTTACATGAAAGTAGACTTTGTTTATCATGTAGATGCGGGCTCGATCAGCACACAAGATGGATTTTCTTTTTTGCGATGTGAAAATGAACTATCTTGGTCATAACAATGTATGTATGCATTCCTAAAGTCAACTTAGGACATTGGCAAGTAGGGGTGGTAGAGGGATTCTAACTCCACTATATGTCATCAATGACCATCCTTGTCTTCTAAAGGGCATTGTAGGTTGTTAAAAACTAATTTTTGCCTTTTGCCAAGTCTCTGGAGGAATGATACTCTAGTTTGTACCAATACACTCTCTACTTCATCATCGAGGTTTGACATAATAACATTTGGCCTTTACTCCCTAGGTGGACTTAGTTTTTTCCCTCCTGGGTGAGAGGTCTCTGGCCCTTGAATGGGTGGTGAGGAGCTAATTCGTGTTTTATGTGGACTCTAATTGCCCTCACAATCATCATTGGTTAAGGGAAATGAATGACAAATCTTTTACTGAGGATGATAGTATAGGTTGGGGCAGGGGAATCCTTTAATAATGGCATTTTCCTTTTTCTAATGGAAAATAAACCATTAGTTTTCCATATTTCTTCTTTTATTATGCATTTATGATAAGTAGGTTCCTACACTTTGAGGTGAAGTCATATCCCACTGGACGTGTCAAAATTTATTGAGCCAATATTGGCCACCTAGGATAGCAAGAGACCCCAAGAGTAATTCGAAAATAACAAATAAAAATTTAACATGGTTTGAGTGCACAATCAGGTGTAATAATATAGCAACAGTAGTAGTAGTATAATATAACTATAGTAGTAGTAGTAATAGAAGAGTATAACAATATTTGTATAATAGTATAGTAATTGCAGTCATAGTAATAATAGTAGTAGCAATAGTATAATTGTAACAATAGCAGTATAGTATTATAGGGGTTGTATACTAGTATAATTGTAGTATAGTAGCAGTATAGTAGTTTCCTAGTAGTTGTCTAGTAATAGAGTAGTAGTACTAGAAGTAGTCCAATAGTAGAAGTAGTAATGTAGTAGTAGTATAGATCGTACAATAGTAGTGGTACTAATAGTAATATAGTAGTAGTGGTAATGTAGTGATAGTACAAGCAGTAGTATTGATGCTAATAGCAGGATAGTAGTATAATAGTAGTATTTTAGTAGTATAAAAGTAATAGCACACTAGTAGCAATAGCAATAGTAGCATAGCAGTATAATAGTAGCAGTATAAAAATGCTACAGCAATAGTAGCTTAATAGCAATATTGTTGTAATATTAATAGTAGTATAGTGGTAATATAATACTAGCAGTATCAGTGGTATAGTAGTAGTACTATAGTTGCATAGTAGCAGTAAGGGTAGTAATACTAACATTATAGTAATAGTATAATAATAATATAGTAATAGTATAATAGTAGTAATAGTATATTAAGAGCAGTATTAGTATTATAATAGTAGTAATAGTATATTAGCAGTCGTAGAAGTAGCATAGTAGTAGTACTATAGTTGCATAGTAGCAATAAGGGTAGTAATAGTAGCAGTATAGTAATAGTATAATAATAATATAGTAATAGTATAATAGTAGTGATAGTATATTAACAGCAGTAATAGTACTATAATAGTAGTAATAGTATATTAGCAGTCGTAGAAGTAGCATAGTAGTAGTTTAATATAGCAATATGGTAGTAGTATAGCATACTAATAGTATTAATAGTAGAAGAAGTATAGCAAGAGTAGTAATTATAGTAGAATAATATGGTAGTAATGTTGTAGCAGTATATTATAATAGACATATTGTAGTACTAGTATAGTATTAGTATAGCAGTGGTACTATAGTAGCAGTATAGAAAAAAGTAGTAGTAGTATAGTGGTAGTATAGTAGTAGTGGTGTAGTAATTACATGGTAGTAGTATAGTATTATTGTAGTAGTAGCATAGTAATAATATAGTATAATAATAATATTAGTAGTAGTAATATAATAGTAATAGTAGTAATATAGTGGTAGCTGTAGAATAGCAGCGGTAACACAATAGTTCCATAGTATAATAATAGTGCTAGCAGTAATATATTCGTATTAATAGTAGTATAGTAGTAATTGTTTTATAGTTGTATGTATCATAATGTAGTAGTATAGTTTAGTAGTATAGCAATAGTGATAATATAGTAGTAGTAGTATTGTAGTAGTACTAGTATGGTAGTAGTAGTCATTGTTGTGATTGTAGCAGTAGTTGTAGTACAATAACACTAGTATAATACTATAGTAGTAGTAAGTTGTAGTTGCACTAATAGTAAAGTAGCAGTATAGTAATATAGTAGTAGTATAATATTGTAGTTGTACGAGCATTAGCAGTAATATTATAGTAGTAGTATATCATTATGGTAATAATAGTAGTAGAAAAAAGTAGTAATATAGTTGTAGTAATAGTAGTACTAATATAATAATAATAATAATAATAGTACTATTATAGGAGCAATTATAATATAGTTATATTATACTAGAAGTATAGTGGTAGAAGCAGTAGTGGTGCTTATACTAGCATACTAGTAGCATATTAGTAGTGTTATAGTAGTAGTATAGTAAAATTAATAGTACTAGTAATATAAAAGTAGGAGTCCTATAGCAATGTAGTAACAATAGTATAGTAGTAGTTTAGTATAATAGTACTATTGGTAGTGGTAATATAATTGTATTAATATTAGTGAACTGATAATAACAGTATAGTTATCGTAGTACAGTTGTAGTATAGTAATATAATAGTAGTACTAGTAGTAGTAATGGTATTATAGTTGTGATAGTTATATTAGTACTATATTAGTAAAAGTCATATCATAGTAGTACTTGTATATTAGTAATAGCAGAAGTATACTAGTATCAGAATAGTAGTTGTTGTACTGTACTAGTACTAGTAGTATAATACTAATATAGTGATAAAAGCAGTATAAGGATAATAATATAGTAGTATACCTTAAGTATTGCTTAGTAGTTGTACTAACCTCTTCTATATGAAAGGTCATTGGTTGGAATCTTGCTTAAAGCATGACTTTAGTAGTAAATCCTAATTGCTAAAAAAAATTATATCAATAGTATAGTTGCAGTATAAGAATAGTATTAGCAGCATAGTGGTAGTGTAGTAGTGGAAGTATACTACTAGTATGAGCATAGTTGTATACTATAGTAATAGAAAAGTAGTAGTGGTAATACAGTAGTAGCATAGCATAACACTATAGCAATAGCAGTATAACAGTAATATAGTTGTATAATACAACATATAGTATTTTAGTACAGTAGTAGTATAGTATAATAGTACTAACAATATTTATATTATACTAATCCTAATAGTAGTTATAGTATAGTATGGTAGTAGCATAGTTGTAATCAGATTGGTATAGTAGTTATATAGTAGTAGTAGTATTATATTAGTAGTAGTTGAGGTAGTGGCATAGTATACTAGCAATATAGTAGTAGTATTAATCTAGTTATCGTATAATAATAATCAAGGTTTTCGGTTTCAATTTCGGGACCGGTCGAAACCGACCGTTTCGATTTCAGTTTCGGCCATTTCGGTTTCAGCCGAAAGAATTTTTTAAATTATTAATTGGGCATCGACCAGAGTTTGACTATATTTTGACTGTGCTTTGACTTCAAATTAAAAATATGATAAAATATTAGAAAAAATTTGAAAAAATTTGAAAAATTATGAATGAATTTATACTTAATTTTACAATAATTTCAAATATTATTTAAGCTAATTAAAATTAATTTTAATAGTTAGTCACTGATATTGTCTAATTTTAATATATATTAGTGTATTAAAAAAACATACAATAAATGATATGAATATGATTAAAATTTAAAAATTAACATAAAAAAATTTAACTTTTCATTAAAATGTATTTCACACATACATAATTTATAAATTCTAAGATAATACAACTAATCATCATAGTCATCATCGGTTGAGTTTGGAACATCTGGGTGTAGAATTACAAATTCAGTACCTGGATGATCCGGACGAGCATTTGTAGGCATACAAGCCAAAACAACTAGCTCAGCGCAATGTCGTGGTAGTGGTTTTGGAGTATAACCATACATCGAAGGTCCAAAATGAAAATGATAACCATATTGATTGACAACACATAGTAAAAGTGGTCCAATAACCCATGAAAAATAAATATCACACTGTGCGAAGTGTTCAGAGGAAATTGTGGCAAGGCGCTGATTGATAGCATGAAGTGAACCTTGTTGAGAGGGCCGATAAATTTGATCATTGACTCTTCCACGGTCTTCTAATGCCTGCTCAATTAAGGCTTGTCCAAGTAGATCATATGCCGAAGGTGGAATCATTCTACGATAAAATATAAGTTTTTGACGAAGAATTGACATAATTATTCTTTCTGCTTGTAGTGTCACTTGGTCTGAAACTGTAATATAATCATCTGGATTTGCCATAATTTGTTTCAAAAATAATTATCTTATAATTGTCAGTATTTATGAACATAAAATAGATAATAAAAAATACGTCAGAAGGAAAAGATTGCAATAAATTGTCGTAATGAAATAGATAAATTATCATGCGATAAAATAAACCATATAGACATTAAATTTAAATTTCATAAAATTACAATAAGATATCAATTTAAGATAATGATGAAAACATCATTTCATACATGATATAAATCCACGTCTTATAACCACATGCTGTTCCGAGGTGGATCTTGGAGAGATTGATATTCTTGATCACCATACTCATCAATACGATGGCGTTGTGATCGATAGTATTGTTTAGTATGCGGATAGTAGAAAGTGGTCTGGTCCTGCATTGACTGATGATATCCTGGATTGTATGAAGACATCTCGCTCTGATAACCATCATAGTTGCTATAGCTCGCATTATCTGTTGGACCTTGATTAACATCTTGCCCACCATACGAATTATATGGATATTGTGGCATATAACCGCCATATAAATTAGAGTCAAAAAACTCATTTACTCCATACTGTGGAACAGATGAAGATGAGCCGTCATCTTGTAATTGTTGAAAATGGGCGTCACCAGCTGTACCACCATTACTACTATCACTTGTATCAAAAGTATTTTGCATTTTGTCAGCTTCCTCTTCCACTTCTTCATCTAAGAGACGACGAATAGCTTCTTGTGTATCAGGATGATTTAAGACAGGTTCTTCTCTTTCTCGAATCCACTCTATCAGAGGATCATCATCTTCGAATATGGCAGACAAGTCGATTACCTCATCCTCTGGTGATCTTCTCCTCTGTAAGTTTCGCGCTCTTAAATGCATGTTATAATGGCAGAAAACAAGTTTCTCCAATTTTTCCACTTTAAGTCTGTTTCTAGTCTTCGTATGGATCAAATCAAAAGTTGTCCAATTCCTCTCACATTGTGAACTTGAAATAGTTTGACATAAAATTCTGATGGCTATCTTTGCAAGATTAAGTGCTGCATGCCTCCCGTAGATACTCTTCCATCTAGCTGTAATTTATGAGAAATAATTATTAATAACTTGATATAAATTGAATTAACAAATATGTATAATTATTGAATATCAACTACACCAGGAGTATCACCTCTAATAGCTACAATTGCTTGTTGTGTGCCGAAGTCCTTGACTTTATTTTTGAAATCGTCGGCCTGTGTAATGAACGTACTCAAGTTAAGAACTTTATTAATTATGTAAAAAATATTTAATACATAATTTACCTCGCGCAATGCCAATATTCTTTTTCTCATATCTGGCTCTATTCGCTCGATTACATTCCGTAGCTTTTCGAGAATGGTATTGCTATTGTTGACCTCATCGCCATATTGAAATATTGGATTCAGAAAGTACCCTACAAGATGATTAAATATGAATCAATAATAGTATCATTATAACTCAGTAAAGTGTTATAAAATGACTCTTTACTCAATTACCTGCAGCATGAATATCTTTCGATAATGTTTTGTCCCAACGATGATCAATAATATTCTTCGATTTGCGAGATTCAATTGTTCCTATATGTCATCTTATTTGCAATTTTGCTCGTTCTACTGCTTTATATAAGAACCCCATCTGCGAATGATCATCTGAGTCAACAATTCGAAGCGCTTTAACTAATGGACTGAAGATTCCTATTACTTTTTCAACTGATTCCCAAAAAATTTCGTCTATGACTTGATTGTAGAATTTTTCAGAAAGTATTTTCTCGGACCGTTTCAACCTCAAATAATGTGCATCATATTCTTCACTGGTAAATAATCTCTTCAGTGCCTGCCGGTGAGTATACAGGGAATCCAATAAGATAAATTGTGTAGCAAACCGAGTAATGCCTGGCCAGATAATCTCTTGTCCTCGTGTTTCCTTTCTCAACAGTTCAAGACACCAGGCATAGTTATAAAATAAATGATGTCAACTTCTGGCCCTACTTAACCACTTTTCTAATATCAGGATCCTTACCCATATCCTTCAGCATTAAGTCAATAGAGTGAGCTGCACAAGGTGTCCAGAAAAGATATTTTCTTTTTTGCATTAACTTTTTCCAAGCATATACCAGCGGAGCTGCATTATCAGTCATGACTTGGACCACTCTTGATTCTCCAATCTCCTCAATGACACTATTAATCAGATGATATAAGAAATTACCAGTCTTCGACTCCCCTGTTGTGTCAACTGACTTGAGAAAAACGGTCCCTTCAGGA
The DNA here is from genome assembly GCA_005019695.1 of Trichopus zeylanicus subsp. travancoricus. Classification (NCBI taxonomy): domain Eukaryota; kingdom Viridiplantae; phylum Streptophyta; class Magnoliopsida; order Dioscoreales; family Dioscoreaceae; genus Trichopus; species Trichopus zeylanicus. Next base: position 1,327,187 of record RXID01019385.1, on the reverse strand, counting down.
CAATATACTAAAAAATTTATCAAATCTTTATTGTTTTGTGTCTTACATCCATCACACATCAAGGTACACTCAAATTCATCCCAATATTTATAGAAGGCCTGGATAAATGCACTCATCTCTTCAATTTCAAGATTCAGATACTTTTTAAAAATTTCACGAGAACTTGGTGGAGGAACTCCTGGGCCAACCTCTTGAGCGGCACGTATCATTCCATGATAGTAACCGCCATCTGCTAAATGAAATGGAACATGGTTGTAGAAAAAAAATTTCGATACTGCCCTACCCAACCACTGTTTTGCCTTCCGAAAACCAGTTGATGCTATTCTCAAATTTATTTGAGTATCATCTCTTGGTTTCAATAGAAATGGGTCAATTGGAGAAATATTTATAGATCTGATGTCGGGAAGATGAAAATCTCCTCTTACTCCTGAAGGGGCAGGTGTGTGTCGCTGTGTACGTGGCTCTCTGAAACTAGTAGTTCGACGATTCCGAATTGTGCCGGAAGTGCTAGCACCACCTCGAGTTTCCTCGTACAATCTTCGACATTCGCGAAGTACTTCCTGAACCTCAGAATCATCATCTTCTTTATCAGAAATTTGCTGAGGATCTGGATTGGGGAGGTTGAGAAGTTCATGCTCAAAACGTGATTTTTTTTTTGGCCTTTTGCTTTCTTCTATTTTCTCTGTCGGTTTGGACTATTGCTCGAAATGTTTGTCTCACTTCATTCGGGACTTTGTCGCATGGCCGAACTAAGCTGGTGACTCCTCCTAAATGCTCTTTTAATCTTGTAATTCCAGAATTAAGCACATGACCACACCATTTGCAATGAACTGTACGATTTTTTACATTCATTGATTCACAGTGTTGTCATGCAATATCGTCATCGTGAGGCGTGTTTTGCCTTGGAGCCATACGCAATACAGTAGTAGCAGTGACAGAAGAAAACTTACCTATGATTAATGAAAAAACTCTATTTTCACAATACGTAATTTAAGAAATACTTACCTATGTACGTAATTTAAGAAAAAACTTACCTATGTACACAGCAATAAATTACTTTATATTTAGGATTTAAGTTTTAGGGTTTATGATTTACTAACCTATTTCTTGATTTATTATCTAATTTTCAGATTAATTTAATCCATAATATGTAATACATAATTTAATACGTAAATTAATACATAGTACGTAATTTAATACATAATTTAATATTTAATATATAATGTACGACGTAATAGATAATTTAATACATATTAGATAATGTAATACAAAATTTAATACAAATTACAAAATTTACTATTTAATACATAATTTAATATGCAATATATAATTTAATACATAATACATAATTTTATATGTAATAGATACGACATAATTTAATACATAATTTTAATAGCAAAATTAATACATAAAACATATTTTAGTACATAAATTAATACGTAATACATAATATATAATTTAATACGTAATACATACTACATAATTTAATACATATTTTATTATATAATTTAATACAAAATAAATATTTTAATACAAAATATGTAATTTAATACATAATATATTATTTATTTACTAATTCAATACACAACTTAATACATACTACATAATTGAATACATATTTTAATACAAAATATGTAATTGAATACATAATTTAATCCATACATTAATATTTTTTTAATATAATTTAATACGAAAATACATGTAATTTAATACATCATTAAAATAATTTACTAATTTATAATTTAATAATTTAATAATTTAATACGTAATTTAAATAATTTAATAATTTACTATTTTGTTATACACTTAAATACAAAATACATTATTTAATACGTAATTTAAATAATTTATTAATTTAATATTTTACTATGTAACTTAAATAATTTAATAATTTAATACGTATTTTAAGCAACAAATCTGACTTAATTTTGGATAATTGATCATATCACTGTTTCAATTAGGTAGATACATAATACGCATAATGCAAATTGAGCAGATCCATAAAAACAAATAATTTGATCTTCCCTGTTTCAATTCAATTCTCAAGTCTCAACATACATACTATATCTGATACATCAAGTAGTACAAACAAAAACTAAAAATTATGATACATCAATTTATGATAACAGAAAATTTCATACCTCTGCAACTGAAACAGAAATAGCTGGGCGATTTTCAAAACTTTTTCACTAAGACAGCAGAACACAAATGAAATCATCTGCAAAGTGTAAACATCCTACAAACTTACACTAAGTATATATAAGCCACAAGACCCACAGCCGAAACCCGTGATTCACGAGCATTAATCAAAGTTAATCAGCCAATACCAACCGACCAACCGACCAACCGACAACCACCTCCCCATGATTCCCGGGGAAAAAAGCAAAGCAGCACAGTAAACTATGATTAACTTAATAAAACGTGATTAATTAAATAAAACTAACCAGCACAGTAAACCCTAAACCGAACTGCGCTCGCGCGGGCAACGATCGTCGCCGGCCGACCTGCGCTCGCGGGGGGAGCTGCGCTCAGCGGCCGAGCTGCCCTCGCTGGCGGAGCTGCTGGAGATGTCGGGCTGTTGAGCTCACCGAAGAAGCCGGACATGCCGCGCGGGGATGCCGGAGATGCCGGTTTCGACCCCTAACCTCACCGTGGGCGCCGTGGGCGAGTTGCGGTCGGCCCAAGTGCGCTGAGGATGCCTCCGGTGTGCTGAGCTCGCCGCCGGTGCACTCAGCTCGCCCTGCGCGCGCTGCAGTCGCCCCGCACACGCTGAGCTCACCCCGCGCACGCTGCGGTCTCCCCGCACACGCTAAGCTTACCCCACGCGCGCTGCGCTCGCCATGCACGTGCTGAGCTCGCCATGCATGCGTCGAGCTAGCTGCAGGAGCCCTGCGCTCATCGCGGACGGCCTACGCTCCCTGCAGCCGCTCCACGCTCCCTATGACCGGCCTGGGCGCCTTGCGGCTGCCCCGACCGCCCTGTGCCCACTCCGCGTGGCCTGCCGACGGCCTGAGCATGCCGCCCTCACCCGCAGTTGCCCGCAATGCATGGCCCTCGCCTGCAACCGCCCTCACCCGCCCTCGCATGCAGTCACCCGCAGCCCTCGCCCGCCCTCGCCCGCGGTCAGCCGCGGTCACCCGCAGCCACCCTCGCTCTCGCCCACACGCGCCCGCCCACGCCCGCAGCCGCCACGCTCTCTGCTGCGGTGCCGAAACCCTAAACCAAAATGATATTAAGCGTTTCGGCGCGGGTTCGGCCGAAACCGAAACATTTCTGTTTCGGCCGAAACACCGAACCATGATAAAAATAGTAGTATAGAAGTATAGTATAGTAATACAATATAGCAATATTGTAGTAATATGGCATGGTATTATACTTGTAGTATAACATTAGTAATAGTAGTAAAATTAGTGATAGTAGTAGAAAATTATATAGCAATCGTATAGTAATGGCATAGTAGTAGTAGTCAAAGTATTAGTTGTAATATAATAGTACTATAGTGTTACTAGTAATAGTAGTAGTAGTAGTAATAATTATCATTATATAATAGTGGCTAATTCAAACTAAAGGTCAACCTACAAGCTGACCTGAAAGTCTATTTAGATAAGGGCCAACCTGTAGGACTCCCCACAAAGTCCATTTGGTTTAGGGTTAGCCCGCATGCTTGTCCGAAAATCAAACTCTTATTAAAGGCTAGCCTACAAGCATGCCTTAAAGTCTAACAAACTACAAGATAGCCTACAAACTTGTCTGAAAGTCTAAATCAACTAATGGCCATGTTGCCGGTAGCTTGAAAGCTAAAGTAACTTAAGGTTAGCCAACAAGCTTACCCAAAGTCATTATGATAGTACAAGAGCTCTCAAACCAAAATAAAATTGATAAATATAAATTATTTAAATGGCTCAACCACATTGAACTCAAGTTAGTATGGCTAAATCCATAATAAATTCAAATTGAAATCTGATTGAATCAAACAACATTCGAACTAAACCACAACAAGTTTGAATAGAACTGTAAATTGAATCAAACAATATTCAAACTAAGCCACAACAAGTTGGAATAGAACTCTAAAGAGAGTCAAATAACATTCATATTAAATCAGAACAAGTTTGATTGGAACTGTAAATTGAGTCATATCACATTCGAATTAAACCATAATATATTTAAATAGAACTCTAAATGAATCAAACCATATTTGAATTAAACCATAATAAGTTTGAATATAATTCTGTATTAAGTCAGACCACAACCACCACAAGTTTGAATAGAATAATAAATTGAGAAACCACATTCGAACTAAACTACAACAAGTTCGAATAGCTAGGTTTCTTACTTTAGGAGGTTCTTGATAACTATCAGAGTAATTAACAATAGTGGCTTGTGCTTATTGAAAAGTCATGGTCCCATAACACATAGTTGTAGACTCAAATCAATATACATTTTTCATTTATTATTTGGGATTGCTTCATGGGGTCTTCAACATCCTAGGTTGATAATTTTGGTTCTGCTCTAGGTTACACCTGAACTAGAACTAGCTCACACCTAAACTTAATCCAAGTTGAAACTAAACCAAAATGAGGTGAAACCTAAACCAAAACCAAGTTGAATCAAATCAAATTGAACTTGAACCCAAGTCCATTAAGGTTCAAACTTGAACCCAGTAAGTGTCCAACAGAGGTCAAACCCAAATCCATTGATGTGTTTAACCAAGATCCATCAACAACTTAATTAGGGTTGGATTGAAGATTAATTAGGATTAGTCTACAACATGCTCAAAGCAATCAACAATGCCTCAAACTTAATTGGTAATACGCTAATGGGACTGTCAATTCTCTTATTGAAGTGATCAAGCCAAGGTTGCTAATTATTTTTTCAAATCAAATCAAAAAGAAGTTAATCAATAACATGCTTAAAGCTGTTAGCCACACATTAAAGCTAGGTCAACACGTAGTCAAAAGTCATTGATAATGCTTCAAACTTAATCGACAACATGCCAAAGAGGCTATAGATTATCAAATCAAAGATCAATAGGAGCCAACTAATAGCAAGTATAATGTAGTCAGTGAACTTCAGATTTTAAAAGGGTCAACTGACACCAACAAAGATTCAATCACACCTTGAAATCAAGCTAAATTAAGGGCATCCACCAAGGATCAAATTAAGGTCCATCTAGTCATATTGCAAGTGCACAGGAGTGGGGTAGTCTTGACTATCAAACACTTCCCTCTTCCTCTCTTATTTTCATAATCATTATGATTTGGATTTTAAATTTCTTAAATTGTAAAGTGAGGGTATGCACTTTGTTTAAACAATGAATTTTTTTCTCAAATTAATCAATCATGCATTTTTTTCACTTTGTATCATTATTTTCATTAGCTAGGTTGCTTGCTTTAGGAGATCTCTGATGATTGTCAGAATAATCAACAATAGAGGCTTCCTCGTATTGAAAGTTATGTTGCCAAAATGCCTAATTATGCTATAGGCCACACTCAAATTCTATTTGTTGTTTCAATATTACACTTCAGAGTCTCTTGCTAACCTAAGTGGTTGATTTTGCTTCTACAGTAGTAGAAATAGTAGTATAGTAGTAGTGGTAGTAGTAGTATAGTAATAGTGTAGTAGCAATTGTAGTAGCAGTAGAAGTAGTAATACTAGTAGTACCAGTATAACAGTAATAATAGTAGTATAGTATTATAATCTTGGTATACTGATATAGCAGTAACATAGTATAGTAGTAGTATAGTAACGATATAGTAATACCAAAGTACTGCTATAGTAGTAATATAGTAGTTGTAGAAGTTGAAGGAGGAATAGTAATAGTAGTTTAGTAATACACTATGATTACTAGTGGAAGTAGTGATAGGATAGTAGTAGTAATAGTACAATCATGGTAGTAGGAGTAATGTACTATAGTAGTAGTTATAGTAGTGCAAGTCATAAAAGTAATATAGTAGTATAATAGTAGTGGGGCTAGTAGTATCATAGTAATAGTTGTATACTAGTAATAGCAGTATAGTAGTAGTAATAGCACTAGTATTACTTTAGGAGTAGAATAGTAGTAGTATAGTAGCAATAGTCATTTTGTAATAATATAGTTATTATAATACTAGCACTAGTTATAGTATTGTAGTTGTAGTATAATAGTAGTAGTAGTATAATATTAGTATCATAATAGTAGTAGTATTAGAATAATAGCAGTATTATATTATAGAAGTAGTAAAAGTATATTAGTAGTATCATAGCAGTAATTGTAATAGCATAGTAGTAGCAATGGTATAATAATATTAGCGTAAATATTATAGTAGCACTAGTGCTAATATAATAGCAGTAGTATAAATGCAGTACTAGTTGTATATAATAGTGGTAATAGTTTAGTGAAAATAGTGGTAGTATAGTTATAGTAATAGCATAATCATAGCAGCAGGAGTACTATAATATAATAGTAGTAGTAGTAATAGTAATAATAGAAGAAGTATTACAGAAGTATAGTAGTAATACTAGTTGTAATACTAGTAGGAGTTACTGAATAGTAGTAGCCGTAATAAAGTAGTAATAGTAATGGTAGCAGTTTAGTAGTAATATAGTCATGGTAATAGTAGTAATATAATAGTACTAATAGTATAACAGTAGTACTATAGTTTTTGTAGTAGTAGTACTATAGTAGTTGAATAATTATAGAAATAGTAGTGGTTGTTGTAGTGGGCAATGGTAGTAATAGTGGTAGTATAGTAATAATAATTATGCTATAGTAATAGAATGACTAATGAATTATAATAGTAGTAGTTATTGTTGTTGTAGTTATAGTATAATGCCAAAACTAGTTGCTCTGAAGTAGTAGTAGTAGTAATATATTTATAGTATAATAGTAGTTGTAGGAGTAGGATTAGCTGTAATATATCAGTAGTAGTAATAGTCTTAGTATAGTAGTAGTAGTGGTATATTTGTACTATAGTAGTAGTTGTATAGTAGTAGTAGTTACTATAAGATAGTAGTTGCAGCAAGATGACAATAATTATAGTATAATATTTGTATAGTATCAATAGTATAGTAGCAGTACTAGTAGAAGTCTAGTAGTAGTATAGTAGTAGTGTAGTAGTAGTCATAGTATTATTGTAGAAGTATTAATATAATAGTAGTAATAGTAGTATTAATCAAAATACATTAGTAGTAGTAGTGGTATGTTAGTTGTAGTACTAGCAGTATTGTAATAGCAGTACAGTAGTATTAGTATTAACAATATAGTAGTAGTTGTTGTAATAGAAGTAGCTGTGATAGTAGTATAGTAGTAATACAAATAGTAATAGTTATATTGTAGTTATAGTATAGTAGTAGCAGTAGTGGTGGTGGTAGTAGCAATAGTAGTAATGGTTGTATAGTAATTGTACTAATATAATAATAGTAGTTCTAGAAATAATATAGTAGTAGTAGAATAGTAGCAGTAATATAATAGTTGAACTATAATAGTAGTCGTAATAGTTATAGTATAGTAACATAATAGTACTATACTAATAATAATATAGTAGCAGTACTAACAGTATAAATATGATTGTAGTATTGTACTATAATAGCAATGGTAATAGTCACTATATAGGAGTAGTTGTAGTAGTATAGTAATAGTTGTAAAAGTTGAAACATAATCGATGTAGAATAGTAATAGAAGTATAGAAGAAGTAGCAGCAGCAGTAGTATAATAATAATAATAGTATAGTTGTATTACTATAATAATAGTAGTATAATATTAATAGTGCAATACTAGTTGTAGTATGATAATAGTAGACTAATAGTAGTATTGCATTATAATAGCAGTAGAATTGTAATAGTAGTATTTACAGTAGTATAGTAGCTGTAATATAGTATTTCTAGTAAGAGTATCATAGCAGTAATAGTAGTATTAGTAATAGCATAATAGTATTTTTAGTGGCAATATAGTAGTAGTAGTATATTAGTGAAAGTCATAATCATAATATAGTAGTAGTAGTATGGTAGTGATAGAAGTATTAGTAGTATTATAATTACAATACAGTAGTAGTATAATATTAGTATCGTAGTAGTAATAATAATAACAGTAGTAGTATAGCTGTATTATTGTAGTACAGTTATTGTAGTAGGATACTAACAGAGTAGTATTAGTAGTATAGTTGGAATAGTAAAATTAGTAGTATCAATAATATAATGAAAGTAGAGGCATAATAGTAGTAGTAATACTAGTATATTAATAGAGTAGTAGTGGTACTAATAGTAATAGTAGTAGTTATCGTTGTATAGTAATAGTAAGATAATAGTAATCATACTGGTAGTTATTGTATAGTAGTCATAGCAGTAGTTTATTAGTAGTGTCGTAACAATAATTGTAGCAGTATAGTAATAGTAGTGGTATAGTAATAGCATTAGTATAATAGTAGTACTATATAATTGTTATAGTATTACAGTGGTAGTAACAGTATAATAGTATTAATAGTATAATGGTAGCGGTAAGAGTAATGTAGTATACTAGTTGTGGTTGTAGTTGGACTAGTAGTAGTTGTAATAATATAATAGTATAGTAATATAATAATAATAGTGGTATTGTAGTTTAGTAATATAGTAGTAGTATAATATTGGTAGCAGTATAACATTAGTTATAATCGTAGTAATTGTATGTAGTAGTATAAGTATCAGTAATAATATAGTGGTAGCATTATAGTATAATAATAGTAGTAATACAATATTATTTATAATCTCAGAAGTATAGTACTAATTATAGTAGTATGAAATTAATTATAGTCGTAGTGTAATAGTTGTAATATAGTAATAGAAGCATAATAGTAATAGCAACATTATCATAGCAATAGTAATATAGTTACAATACTATAGTTGTAGTAGCAATAGTATAGTACAAGTGACAATATAGTAGTAATTGTAGTTGTATAGTAGTATTTAGTCTAGTAATAGCAAAAGTACAATAGGAGTATTACAGTAATATAGGGTTAGTAGTATAGTGGCACTAGTAGTAGTATATTATTAAAAGTATAGTAGTAGTAATATAATATTAGTAGGATTTCTATTATAGTAGTAGTATAGTATACTAGTGATAGTAGTATAGCATAGTAATAATGGTACTATAATAGTTCTACCTATGGTACTATATACTAAGAGTGGTAGTATTATACCATTGTTAGTTGTGGTAGTTATATCATAGTAATAATAATATAATATAGTAGTAGTAATAATATACTATAGTGGTAGTAATACTATAATAGTTCTAGCAGCAGTATTGTAGTAGGAGTAGGAGTAGTATTGCAGTATATTAGTATTAGTATATTAGTAATAGTGGTATATTACTCATATTAGTTATAGTAGTAGTAATAGTATAGTAGTTATCGTAGTATAATATAGTAGTACTGGTAGGATAATAGCTATTATAGTAGTATAGTGATAGTAGTTGTAGTAATAGTAATATTGTAATATTGTAATATTGTAGTATTAGTTGTATATAAATATTGATAGTCTTATAACAATAGTAGTAAAATAATAGCAGTTATGTATGGCGATAGTAGAAGTATAGTGGTAATTGCAAAAGTAGTATAGTAGTAGGTATACTAGTAGTACTATGAACATAGTGGCACTGGTAGTATTTTACTTATGTAATTATAGTAGTATTATAATAGTAGTATAATATTAGTAGTAGTATAGTAGTAGTATTATAATAGTAATAGTAGTTATAGTGCAATAGTAACAGTAGTAGTGTAGTAGTTGTTGTAGTAGTAATATAAAAGTTGTCGAAGTAGTAGTAGTATTGCAAGATAATATCAGTACTAGCAATATAGTAACAATACTAGTATAGTACTATTAGTAGAATAGTAATAGTACACTAGAAGTAGTAGTAGTATAGTAATAGTAATAGTGCAAGTATAATAGTAATAGTTGTAGTATAGTAGTAGTAGTCATATAATAGTACTAGAACAGTAGTAGTATTAGTAGTAGTATAATAGTAATAATGGTAATGTAGTAGTATTATAGTAATTGTAGTAACGGTATAGTAGTAACAGCAGAAGTAGTATAATAATAATATTGTAGTATTATAGTAGCTGTAGTTGTGATATAGTAGTAGTAATAGTAGTATTGCAATATAAAAGTAGTAGTTATATATCTATAGTACTAGTATAGTAATAATAGTGGCATAGTAGTTGTAATATTTTTGTATTTTTGTATTAGCATTGTCTCAAAAATAGGGGGTATATGGTATTTTGATTCCAAGTAATGGTGTAGATTATTTTCCCCAAAAACTCAACTCCATCGACTCATGGAAAGACCATCCCCTTTGGATTTTTATTAGGGTAGACTAAGTTCTTCCTTGCGGGTGGGATAACCATTCCACTCACTGAGCCGACCTAGATCTGCCCTAAAGTTCACTAGCTTTTAATCTCTTGGGTAGATGAGGTTGAGGAAGTTAAATTTTCTCTCACGTGGTTTGATAGGGCTTGTCTGTTGGAGAATGGCTTATCTGTGGCTTGGGAAGTCATTATGTAAATTGGACTTTTTGTGTTCTTGATTCTTCAGTTGCTTTCTCTTTGATTTAATCGTTGGTTAGATTTTGTACGGGGTTGACCTAGATCTCCTTTATGAATGAGTTTCTAAGGCAACAAGCAGACACACCTTAGGTGTCCCTTTTCCTGTCATCCCAAAATTGGTCATTCGAAGTAGAAAGAATTGCTCCCCCGTAGGAGTTTGTCCAAGGCCTAGGGAAGAAATGGTGATAGGAGAAAGCTAGTATGTGAGTGAGGAATAGACAAGGAATGGGTATGTGGTACCTTACCCTTCTGAGGCCCTCTATTGAGTTGAATCCACACGAGAGGCCACTCAGGCTCTAAACTCTTCTATTATGAAGTCTGTTGATTGCGAGAAGAATGCAATTATGATGTCTGAACCTACACCTCCTCCTCCACATATCAAAGTGTGGGCGAGGTCCACCTCCAATCATCTAAGCTTCTTAAGCAAAGAGATGGACACCAAGGAGTGTTTCCTCAGAGATTTTGGGAATAGTGGGAACCCCCACATTGAGCAGCTCCCAATAGATCATATCTTTATTAAGGGGGGCCGAACGTTTGCCAATGTCCTCTTCCATTACTACTACTCCTTTTTTAGATTTTACTGACTTTTAGCTCAATTATAGACACTGTAATTTTTTCATTATAGGGGTTGACATGTTTTGAAGCTTAGAAGTAAATGGCTTCTAAGAAGAATAAGACCACTAAAGTCGAGGAGGATGTGAACTTTCTCTATTCTCAACTTGAGTCACTTGAGATTGAGGTTGGGAAGACAAAGAGGGAGGTAGAGGAGGAGAGAAATATCCTCCTAGTGGAGCAAGATTTAGCCTTTACATGGCTAAAGGAATTGGAGGCTTAGCAAAAGTCTAAGCTAGACCAGGCAAAGGATGAGGTGGTGGCCATGTTCTATCAAAGCTCAAAGAGCTTGAAGTCCTTGAAGTTGTGCAAGGTGCAAGTTGTTCTCAAGTTCAAGGCAAGTGATGAGCATACTTGGGAGTAGGGCCTTCCCTCTGCCAACTCCTTCTCTAAGGGCTGCCTCTTTTGTAGGGACATAGTAAAGAAGACTCACAATAATCCTAACTTCAAGTTTGATGACCTCTGAGTGGAACATTGGAGCGACTTGAGCATTCACCACCTCAAGTGGTAGATGAGGAGATCCTTTGGAGGGAGAAAGAAGCTAAGGAATATTCTAAGTCTCGAGCACTTGTTGCCCCAAAGGAGTCCACTGAACCCCGAGCATCCTCCAAATAGTCCTACATTATTCTCCCTCATCTTCTTTGTAGAAGCTTTTGTAATCAAGTTTCCCCTCGAAAATGATATTCGTTTAATGAATGAAAGAGATTTTATTTTACTCGCATCCCTCTTGCACACATCATGGCCCAAGCTCATTTAGAGGTCAATTGTTATCAATTACGGCTGCAAATTAGCATATAGTTTTGCCCTTTAGCCATGGTGAATATTGTTATAAAGTGACCAATCATAGCTCGTTTTTGCAGTGGTTAGCTTTGGAGCTCTTTAAGTAATGGCACTTAAACTTGATATGGCTAGTACCCATCCTTTCACCAAGAGGAAATTATTGGGAAAGAAAAGGGACTATTAAGAGAGAAACTTCAAGGACCATAATGTGACTTAAGGTGAAAGCTTTACATGAGAATCTTAAGTCTTGGGAAAGTTCTAAGCTTCTTATGGTTGGCTTATTACCAAATTCGTATGCCTAATATGAAACGAAGGTCTTATGCTTGACTTATTGCTGAGGTATGATGGCTGGCTTGTTGCTAAGGTCATATGCCTTGGGTTAGTTTGTGGTCTTATGTCGGGCTCCTTACTGAGCACTTTTGCCTTAGGTAAATCCAAGTACCTATTCCTAGCTTATTGCCAGGGTCTTATGCCTTAGATGGAACAAAGGTCTTATGCCTTGCTTATCACCAAGGTCTTATACCCCAAGTAGAATCAAGGTCTTATGCCTAGTGTATCGATGAGGTCTTATACCAGGGTGAATCTGAGTTCTTATGTCAAGCTTATTGTCGAGGTCTTATGTCTCGAGTAGAATCAAGGTCTTATACCTAGCTTATTCTAGAGGTCTTATACACTAGCTAGAATGAGGTCTTATGTCTAGCTTATCGCAGAGGTCTTATGCCCCAGATGAATCCAAGATCTTATGCCTATCTTACCACCAATATCTTATACCCCAGCTGAATCCAAGGTCTTGTGCCTCGGGTGAATTCATAGTCTTATGCCAACCTATTACTGAGGTCTTATTTCTATCTTATTGTCGAGGTCTTATGCCCTAAGTGAATATAAGGTCTTGTGCCTCAGGTTAATCCAAGGTTTTATAGCTAGTTTATTTTTGAGGTCTTATATCCTGGATAGAACCAAGGTCTTAAGCCTCGAGTTGAACCAAGGTCTTATGCTTGGCTTATCACCGAGATCTTATGCCCTAGGTGAATTTGTGACCTTATGCCTAGCCTATCATTGACGTCCTATGCCTGTGATAAATATGAGGCCTGATGCTTGGCTTATTGCCTAGGTCTTATGCCTTCAGTGGATATCTAAAGAGATATTAGAGGCATAATTTAGTCTAAAGATAAAACCTTCTTAGGTTGCATACATGCCATGTCCCAGAAAGTTCCTTATCATTTGGGTGCTCAATCAAAAATATCCTTGGCCTAGTGACCCTAGAAATTCTGATTAATGAGTTTAGCCTATCAATGTATCCAATTGCCTAATTGTAATCCTCGGTTCCATTCCCATGCATTGTAGTACTAGACCACTCACTATTGGTACTTAGCAACTCCAAAGCAAACCCTCATCCAAACTTTCTAGATGATATCCTTCCTAGCTCAAATGTTTGCCTAAATTCATTTTAGGATCGTAAGCCTAACTTGGGGTGAACTAAAACCAATTTCCATTGAGTGATAGCTTCAACCATACAAGCAAGCATGAATGGTGACTCCTTATTTGTTGTTTGTGGTATGGCCGGCAAGACTAGAGAGTATGTGGTAGCTTATCAATCTGGACGCTTTTGGCTCTTTCGAGATGCTTATTTATGCCTAAAAGTAGGATCAATGAGTTACCTCAGCTAGGTCATTAAATTAGGCATGGTCACTGACATTAACCTTAGTCTTATGTGGATACTACTACAGTCTTATTTGAATGTTAAGCTATCAAGTTGCTTCCTATTGGCTATAACCAACATTCATGGCAATATGAACCTATAGATCATGCTTTGCCATATGAACTCTTGAATATTTCTCTCAATGATTGTGGCTAGGGATTCAGCTTTCACCCATTTGGTAAAGTATTCAATAGAGACCACTAAGAACTTTTTTTGACCTAATGCTAATGGCAATAGACCTAATATGTTCATCCCTCATTAGTTGAAAGGCCATATAAATTGGGTCTACTGGAGCTAAGTTACTGGATTGTGGTGTAAGGAGGTGTGCCTCTTGTGTTATTCACATTTGGAGGTGAATTTAGATGCCTTGGAAGCCATGTTGAGCCAACAATAGCCTTGTCTAAAGAGCTTAGGTGCCAGGGCCTGTCCTCCACCATGACTCCCACATATCCCACCATGAACCTCTTTGAGGGCATAGTCGGCATCATTAGGTCTTAGATAATGGGGATAGGGATATGTGAGGGATCTTATATGCAACAATCCTTCAAATAGGGTGATGTTTAGGGTTGGGTTCGTGGTCTTTTGGGCCTCTTTCGGGTCCTCAGGTAGTTGCCCATCTTGGAGGTTAGAGATAATGAGATCCATCTACTAGGTTTCTTCATCCACTGCATTCAACCCAATGGTTTCTAATTAGCTATTTTGCTGAAGGTTCTCTACAAAGATTTGCCTTAATATCAAATTTGAAGAAGCCAAAGTTAGCTAAGCGAGAGCATTTACCTCCGTGTTGGTATTTTGTGGTACCTAGTAAATTTCCAATTGGTTTATTTTTGCCATAAGCTTTGTGCCTCAGCTAGGTACTAGGCCATGGTTGTGTCTTTTACCTCATACGCTCTAGTGACCTACAAACACATAAGTTATGAGTTTCTAAAAACCTTTAGTTTTTTAGCTTTTGCTGCTAACACCACGTGTAATTTGAATACTCAGCCACTCTCATGTCCTAACTCAGAAGGATAACATTGATCCTATATCCTGACTCACAGTATGAGCTATCTACCTAAACCTCCCATGACTCAGATTCTAATCCTACCAGGTATGAGGTCAAGAAGTCTACTGAAGTCTGCTAAAGCCTGGGCTTTGATAGCCTTCACAGCTTCGAAGTGAAATCAAATTGACTTAACTTGATGGAACACTTGAGCAACCCTCCTAAGGTTTTTGTCTTTTGCAATATCGAACGAAGTGGGGGACTGGTAAGCACTGTGGCTAGGTGTAGTTGAATGTATATGGGGTATTGTTTTCTATATTGGTCACCTATTAAAATTGAATTGATCACCTAGTCTAATGTAGCTATATAAAGGAAAAGTACAACATTTAGTTTAAGTCTCACCAGTAAGGGTAGTTTGCGTAAGTGCTTTTTGAGATCTTCGAAGGCTCAGTCACATTCTTCCATATATTTGAATCTGTAGCTTTGCATAAGTGCCTTAAAAAGAGCAAGCACTTCTCTCCAAATCTACATAAGAAGTGACTAATAGCCACCAGGTAACTTGTGATCCTCTTTGATAGAGCTCAGAGGCTTCATTCCCATAACTACTTCAATTCTTTTAGGGTTGGCTTCTATTCTAAGTTCTAAGACTAAGCAGCTAAGGAACATTCCTAAGCCTATCTCGAAAACATACTTATTCAGGTTCAATTTCATCCTTCACTTCTGAAGTGTGTCAAAAGTCTCTTCTAGATCCTTAGAATGCCTATCAATGTGGAGGATTTTCACTAGCATATCACTGATATATGTTTCTACATTCCTATCTAGTTAAGACTCAAAAACTTTATTCTCCATTCTTTGTAATGTTTCCCTTGTGTTCTTTAATTCAAAAGGCATTGGAATGTAATTAAATGTACCTTAATTTGTTATGAAGGCAACTTTCTCCTCATCTTTGAGATGCATCTGAATGTGATGGTAGCTCAAAAATGCATCCAAGGAGCTCAGGAGATGATAGCCCTAGGCAGAGTAATTGAGTTGGTCAACATAGATAGAGGATAATTATACTTTAGCAAGGCTTTATTCAAGTTGGTGAAGTCAATGCACATTCTCCATTTACCATTTAATTTCTTTACCATTGCCTTGTTTTCCAACCACTTATGATAGTGGACTTTCCATATAAATCCTACATTGCGATGTTTACTCACCTCTATGGCAATAGTTTTATGGTGTTTAGGGGCAAAGTGCCTTTTCTTCTGCCTGACTGGCATGTGATTTTATGCGACCGTGAGTTTGAGTGGAGCCACTGAAGGGTCAATACCTACGAGATCCTTGAGAGCCCATGCAAAGACATCTGGGATCCTTCTTAGGTGTTCTTGTGATTTGGTATGTAAGGGCTCTATGACCAAGCCCCTGATGAATTCAATGAGCATCCCGATGTATGGCTCCAGCTTCTGCTTGGTCTATATTTGATCATAGGCTCAAGTGAACAAAATATTTGCCAAACATCTTGTGTTAATCATGATACAGTGAGTAGTGTAGCCATCTAGGACCACTGAGATCACCAATGCATCATTATGATGAGTGAAAATTCCTTCTAAGACCTTGGTAGAGGAAACTATATCTCTATAGTTAGACTCACTATTATATCTCTTCGTCTCCACCTCTTTTGAGCCCTCCTACCCCCCTGTGGGGGTTTTACATTTGTCAATTGATGATGGAGCATCACTTTGAGTCAGTGGGCTAGTTAGGATCATGTTGAGGTTGCCATTGATTGGAGGGTTTTGCAACATGGGGTGGGGTCCTTTTGGGGTGAAGTTCATTAGCAATTCTCCCATACATGAGTTTCTTCTACACATTCACCTTGTAGATGAATTGCATGAGGTGGCCTTCTTTGGTAAGTCTCTTGATTTCATCCTTGAGGTTCTTGCATTCTCTAGTATCAAAATCATAATTGGGGTGAAAATGACAATAACTTGATTTGTCAAGGATTTACTAGTTAATTTGTATAGGTTGGTGCCTTCGCAAGAAGTCTAGGTGCTCAATCTATGGTGAGACTTTGGTTCTTGAGTTATTCAATGGAGTATAAGCTTGAAATTCAAGCCTCTGCTCCCTCTACTTAGTTTTCTACCTTTTCGTCTTGGGTGGCTTATTCTCTAGAGATTCTCTCTTCTTGCTACTACTTTTAGATTCCTTTTTTGCTAGCATTACTTCTTAAGTATCTACATGTTCATGGGCTACTTGGATGAATTTTGCCACATTGCTTGGCAGCTAGTGGGCCATCACATAGGCCACTCGAGCTTACCAGATTCCATTAATGACAACAACAAGAATAATACAATTTTCTAGCTAAGTAACTTCTAGTCAAGCTTTGTTCATTCGGGCCCCTTAAGCTCTCTCTCTATTTTTGCTTCAATGTGAGGAGTGTAGATGGGTTCTTTCACTAAGGAAGTAATGAGATAAATTATTTTATAAACTTGTCTGCCAAGTCATCAAAATAATTTATTGTGTACCTTGGGAGCCCAAAGTACCATGCTCTGGCCTAGCCTTACAACGTTATCGAGAAAGCTTTACACATGGTAGAATCTCACACTCCTTGTAGAATCATGGCATTCCTACAGGTATTAACGTGTTCAACTGGGTCCTTTGAGCCATCATACACTTTATAGGGAGGCTGGTGGAACTTCAACTACACTTAGGAGTATGCAATTTCATGCGTTAGGAAGTGTTGTACCCTAGTTGTCAAGGGTGACTCAACGTCCATGACCTTCTGCAAACTGGATGTTGCATGGCCTCCCTTGGGAACCTTGATTTTTCCCTATCTGGTGCCAGATTGGCATGCATGCGATATGAGGCCTAATTGGCTAGATCATAGGTTAAGTCATATTAGCAATAATCCTTTAAAACATGGTATCAAAGTGAAATTATGGCCTCGGGGTCATGGTGAGCCATTGATGGTGCTTTGCATGGGAACCAAGCTACAATTGTGATTCAGGGTGTTGGGTTACCATAGTGCCTTAGGTTGGCACCAAAGCTTGAATTGGAACCTATTGTAGGGTGTTATGAGCCCTGAGGTGTCACGTCGTTTAGGCCTAATTTTTCAATTGTTAGACCTGTAGGTTTTGTACGACTTGCACCGAGGACTCGAGCAATTCTATCATCTATTGATTGATCATGGCTAGAGATTGAAACTAATGCCATTCCACTAGATTAGATGGACCTAATGGATCCTTTAGGATAGTTTCTAAAATACGTCCTTGGGGCAGTGGCTATATCCAGGTTGCAGAGTTGGCTTGCTGAACTAGTTTGCCTGGCTGGCCAAATGAGTTAAGTGACTTCATCGATCCTGGGGCTGCTTGCTCCCCAATGGGATTCTTGGATAAGGAGGGCCTTGGCACTCTAGTTTGCATCATCAAAAGTCCTCAAAGGTCTCTATGGTTAACTAAGAAGTGAGGCGGAGTAGATCTTAAAGAAATCACCAACTATTGATGGAGCCTAATTTAACACTAGTTTTGGACTGAGAGGCTCTTTAAGATCAAATCTACTAGATTGTCCCACCACTAATCTGCAAGAAGAAAGAATCATAAGGAGAACAATTAGGAGCTTCTCTGACAATGGACACTCTGAGGCTTAAGTCACAAAGGTTGTCATCAATTATTTTCTAAGAGAGAGGGAAATAGAGAGTTTGAGGGATAGTGCATCCCCTACATTTGTGGCTACTTTATATTTTATAGGTCAAGAAGGCCTTTGAGTAGATATGGTATTTCATAATCTTAGTCTTGATTATTCCAAACTTTTCTTATTTGGTTGCCATCAGTTCCAAATTTTCTACTAATGATTTTTTAGGGATCCTTGCCACTGGGATTCCATGAATATCAAACCATATCCATATATGGGATGATGTGACATAAGATGAGTTTTTGTTAGATGGACTACAATGATATTGTTAAAGTGACTTAACATTAGCAATATCACTTAGGATAATTGCCTCAAGGCCAAAAGCTCAGTTACCTCAGCTAGCAGTTCATCCCACAGGTTGGTTTCCCGTTTACTTTTGGTTCGGCTATTTTTCAACTCAATGTGTGATCAAGTATGATAGTAGTACCCGTTATAGCAGTGATAATTATGTAGTAGTAGTATATTACTATAATAATATAGTAATATAGTAATAGTATAGTAATAGTAGGATAATAGTAGTAATACCATATCATATTAGAAATAGTAGTATATTAGCAGTACTACTATAATAGTATATTGGAGCAGTACTAGAATATCATTAGTAGAAGTATAGTAGTAGTAAGTAGTAGTACTATAGTAATAGCAGTAGTACAAAAGTGATAGTAATAGCACTTCTACTATACTTTATTACCACTATACTATTATACTTTGATACTAGACTTCTCCTATATTATTACTACTATTATACTACTGCAATACACCACTATAGTATACTACTATACCACTACTACTATTATACTATTATTATATTGCTACTATTATATAATTTGTACTATTGTAGTACTATAGTACTACTATAACACTACTATACTACTACTATACTATAATACTATTAATACAATACTTGTATTACACTTTTGCTACAATACTATTACACTATTGCTACAATACTACTTTTTTTACAACTATGCTACAACTACTACTACACTACTATTATCACCATATTGATACTATTATATTGCTACAATTATAGCACTACTAGTATTTCCATCACACTACTATTACTGCTACTATTACTACTACTATTACTATTATTACTATTATAATATAAAACTACTACTCTGCTGCTAGTATTATACTATTATACTACTATACTACTATAATACTTTTACTATTATTACTAATATATTACGACTATCCTGCTATAACTATCCAAGACTACTGCTTTATTAATATACCATACTATTGTATTGTAATCGTATACTTATGCTATACTATGCTACTAAACTATACTATTATAATATTATTAGAACTAGTGTATTACTACTACTATAAGACTATAATACTATATTAGTTGTACTATTGCTACTATTATATTACTAGTGCTACTGCTACACTGTACTAATACTATACTTCTATTTTACACTACTATACTATATTATTATACTACTAGTAGTACTGTGCTATACCATTACAACTACTATATTATTGTTATCACCACCACTACTACTATAATACTTCTATTATCTATGAGATTGAAATTGACCACTTGGAATAACGAAAATCCTAGTAGAGATCTCAAATCACAAATCAAAATTTATTTCAATTTAAAGTGCACTATCAAGTATTGTGGGAACTTGACTTCCAACAAGCACAAGCCCCTATTATTAATTTTTCCCATAATTGTCAGGAACCTTCTAAAGCAAGAAACCAAGCTAATAAAATAGTGACAGATAAAAGAAAAAGAAGAAAGCATTATTTGATTGATTTTAAGAAAGATGGTACATGCCTTAAGCAAGTGCATACCCTCACTTCACAATGAATTCCAATATAAAATTATAGAAAAAATGAAAAAAAATAAAGAAAGAAAAAGAGAAAGAGTGGAGAAGGAGCTTTAATATGTGTGACTGCCCGCTCCCCCTACACTAGACTACATGACGTCTAGCCCTAATCAACTCAGTCTTAAGCGAGTATTGATGGCATTGTCTAATGGAACGTGGTACAGAATGAGAGAAATTTGAAGTGTTTCCAATAGCTTTGAGTATCGTTGATAACTTTATTGGAAGGCATTACCAACATCTTGTTGGGATTGGCCTAAAGTTCTTTCAATAGCTTTGAGTTTTAGCAATAACTTTGTGATTTAAAGTGTTTTTGCTAACCAATAAGGTATTGGTGATAACTTCATTTAGGATGGAGTGTTTCCATTAGCTGATAAATTGGCAATAGCTTCATTGACCTTGAAATGTTTCCATAGCCAATAAGATATAGGTGATAACTTCTTCAGTTTTAAAATTTTCCATGGCTGATAAGGCATAGATGATAACTTCTTTATTTTTGAAGTGTTTCCATAGCCGATAAGGCATAAATGATAACTTCTTTAGTTTTTGAAGTGTTTCCAATGCTAACAAGGCATAGACAATAACTTCATTATTTGGGTAGCATAACCAGTGGCTTATGGGGTTGGTTATAGCTTTGAGAATTGCATTGACAACTACTTTTGAGGTTGACTAGCTTGAAAGGGCATGTTGTCAACTACTTATGGGGTTGACTAGCTTGATGGCCACATTACCAATTGCTTCTAGGGTTGGCTATCCTGGGAGTGCATCGACAACTACTTCTAGGTTTAGCTAGCTTGAAGAGTGCATTGCCAACTACTTCTATGGTTGGCTACCTTGAAGAGTGCATTATCAACTACTTTTGGGATTCACGAGCTTGAAAGGGTGCATCATCAATTATTTTTAATTTTGACTAGCTTGAAGAGCATATTGTCAACTACTTGTGGTGTTGACTAGCTTGAAATGTGACCAATGATTTTTAGCATATTGCTAGATGATTTCATTGATTTGGTAGCATCGTCAATGGCTTAGAAGTTTGGGTATATTTTGAAGTATGGTTGGTGATTAAATTCTTCAGTTTAGCAGTGTCACTAACAACTTAGGGAGTTGGGTATAGCTTTGAAGTATGGCAAATAGCTTTGAGCATATTGGCAATTAACTTCTTTGTTTGGCAGCGTCACCAACAGCTTATGGAGATGGGTATAGCTTTGAAGTATGGCTAATAGATTTTGAGCATGTTGGTGATTAACTTCTTTGATATGGCTGTGTTGCCAATGACTTAAGGGGTTGGGTATAGCTTTGAAGTGTGGCCAACAGATTGGAGCATATTGGCAATTAACTTCTTTTGAACATGGCATTAAGGCTGATTGACTAAGTGAGTTTAAGCCTATCTTACTTCGGTTTGACTTGAAGTGTTGCCAAGACTATTGGGTTTCCTTAGCTTGGAAGATGCATCATCAATAGCCTCTAGGGTTAACTAGCTTCTAAGCATGACCAATGGCTTTGGACGCATTGGCAATTAACCTCTTTGATTTGATAGTGTCACCAAAAACTTCTAGAGTTGGGCATAGCTATGAACTATGGCTAAAGACTTTTATAGCACACTCCATCAATTTGACCTTATTTAGTTCTATTCAAAATAATTCTGATTCAAGTTAGGATGATAATATCACCCTTTGTTTATCGCCTTGTAGTGTTGTCAAATATTTAGCATATAAAATGGGACTCAATTTGACCCTATTTAGTTTAGATTCGAGTTTCATTTAATTTAGATTGAGTTGAGTTCAACCTTGCATTAGACCTTTATTGAGTTCAGGTCTACTGGACTTTGGCTCAAGTTCAAGTCAATTTTGCTCAACTTGATTTCAATTCAAGTTCAGCCTAACTTGGTTTTGATTTGACTTTGATTTTGCACTTTTAGTTTGGACTTGATTTAACCCAATTAAGGATTTGATTTGAGCTTAGATCAATCCAAATTTTACTTGATTGACCCAACTTAGATTTTGATTGGGGTTGGGTTTGATTTTATTTAGTTTAGATTAACTCAATTTGGATCTTTGGATTCTAGCTCAATTCCGGTTCTATTCTATTTGTTTGACCAATTTAAGTCCATTTGAGCCAATTTGGCCTTTATCCATTTGTTTCGATTGAATTCAACCTCAATGTAATTGAGTTACCTTATATTAATAAATTTAATTTAAGGGCCCCTAAATATTTATGATGATTTTAGATGGACCCATAGCCCAGCTTTAAATGGACAAACTGGAAGGTTGACTTAGTTTGTGAGATTGAAAGTTATCTTAGTGCAAACTTGAAGGCTAGCAAGGTGCGAGTCCAAGACTAGTTTAGATGTGAGCTCAAAAGGTTGGCCAAAGTGCAAGCCTGAAGGCTGGTTAAGTGTGAGCTCAAAAGTTGGCTATGTGTGATCCTAAAAGTTGGCTCAATACAAGTGCAAAGCCCAGCTGAGTGTAAGCCTGAATACTATCTAAGTGCGAGCCCAAAAGGCTGGCTTGGATGCAAGCCTGATGGCTGGTTAGGTGTGAGCCTGAAGGCTAGTTTGGTGTAAGCCTAAAAGCTAGCTGAGTGCAAGCTTGAAGGCTAGCTAAGTGCAAGCCCGAAGGTTGGCTAAATGTGAGCCCAATGGTTGGCTTAGTGTGAACAAGAAGGTTGGCTATTTGCGAGCCTGAAGGTTGGCTAAATGTGAACCCAATGCTTGGATTAGTGTGAGCATGAAGGTTGGCTATTTGCGAGCCTGAAGGTTGGCTAAATGTGAGCCCAATGGTTGGCTTAGTGTGAGCATGAAGGCTGACTAAGTGCAAGCCCGAAGGCTAACTTGGATGCAAGCCTGAAGGATGGTTGAGTGCAAGCTTGAAGGATGGCTGAGTCAAACCCAAAGGTTGGCTAAGTGTGAGCCCAAAGGCTAGTTGAGTATGAGCCCAAAGGCTGGCTTAGTTTGAGCCCAAGGTTGGCTAAGTCTGAGCTTGAAGGTTGATAGAGTGCGATCCGAAGGCTAGCTGAGGTGCAAGCCCAAAGACTAGCCTAGATGTGAGCCCAAATACTAGTGGATGTGAGCTTGAAGGCCAGTTGAAGTGTGAGGGTGAAGACTGGCTAGGTGCAAGCTTGAAGGTTGGCTTAGATGTGACCTCAAAAGCTGGTGAATTGCAAGCCCGAAGGTTGGCTGAGTGCAATCCTAAATGCTAGCTAAGTGTAAGCCCAAAAGCTTGTTGAGGTACAAGCCCGAAGGCTGCCCTAAATGCGAGCCAGTAGGCTAGCTAAGGTGCTAGTGCGAAGGTAGGTGGAGGTGTGAGCCTAAATGGTGGTTAAGTGCAAGCTCGAAGGCTGACTGAAGTGAAATGGATTCACCATATTCAAGGGGCTGCTAGTGACTACAAGTAGTGTCGAGGGTTTGTCGCCTTCTAGAGGCCCTGTGTAGCTATGGGTAGTGTCAAGAGTCCATTATATTTGAGGGATCATGTGTGGCAGCGGGCAGTATCAAGAGTCTATCATCTTCAAGGGGCCATATGTGACCACAATAGTATGAAGAGTACCATCTTCGAGGGTGACCGGTGGTTGTGGTATTAGTGGAGTTCCATCATCATGCCAAGGACTATAGGTGGTCATGAGAGAAGTCTTTTCTCCTTTCTTTTCTTTATTTTATTGAATAAACTCTTCTCTTTTTTTTGGCTGAATTTTGCCTCTATTTTTCTAGCAATTTTTTTTATTTCTTTTCTTAATTTCTTCTTCTTGCTGAAGATTAATGCCTTTCTCCGCGATTTTTGAGCAAGATTTTCCTTTTTTTACACAACAATTTTTTTATTTCTTTATTTTTTGCCTCTATTTCTTCTTCTTTCTCACCTAAATTGAACTAAACCCCGTGCTTTCTAAGTCACAATTGGGCCGTGCTAGCCTGACCTGCTTCCTAGTGGATTCGGCCATCTTTAGGTCTGATCTGGCCATTTGTCCTTGTGATAAGTTAAAGTGGCATCCAAGAAGACAGGGGCAATGCTCGAGCAAGCTAAAGGTGGAGGTAACTTGGCAGACTAGAGGCTGAGGTGGCTTGACTGGCTAGAGGTAGAGGTGGTGATGGCCAGTGTAAGGGAAGGGTGCATGATGGGTTGTCGAGACTTATTTGATGAAGAGAAGCCATTTGGTAGTTCAGACAAAGGCAACAATGGTAGTGTAGAGTAGGATCATGGTGGGAACCTATGTGAACAAAGACAAGAGCAAAGCAGGGAGGATGAAGAGAAAAAAAGAATAACGGAAATACGGTAAGAGATCACCTTCTTTTACTTCTCATTCCTTGGCTCCCTATCTCTAGACTATTATGTTACTTATTCTTTCCTTTTAGTTCATGGAACTCTCCTCTTTAATCCCCGTATCTAGGATTTGATCTCTCCTCTCTTTTTTGTAGCACTCTAAGGGTTTTTATAAGGCACGAGTGGATCAGATTATCTCTATTTAAAATTCTAAATTATGGACATGCATAAGGATCTTTTTCTGAAATACTGAATGTAGATGAATAGATGTGGATGAGATTTATTTCAATTTTAATTTGGATGAGGATTTATTTATATAAGGATTTATTTTGATAAGGATTTATTTAGATGAGAATTTGTATAGATGAGAATTTATTTGGAAAAGGATTTCTTTGGATAAGGATTTATTTAAATAAGGATTTATTTAGATGAAAATTTGTTTGGATAATGATTTATTTAGATAAGTATTTGTTTGATAAGGATTTGTTGAGATAAAAATTTATTTGAATAAGGATTTATTTAGATAAGAATTTCTTTGGATAAGTATTTATTTAGATGAGAATTTGTTTAGAAGTGGATTTATCTGGATAAGGATTTATTTGGATAATAATTTATTTAGAAACAGAATTATTTAAATGAGAAGTTGTTTGGATGAGGATTTTTTCTGAATAAGAATTGGCTATGGTTAATAATTTATCACCTGAATTGGTTATGAATGAATATAGATATAACTAAAGGACTGTTTATTTACTACAGATAACAATAATTTTAAAAATTGTATTTATCTTAAATATTAAATTTATAAGAGGGCCATTCGCAATTTTTTTCAAAAATTTAGGCTAAATTATAATTTTACAATTTTCAGGGGGCATTTTTGCAAAATAAACTTATTTATAAAATTTAAAAACCTCGGGGGTTGTTTTTGAACAAATTTTAGACTTGTTCACAAATAAACATTTTGAGGGACTTATGTGCGAAAAATTGAAATTCTAAGGGTTTTTTTACAAATATGAAAATTTAAGGGGTTTATTCCTAAATTCTAAATTTTATTGTGACTAATTTATAATTTTAAGGTTTTGTTAAATATTTTTATAAAATTTTTACCTAAGGGACCAATTTGTAAAAAAAATCCGGCTAAGGACCCATTTATGAAAATTTTTTCAGTTCAAGGACTTATTTACAAAATTCTTGCATTCTTTCATTTTGGCTCATATTTTAAATAAATTTTAGGTCCAATTTTCGTCGAAATATCCATCTTACTTAGCCCATTTGGATTAGCCTACGGGAGCCAAAATTTTCCACTAATTTTGGTCCAAATTGAGATTAATTTTTAGTCAAACTCGAACACGATATAAGTTTGACCGAGTCCCACATTTGAGACATAATTTAGTAGCATACAAATATCAATTTTAATGATATTTCAATCAAATCTGACTGTGGTAAAAATTACCTCAAATACTATCCTACTATGCTATTGCTACTACTATATTGCTACAAATACTACTATAATACAACTACTACATTACAAGTATTATATTACTACTATCCTACTGTACCACCATTCTATCTGATGATACTGCTACACTATACTACTATACTACTACTGGACTACTACTATTGTTACTATACTACTATTGTACTACTATTACTCTACTACAAATACACTACTATTGTTGCAAATAATATCTTACTATTACTATTATAATAGCATTACTTTATAATTGCTACAATTGTACTATGATTACTATAGTATTACTACTATTATTTTACTACTGCTATACTACTATGATTATTATTACTTTTATTGTCATACTACTAGTATAATACTAATATACTACTATTGTGCTACTACTATACTACTTCTACTACTATATTACTATATTGTGACTCCACTATTACTACTACCATACTACCCTATTACTACTACTACTACTATAATACTATTATTGTTGTACCACTACAATACTACTAGACTACAACTATATTATTACTACTATACTTATATAGTTCTTCTATCATACTAATATATTACAACTACACAAATAGTACTACTATATGACTCCTATACTAATACTATTTCTATTATTATAGTACAATAGCACCTGTACTATTATACTCCTATTTTATAACTACTATACTACTACAACTATTACTACTACTATACTACTATTATAGAAATTTTATATTATTATTATACTATTATACTACTACTCCAATGCTACTTCTAATACTACTACAACTATACTACTATTATACGAGTAGTTCTACACTACTATTAGTAGTTCTACACTACTATTAGTAGTATACTACTATTAGTAGTATACGACTATTACTACTATATTATTGTTATTATATGATTAGTACAACTACTATACTACAAAAACTACTAATAGCAAAATTACTATAATTATACTAATTATACTATTTTTACTACTATATTAATACCATAATACTATTATAATGCAATGTTATGACTACGATATTACTATTTTAGTACTATTATATTACTACTATACTATTATATCATTAATACTACTTTGTTATTACTAGTACCACTATAACTATACTACTACAGCTATGCTAGTAGTTCTATACTATTACTATCGGTAGTGTACTAATATTATTATTATATTACAAATATTGTACCATAAGTACTACTTATATACGACAAAGACTACTAAAATTGGTACTACTACAATTATACTAATTCTACTATTACTACTATACTACTACAATAACAACTACACTACTGCAATACTACAATTTTATAACAACTATACTACTACAAATAGTACTACTACTATACTACTATTATAGTACTGTTACATTACTATTATATTACTATAGCATTAGTACAACTATACTACTACTAGTATTACTATACTTATACTAGTAGTTCTATACTATTATTGGTAGTATACTGCCATTATTTGTAGTATATTGCTATTACTATACTACTATTATTATACTATTAGCACAACTATACTTGTACTTGCATTACTATATTAGTACTACCACTATTACTATCACTATTATTATTAATGCTACTACTATACTACTACTGCTACTGCCACTATACTATAACTACTAATACTAAATTATATTAGTACAACTATACTACTATTATTATAATATTATGCCACTATACTATTATCCTACTACTAGTAATACTACTAATATAGTAGTACTATTATCATACAGATATGACACTACTATAGTACTAATATACTACTATACTACTACTATTATACTACTATTATAGTTCTACTACTACTATACTATTACAACTAATATATTAGTACTACTGCTATTTCTACTACTACTATACTATTGCTACTGCTAGTATTATTATTACATGGTAGTGATGCTATAATACTGTTTCATATTACTCTATTATACTATTATATTATTATTACTATTATATTACTACTATATTACTGCTACTACTATTCTACTACTTTCAGTACTACTACTATACTGCAATTATACTATTACTATTATGATACTACTTCTATACTATCAATATACTATTATTATTACCCCTACCTACTACTACTGTATTATAATACAACTACTATGATGTTACTATTATTAGAGGTGTTAAATGGATAATGTCTGGTAGGAACGGTCCATTGTATCATACTACCGGAAGTATTTCAAATTGTGTCCAACATGTCCCTAAATAATAGCATGTCATGTTGAGCATGACTCATGGAGAAAAAAAAATGGTGTTAAGTACGACCTGTGGCCTATAAGCCTATGGGCTGCACCATGCCTGGCTCATTTCTTAAAAAAAATTGATATATATATATATATAACTAGTAGTAAGTTATAGCATAGTAGTTAAGGTTCTTGGACTTTCTTCCAAGGACTATGGTTCAATTATGGGTCAGAGAAATAGAATCTAATAATAGGTTGTGATAACTTATTGGATTATCATGCCCGGTCTAATTATTCCGCTGATCATGCCTGGCCCGTGGGATGCCTGGGGATTGCTAGGCCCAACCCACATATCTGTCATGCTAGACATGACCTGAATATAGTAGATTTCGGGCTGTGCCAGGCTATCCCGCAGGCCACAGGCCCATTTTAACATGTTTAGACACTACCACTTCTATTTCTATTATTATACTACTATTAATATTACTATATTTACTGTAATACCACTTCTACTGGTATTATCCTACTATTACTACTATAATACTACTACAATTATTAAGACTATAATATTATACTATAATACTTTATAGTACTACTATTATATTATAGTTATACTATTACTACTACTACTAATATTGCTATATTACTACACAATTATACTACTACTACAACTATACTACTATATTACTACCTTATATTATTTTTACTACAACTACTATATTAATATACTGCTATACTATACTACTATAACTACTATATTACTATACTATTATATTAATATACTACTATATTATTACTACTATAACAGTCCTATTGCTATTGCTACTACTATACTACTTGACCACCATATATCATCAACCATAATCCTTGTATTCTAAAGCACATTGTAGGTGGTCAAAAACTTACTTTTGTTTATTAATAAGTCTCTGGTGGACTGATACCCTTATTTGTGACAATAGATTCTCAACTTTATCAATGAGGTTTGACATAATAATATTTGGCCTTAATCCATTGAATGGGTTTGGCCTTTGCTACCTAGGAGGACTTAGTCTTTGCCCTTGGGTGAGAGGTCTGTACCCCGTAAATGAGAGGTAAGTATAGTAGTTGTATAGTATAGTAGTAATATAGTAGTAGTAATAATATAGTAATAATAGTAGTATAATATTAGTATAGTAGTGGTATTATAGTAATATGGTGGTAGTGGTAGTAGTAGTCTAGAATAGTAATAGTAGTAATATAGTGGTAGTATGATAGTAGTCGTAATATAGTAGTAGTATTAGTATAGTATTATTAGAGTAGTAGTAGAAGTATATTAGCATAGTATACTAGAATGGTATAGTAGTATAGTAATAGTAGCAGTAAAATAGTATTATAGTAACACATTATAGTAGTATGGTATAGTGATATAATAGTAGATAATAGTAGAAGCATATTACTATATTAGTAATAGCGGTAGCAATAGTAGTAATATACTACTATTATGATAGTACTATAGCAGAAGTATAATAGTAGTATAATTATACTAGTAGTAACATGAATAGTAATTATAGTAGTAATCTGGTAAAAGTAGTAGAAGTATGGCAGTAGTAGTATATTATTATAGTGGGAATATAGTAATACAATATTAGTATAGTAATAGTATAGTAGTAATAATAGTAATAGTATTAATACTCATATAGTGGTAGTAGAATACTAGTAGCATAATAGTAGTAATATTGTAGAATATTAGTACTTGCAGTAGTACTAGTATAGTAGTAGCAATATCATAGTAGTACAGTAGCAATATACTATTAAAAGAGTAGTTGTTGTAATATTAGTACAGTAGTAGTATATTAGTGATATAGTTGTAGTATAATAATAGTAAGAATATTATAGTATAGTAGTCGTAGTAGAGGCAACATTAGTATAGTATTAGAAGTATAGTAGTAGTATAACAGTAGTACAATAATAGTATAATATTATATTAATAGTAGTACAGTAGTAATATAGTATAATAATTGGATTAGTAATAGTTATATAGTAGTAATAGTAGCAGTACAGTGATAGTAGTAGTATAGTAGTAATAGCACAATAATTTTATAGTATAATAGTAGGACTAGTAGTAATATATAAGTATTAGTAGCAGTATAATAACAGTAGTTGTGTAGTAGTATCATAATATAGTACAGTAATATAGTGTAGTATTATAGTAGTAGTGATAGTATGGTAGAAATAATATTAGTAGTGCTAATAGTAGTAGTAATATAATAGTAATAGTACTGTAGTAGTAATAATATAGTGTTTGTATTTGTTGTTCTTGTTGTTATAATAGTAGTTGTAGTATAGTAACAGCAATATAGTACTATAGTAGTAGTAGGTTGCAGCTATAGTAATAGTACAGTAAACATATAGTAATATAGTAGCAGTATATCATTATAATTGTATAAGTATTAGTAGTAGTATAATATTAGTAGTAATAGTAATATAGTAGTAGTAATATATTGTTATGGTAGTAATAGTAGTAAAAAAAATAGTAATATAGTTGTAGTAGTATCACTAATATAGTACTCGTAATAATAGTACTATTATAGCAGTAATTGTAGTATAGTAGTAGTATAGTATTATGGTTATAGTATGGTAGAAGTTTTGTAGTAGAAGTAGCAATTGTTCTGATACTAGTATTGTTATAGCATATTAGTTGTGCTATAGTAGTAGTATAGTAAACGTAGTAGTAATAATATAAAAGTAGGAGTTGCATGACAATATATTAGTAGTATAGTAGTAGTAGTTTAGCATAATAGTACTACTAGTAGTAGTAATATAATTATTGTAGTATTAGTAAAGTGGCAATAATAGTATAAGTATTGTAGTACAGTTGTAATATAGTAATATAGTAGTAGTATTAATAGTAATAGTACTATAGTTGAAATAGTGATATTAATACTATATTAGTAGAATTCATATCATACAAGTACTTGTATATCAGTAGCAGTAGAACTATATTAGTAGCATAGTAGTATTTGTTGTAATAATAATTATGGTATTATAGTACTACTATTAGTATAATAGTAATATAACAAGAGAAGTGGTATAACCGTAATAGTATAGTAGTATAATTATGCACATAGTACGTCTCAAGTATTAGATTGGTAGTTGTACTGACCTCTTCTATTTGAGAGGTCATTAGTTTGAGACTTGCTTAAAGCACAACTATAGTGGCAAATTCTAGTTGCTCAAAAAAAAATATATCAATAGTATAGTTATAGTATAAGAGTAGTATTAGTATAGTGGTAGTGTAGTAGTAGAGATATATTACTAATACTAGTATAGTACTATATTATAGTAGTGGTAGTTCTATGGTAGTAGTTTAGTAGAGGTGGTAGCATAGTAGTATAGCATAATACTACAGTAGTAGTAGTAGTATACGAATAATATAATTATGTAGGACAATAGCATAGTATTTTACAATAGCGGTAGTACAGTGTATTAGTGCTATCAATTGCTGTATTATACCAGTAATAGTAGTTATTAAAGTATAGTATAGTGGTAATATAGTAGCAATAGTCTTAGTATAGTAGTTATATATTAGTAGTAGTATTGTATCAACAGTAATCGAGGTAGTGGTATAGCATATTAGCAATATAGTAGAAATAATATTAGTATAGTTATTATATAATAAAAATAATAGTATAAAAATATAGTGTAGTAGGACAATATAGTAATATTGTAGAAGTATGTTATGATATTATACAAGTAGCATAGCATAGTATTTTTTCTAGTTGTAGAAGTAATAGTATAACAGTTGTAGTTGTAGTGGTATCATTGTAATAGTAGCATACTCGTATAGTAGCAAATATTGTAATAGTAGTATAGTAGCATTAGCATATTTTTATTAGACTAGTAGTAGCAGTAGTAAATTGTATGGCAGTCTTATAGTAGTCGTATAGTAGTAGTAGTAGTCAGAGTAGTAGTAGTGGTATAACACTAGCATAGTACTAGTATTAGTAGTAGTTATTGTTATAAAAACTATTATGGGATTATGGTGACCAATTTAGACTAAAGGTCAGCCTATGAGCTCACATGAAAATCTATTCAAATGAAAGACTAGCTTGCAGGGCTTGCTTGAATGTCTAATCGGTTTAGTGTTTGCCTTTGGGCTCGTCCAAAAATCAAACTCATACTAAAGGCTAGCCTATGAGCATGCCTAAATGTCCAATCAACTAAAGGATCACCTAAGGGGATGCCTAAAAGTTTAATTCAATTAATGGCTAGTCTATGGGTAGCCTAAAAGCCAAAGAAACTTAAGATCAGCCTGCAGGCATACTCAAAGTCATGATGATTATTTGAGGGCTCTCAAAGTAAGATAAACTAGATAGATATAAATTGTTTAAATGGATTAATCACATTGGACTCAATTATTTGGCTGAAACAACTAAACCAAACAAAAGTTACTTGAACAAAACACCAAATGGACTTGAATGGATTAAAACAAATGGACTAAAACTAGCCCAAATGAGTAGAAAAGCTTTGCCAGTTGACTGACTTGTCATACTCAACCATGATTAATTAATTTGAGAAAAAACACATGGTTTACGCAAAGATCATATCCTCACTTTATAATTTAAGAATTTAAATTCAAAATCATAAAAGTTATGAAAATAAGAGAGGAAGAGGGAAGTGCATGATAATCGCCGCTGCCCCACTCTTGTGCACTTGAAATATAACTAGATGGACCTATTTTGATCCTTGTTGGATGCTGATAATTTAGCTTGACTTTAGGGTGTTGTTGACTATTTTTGTTTGTGTTAGTAGACCCTTTTAAGATCTGAAGTTCATTAACTATATTATGCTTGTTGTCAGTTGGCTTCTTTTGATATTTGATTTGATAATCAATGGCCTCTTTGGCATGTTTTCGATTAAGTTTGAAGCATTGTCAATGGCTTTTGAGCACATGTTGGCTTAGCTTTAAAGTGTGGCTAATGACTTTAAATATGTTATCAATTGACTTCTTTCGAACATGATATCTAGCTGATTGACTAAGCAAGTTCAAGCTTGCTTTTAGTTTAGTTTGGTTTGAAATGGACTATGGTATTGGCTGATGGTGACCATTTCTATTTTATAATCAATAGCTTTGAT
Source organism: Trichopus zeylanicus subsp. travancoricus (assembly GCA_005019695.1). Taxonomy (NCBI): domain Eukaryota; kingdom Viridiplantae; phylum Streptophyta; class Magnoliopsida; order Dioscoreales; family Dioscoreaceae; genus Trichopus; species Trichopus zeylanicus. Next base: position 1,294,029 of record RXID01019385.1, on the reverse strand, counting down.
TATATTTGAAGTGTCACCAATGGGTTTCATCTGATGTTGGATGAGCTTGAAGTGTGTCCAATGACTTTATGCATAATTCTAGTTGACTTCTTTTGAACAAGGCATTTGGTTGACTGATTAAGTGAGTTTAATCTTACCTTTAGTTTAATTTGAAATGGGTAGCAACTTTGGCCTATGTTGACCATTTTTTATTTGATAATTGATGACCAACTTGGCATGTTATCGATTATGTTTGAAGCATTGCCATTTACTTTTGAGCATGTGTTGGCTTAGCTTCCAAGTATGGCTAACAATTTTAAGTGTGTTACTAGTTGACCACATTCAAATATGGCATATGATTGACTGACTAAGTGAGTTCAAGCTTGCCTTAGGTTTGATTTGATTTGAAGCCTTGGCTTGTGCTAATCATCTTCAATTAGAGAATTAACAATCCCATTATTATGTCGTTGATTAACTTTGAGGTGTTGCCAACAACTGTGAGCATATTGTAGATTTAATCTTTGATCCAACCCTGATTAGGTTCTTGATGGATCTCGATTCAATATGTTACTATATTTGGGTTCAACCTAAGTGGACCCTTACTAGGTTTAGGTTCAAGCCTTAATAGACTTGGGTTCAAGTCCAAGATGTTTTGATTCAACTTTGTTCTGGTTTAGGTTCAACCTAATTTTGGTTCAAGTTTGACTTGGTTTAAGTTAGGTTTGACCTAGTTCTAGTTCAGGTGTAACCTAGTGTAGAGCTGAAATTCTCAACCTAGGATGGTGAAGACCCTACGAAGTAATCTTGAAATAACAAATGAAAAATATATGTTGGTTTAAGTGAGCAATCAAGTGTTGTGAGAACATGACTTCCCAATAGGCACAAGCACCTACCGTTAATTACTATGATAGTTGTTAGGAACCTCCCAAAGTAAGGAACCTAGCTAATAAAATAGAGACACCGAAGGAAGAAACATGATTGATTGATTCAACAAAAGGTGTACACGGTATAAGTAAGAGCATACTCTCATATTACAATTTAAGGAATTTAAACTCACAATAATGAATGACATGAAATAAGTAAGGGGATGAGAAAAAGCTTGATGCTCACTACTGCCCCGCTTCCATGTTCTAAATCAAGTTGAACTTGAGTCAGATGGTTGCTTGATTTGAAATTTGGTAGATGTTAATGACTTGGCTTGATTTCAATGTGTGGCAGACTATCTTGGCTTGTGTTAGTTGACCCCATTAAGATCTAGAGTTTTACTGGAAACTTTCCATCTGTTGTTAGTTAACTTTTATTGATTCTTGTCATGAGAAAATAATTAATGGCCTTAGCTTATGCTAGTCATTTTCAATTTAATAATCAACAGTCTCTTGGTGTGCTATCAATTAGGTTTGAAGCATCACCAATGCTTTTGGAGTTGGTTTAGCTTTAAAGCATGGCTGATGACTTTAACTGTATTATCGGCTGACTTTGTTTGATAATTGATGGCCTCATTGGCGTGTTGTCGATTAGGTTTGAGACATCACCAATGACTTTTAGGTTTTGTTTAGCATGAAAGCATCGTTGATGACTTTAAGCATGTTATAGGTTGGCTTTATTTGATAATTGACAACCTCATTGGTATGTTGTCAATTGCATTTGAGGCATCTCTAATGGCTTTTCGAGCTGGCTTAGCCAAGCACCTTCAATAGCTTTTAGGATTGGTTTAGCTTTCATGTTTGGCTTGACTTAGTTTAGAATTCTATTCAAACTTATTATGGTTTTGATCAAATGAGAGTTCTCTTCAAACTTATTGTGAGTTCAAATGTGGATTGACTCAATTTTGGGTTCTATTTGAATTTATTGTGGTTTGACTCAATTTAGAGTTCTCTCCAAACTTGTTGTGGTTTATTTCAATGTAGTCTGACTCAACTTAGAGTTCTATTTGAACTTGTTATAGTTTAGTTCAAATGCAATTTGACTCAATTTTGAGTTCTATTCGAACTTGGGGTGGTTGTGGTATGACTCAACTCAAAATTCTATTTTAAATTATTATTGTTTAACTCAAATATGGTTTGACTCAATTTAGTGTTCCATTTAAACATATCGTTGTTTAGTTCAAATGTGATATAACTCAATTTAGGGTTCCAATCAAACTTGTTGTGATTTAGATTGAATGTTATTTGACTCTATTTAGAGTTCTATTTGAACTTATTGTGGTTTAGTTTGAATATGGTTTGACTTAATTTAGAATTCTATTCAAACTTGTTGTGGTTTAGTTCCAATGTTATATGATTTAATTCAATTTTAGTTGGAATTTATTGTGATTTCAAATAGTTAGTGTTCAATTTTGATTTGCTTCGATTTAGTTTGCATGTTGTTTAACTCAATTGGAGTTTAATTTAAACATGTTTTGATTCCAGATTAACTCAATTCCAACTAGAATTGACCAAGGTTTGGACCGATCACTTTTGGGCTACTGATCACCCAAGAGAGAATCTGCAGTTTCTTGGTTCACTAGAATCAGTCGACCGATTGAGAGTATCATTCAACTAGGAGAACTTTGCTAGTTATGGTTGAGCATGACCGGTCAATCAGCCGACAGAGAGCTTTCTACTCATTTAGACTAAATTTTGCCCATTTATTTTTATCCATTCATGTTTATTTGGTGCTTTGTTCAAGTCACTTTGGTTTGGTTTATTTATTTTAGCCAAAATAACTTGAGTTTAATATAGTTGAGCCATTTAAATAATTTATGTTTATCAATTGTATTTTGGTTTCAGAGCCCTCACACTATCATAATGATTTTGGTGAACCTGCAAGTGGAACTTAAGTTGCTTTCAGCTTTCAGGCTACTCATAGCCTAGCCATTAGTTGATTTAGACTTTCAACCAAGCCCATAGGCTATCCTTTAGTCAATTAAACTTTTAGGAGTGCCCGCAGGCTAGCTTTTAATAAGAGTTTGATTTTTGAATGAGTCTGTAGGCTAACCCTAAATTGATTGGACTTTTAGGCGACCCGGGCAAGTTGGCGTTTCATCTAAATAGACTTTTAGGTGAACTCGCAAGCTGACCTTTAGTTTGAATTGGCCATTATTATACAATAACAATTATCACTATTACTAATACTCTATGACTATGATACTACTATTGCTATATCACTACTATATGACTACTATACAACTTTTACTACTATACGAGTATGGTATTACTAAAATACTACTACTACTATTACAACAATAACTATTATACTATTACTTCTACTACAAGTACAAGTACTATACTAAACTGCTAGTATAATATTATGCTGTAATACTACAATATTACTATATTGTACTACTATATTACACTTTTATACTACTATTATTATTACATAACAACTATACTAATGCTACTTCTACTATATTGATAATACACGATACCACTACCTCGACTACTGCTAATACAATACTACTAATATTATATAAGTACTATACTAATGCTATTACTAATATACTATTACTATTTTATGCTACACCTACTACTAGTATAATACAACTCTTATTAGTAATATTATACTATACTATTGCTATAGTAAAATACTATGTTGTTGTACTATACAACTATATTACTATTATGCTACTACTACTACTATACTGTTATTCTATATTAATATACCACTAATACTACTATACTATTATCATAGTACTATCGTTACTACTTTACTATCATTATAGTGTACTACTATACTAGTATTAGTAGTATACTTCTATTATTATACTGCTACTACATTACTAATATTACTACAACTATATTACTAATATAATTTTTTTTTAGCAACTAGGATTTACCACTAAAGTCATACTTTAAGCAAACATAAAAGAGATTAATATAACCACCAAGCCAACACTTGAAGTAAATTACTAGCACAATTATACTATCATACTACTACGATTATACTATTGCTACTATTGTATTGTTATTATACTACTAGTAGTAGTACACTACCATAATTACTATTACAATAACTACTACTATACTACTAACATACTTCTACTACTATTAATATACAAGTACTACTACTATATAACTTCTACTAATATAGTACCAGTATTACAATTACAACTATAGTACCAGTACCACTACTAATATTACTACTATATTAGTATATTATAACTATACTTCAACAACTATACAATTATTGTTACTTCACTTATACTGCTACAATTATATTACTACTAGTAGTAGTACTATTATACTAAACTACTACAACTATACTATTACTACTATATTGCTATACGATTCCTATTTCTATATTACTACTATTACTTCTACTTTTACTATGCCCTACTATAGCACTACTAATATTCGACTGTTGTACTAGTATAAATACTACTGCTGCTTCTACTGTTATACTTCTACTATACTAAGAGAATACAATTATTATACTAGAATTACTGCTATATTAGTACTACTATTATTATTACTAAATTAGTACTACTGTTACAACTATATTACTACTACTTTTACTATTATTACTATCATAAAAATATGCTGCTACTACTATACTGATACTATTAACGTTATACAATAAATAATACTTGTACAACTATACTATTTTATTACTACTATATTACTATATTGTCATTGTACTATTACTACAACTGCAACTTACTACTACTATAGTAGTATTATACTATTGTTACTATACTACAACTACTGCTACAACAACAACTACTATTACTGCTACTAAACTAGTATTATTACAATACTATTACTATACTATTACTATTATTAATACTACTAATACTACTACTGCTATACTGTCACTACTACTATATTATTACACTATACTATTGTGCTATATTACGATATCACTATACAACTAATACTATTATACTAATACTAATACTAATATATTACTACTAGTATTACTATTATACTATAGACTATTATTCTACTACTGCAATACTACTACTATCCTGTACTGCTACTATTAATACTATATTACTACTACTAATATTATTATTATACTATATTATAACCGTATTACTACTATACCAGTACTACTATATTACTACTATATTAGTAGTACTATACTAATTCTACTACTACTACTATATTATAATACTCGTACTAGGTATTACCAATATACTTTCATGCTACTACTCTACTACAACTAGTATTATTACTATACCACAATTATAGTACTAATATACTACTATTATACTAATACTATAACTACCATTGCTTTTAGTCATATATTGCTGCTATACTACAATAATATTGTTACTACTATATTAGTAATACTGCGAGTACTATTACACTATACTATTACTACTATAACATTGCTCTCATACTTGTATGACTATACTACTAATATCACTACTAATAATTCTACTACACTATGACTGTATTACAACTATACTAGTGGTACTACACAACTACGATACTAGTACTAATACTACTAGTGTTATTTCTACTATACTAATACTGTATTACTATACTACCACAATAATAATATACCAGTACTGCTATATTACTACTATTGTTACCAGATTACTAATATAACTACTATTACTATAGTAATGTTACTGTTAGTACTACTATACTTCTATTATACTATTACTATAGTACTACTATATTACTAGTATAACACTACTGTTGCTACCGCTATTACTACTATAATAATATATTTTGGCTATTGTACTATTGTTATTATTATATTATTATACTATATTACTATTTTACTGCTACTATTATTATACTACTATACCATTCTACTATACTATAGTAGTATATTTTTACTACTACTATAATAATACTATACTAAGACTATTACTGCACTATGACAACTACCATATTATTACTACACTACTACTACTATTCTACGACTACTGTTACTACTACTACCATACTACTATACTACCACTACTATCGATATAGTACTACTGGTATTACTAGCACTACTATTATAGTAGACTACTGCTATACTACTATACTATACTATTAGTACTACTATACTACTATACTATACTTTTCTACTACTACTATACTACCACTATAATACTAATATTATACTACGGCTACTACATTACTACTATAATATACTACTACTATTATGTTACTACTATACCATACTACTAGAACTACTGTTACTGCTATACTACTACTACTATTAGCACTATTAGTTTGCTATATTAATACTATACTATAATACTATACTATTGCTATATTACTACTATGATTACTAATATACTATTACTACTACTACTATACTACTACTATACTACTAGTACTATTTCTATATACTATTACTACTAGTATACTATTACTATACTACTACTATTTCTATTACTTATAGCTACTATACCACTATAATACTACTGCTATACTGCTTCTACTATTATATTGATATTATACTACTATTACTACTACTACTATATTGCTACTATAGTACTATTGTCATACCACTTCTATACTACTACTACTACTATATTGCTATACAACTACTTCTGCTGCAACTAGTATACTAATACTTTTATACTATTAGAATACTACTACTACTATACTACTATTTTACTGTTAGTACCACTGCTACTACTTGTACTATCACTAAACCACTACTACTATTATAGTACTATTAGTAATGCTACTATTGTACCATGCTACTACTACTACTTTTCTACTTATACTATGAGGCTACTACTAATACTACTACTCTACTACTAGACAACTACTAGACAACTATAATACTACTATTATACTATTTTTATGCTAGTATGCAACTACTATAATACTATCTTGCTATTACTACAAATATACTACAACTACTACCATTACAATTATTGCTATTACTATAATATTATACTATTATTATTATTACTACTAACACTATACTACTGCTACTATATTTATGCTATATTAGTACTACTATACTTGATTATGCACTCAAACCATTTGAAATTCTCATTTATTTTTTTAGGATTATTCTTCGGGGTATCTCTATATCCTAGGTGGCTGATTTTGGCTCCAAAAATTCTTACCACTACTATATTTCTACTACTAATATACTATTGTTGCTCCAACTATACTATTATAGTACTAATGCTAGTATATTACTACTTCTAATATGCTCTACTACTGCTATACTACTCTACTACTGAGAACTATCACTAATATACGACTACTACTTAACTATTTACTACTATTACTAATTGTATTATTATACTTGATGATACGCTTAGTTGAAAAATAGTTGACTGAAAGCAAATGGGAAATCACCTCGCTAGTATTATTATAGTCTATCTAGCAAAAACGCATCTCGTGTCCTATGGTAAGATTTGACAAGCTCAACCCATATTTGGATATGATTTAATATTTATGGAATCCTGGTGGCAAGAATCCCTAAAAAATCATTAGCAAAAAATTTGGGAGTGATGGCAGCCAAATAAATAGAGTCTAGAATAAGTACGACTAAGATTACAAAATTATAGATCTACTCAAAGGCCTTCTTAGCCTATAAAACATGTAGTAGCCATGAAGGTAAGGGACTTTCTCTCACTCTGAGAAAATAAATCAATGAGAACCTTTACAACTTAAGTGTCAGAGTGGCCATCATCAGAGAAGCTCCCGGCTATCCTCCTTATAGTTCTTTCTTCTTTTTGCGTATTAGCAGCAGGACAATCTAGCATATCAAATCTTGAAGTCTCCCAATCTAGAATTGATATTCAATTGGGATTCATCAATAATTGACAATTTTATTAAGATCTGCTTTGCCTCCCTTCTCTGTTAATTTTAAAGACCTTCAATAGCCTTTTGACAATGCCACCTAGAGCACTAAGGCCCTCATCAGCCAAGAATTTGATCGGAGGGTAAGTAGCCCTAGGATCAGTGAAGGCGTGCAACTTATTTTTCAAGCTAGGTGGACCAATATAGCAAGCCAACTCTGTGGCCCAAACATAGCCATAATCCCTGGGACCCTATTTACAAATAGTCCCTAAGGATTCGATAGGTCTCTCTTGCCTGGTGGAATAGCATGAGTTTCAAACTCTAGATACCATTATTTAACAAATGACATAGTTGCTTGAGGTCCATGCATAAGCCATGCAAAACTTGTAGGCCTAGCAATTGCAAAATTAGGCTGAAATGACGTGGTGCTCGGGGCTCATAACACCCTGCAATAGGTTCCAATTCAAGCTTTGTTGCCAGCCTAAGGCACTATCATAAACCAACACCCTAAATAATAATTACATCTTGGTTCCCATGTAGAGCACCATCAATGGGTCACCATGATCGCTAGGCCACAATTTCACTTTAGTACTATGTTTTGAGAGATTATTAATGATATGGCCTAACTTATGATCCAACTGATGATGCCACATATTGCATGCAAGAGAGTTAAGCACTAGACGAGGAAAAATCAAGGTTCTCAATAGAGGCCATGCTATATCTTATTTGGGGAATGTTATGGACGTTGACTCACCCTCAACAACTAGGGTACAATACTCCTCTAATTCTTTATATTGCAAACTCCTAAGTGTAGATGATGTTCCACCAGTCTCCCTAAAAAGTGTATGATGGCTCAAAGAACCTAGTTAATCATGTTAGTACCTTCAGGAATGTCATGATTCTACAAGAAGTATGAGACTCTACCATGTGTAAAGCTTTCCCAATAATGTTGCAAGGCCACACCCACACCCCCACCTACCTTGTTGCCATGCTTGAATACCATGCCATTAGAGGAAGGGGCAAGGAGCCTCCTAATGGTGGTGCCAACCGAAGAAGAAGCTAGGCCACATTGGCTTGGCAAAACTAATGAAGAACTAGAGAAAAGGAAGATGGGCTAGTGGGGACCTTTATATAAAGAGCTTAGGTGCCACGGTCTATCGTCCACCATGGTTCCCACTATACCACAATGAACCTCTCGAACAGCACAGTCAACTTCCTTGGGTCTCACACAATGGAGAACGGTCTACGTGAGCGACTTTTCTGCAAGGCTCCTTCTAATAAGGTGATGTTCAGGGCTAGCCTGATGGTCTTCTGGGCCTCTTTTGGTCCCTTGAGAAGCTTCCCATCTTTAAGGTAAGAGATATTGGGATCTATCCAATAGGGCTCTGCATCCACTGTATTCACCTCAATGGTTTCTGACTAGCTTGGTTGCTGAAGATTCTCCATAATGATTTGCCTTGGTACCAAATGTGAAGAAGCTAAATCTAGTTGAGGTACCTAGCAAATTCTCTATGTTGCTATTTCGGGGTACCTAGCAAATTTCCACTTGGTCTATTTTTTCCATAAGCTTCGATACCTCAAATAGGTACTAGAAAATGGTTGTGTCTTTTACCTTGTACTCTCCAATGACCTACAAACACATAGGTTATGAGTTGTTAAATACCTTTAATTTTTTAGCTCATACACCTCGCACCATATGCAATCTAAGGAGGAATGCTTAGTACTCCATGGCATTGTTTGAACCCTTGAGTTTAAGCTAGGCTAAATACTCAGCCACTCTCACATATGAATTCTGAAAGATAGCATCAATATTGCAACTTGACTTGCAAGATGTGCCATCTACCTAAACCTCCCATGACTCAGACTTTAATTCTGCCATGTATTAGATCAATAAGTTCACTGAATTCAGCCTAGGCTTTGATAGCCTTCCATGCCTCGAAGGTGGCATCAAAACTTAACTTGATGGACCACTTCAGCAACATTCCTTGGGCTTTTGGCTTTTGCAATATCTGCCAAAGTGGGAGATTGGTGAGCACTATAACCAAGTGCACTTGAAAGTAAGGGTGGGTCTATCGGGTTGCCAACATCAAGGTGTATGCTAACTTTTTTAACGAGGGCAACAAACCTCTACGCTTGTGAGTACATGACTCACATAACATATAGGGTGTCATTTTCTACACTGGTCACTTATTAAAATTAAATAGATCACCTCGTCCAATGTAGCTATATAAAGGAAGAATACTATATTTATCTTAGGTCCACTAGTAAGGGTGGTTTGGCTAAGTGCTTTTTGAGCTCTTCAAAGGCTCAGTCACATTCTTCCATCCATTTGAATCTATAGCTTTGCTTGAATGCCTTAGAAAAGGGCAAGCACTTCTCTCTAGATCTATATAGGAAGTGATTGAGTACCACCAGGTGACCCATTATCCTTTGTATCTCTTTGATGGAGCTCAGAGACTTCATTCTCATAACTGCTTCAATCTTTTTAGGGTCGGCTTCTATTACACATTTTGAGACTAAGTAGCCAATGAACTTTCTTGAGCCTATCCCAAAAGCATACTTGTTTGGCTTTAGCTTCATCCTAGACATTTGAAGTATGTCTAAATCTCTTCTTGATCCTTTGTATGCCTATCAATGTGGAGGATTTCCACTAGCATATCATCAACATATATTTCCACATTCATATCGAGTTGAGGCTCGAAAACTTTTCACCATTCTTTGGTATGTTTCCCTTATGTTCTTTTGCCCAAAAGGCATTGGAACATAATAGAGCATACGTTCATATGTGATGAAGGTAGTTTTCTCCTTGTCTTTGAGATGCATCCCAATATGATGGTAGCTTGAGAACACATCCAAGAAAGCTCAAGAGATGGTGGCCTAAGGTAGAGTACATGAGTTGCTCAACTTAGACAAAGGATAACTATTCTTCAGGCATACTTTATTCACATCAGTGAAATCAATGCACATTCTCCATTTGCCATTAGATTCTTTTACTATTACCATGTTTGCCAACCACTCAAGATAGTGAACTTCCCATATAAATCCTTTATTGAGAATTTTACCCACCTCTGTAGTGATAGCCTTTTGGCATTCATGGGCAAAGTACCTTTTATTCTACTTGACTGGCTTGTGATTTTCTATTACCGTGAGTTTGTGTTGTGCCACAGAAGGGTCAATATCTGGGAGATCCTCAGGGCCCCATGCAATGACATCTTGGCCCCTTCTTAAGAATTCTTGCAATTTGATATGTAAGGGCTCTATGAGGTTCACCCATGCTTGAGTATCCTCCTTGATGTTTCATTGATGTTTCATTGAGTATCCTCCCTCCTTTAGTTTAGTGATGGATTCATTGATCTCTACTACTGTCGGTTCCTTACTTTTGTAGCTAAAACTATTTTGCTAGTAGGGAGCATCATACTTCATAATGAGACTTTAGTCTCCTCATGCATCACCTATGTTATGTTTAGTAGGACACCTCAGGACTAAATAAAAAGTTAAAATTATTGCTTGGAGCTGATTGAGTGCTAGTCATCCCAATATTATGTTATGGGTAGAACATTTCTAAAACACCATAAACTTTAATTTAGTTGTGGTATTCCTTGGATCTTCTCCAATAATGAGGAGTAAGTTGATCATTCCAAGTGGGGTGACTGAGTGCCTTATGAATTCAATGAGCATTTTGATGTATGGCTCCAGTTTCTACTTGGTCTATACTAGATCGTAGGCTCGGGTCAATTGAATATTTACCAAACATCATGTATCTATAATGATATGGTGAGTAGCGTAGCCATCTAGGACCACTGACATCACTAACGCATCATTATGGGGAGTGAAAATTCCTTCTTAGTCCTTGGTAGAGAAGATTATATCTTCGTAGTTAGACTTACAATGGTTTCTCTTATTCTCCACCTTTTTTAAGCTCTCCTGCCCCCCAATGGGGGTTCGGCATTTGCCAGTTGATGCTGAAGCATTGCTTTGAGTCAGTGGGCTAGCTAGGATCATATTAAAGTTTCAATTGATTGGAGGGTTTTGCAACTCGGGAGTAGGGTCCTTTTGGCATGAAGTTCATCGATGATTCTCACATACACAAGTTTCTTCTACACATTCACCTGGGGGGCGAACTACTCGAGGTGGCACTTTTTGAGAAGCATCTTGATTTAATCCTTGATATGCTCGTATTCTTTAGCATCATGACCATAATTATAGTGAAAATGATAATACCTTGATTTGTCGAGGATTTGCTAGTCAATGTGGATAGGTTGGGGCCTTCTCAAGTTGTCTAGGTGCTTAATCTATGACAGGACTTTGGTTCTTGAGTTATTCAATAGAGTATAAGCTTGAAATTCAAGCCTCTACTCCCTCTACTCCCTTTGATTCATTTTCTACCTTTCTAGCTTGGGTGGCTTGTTCGCTAGAGATTCTCTCCTCTTGATGTTGCCATTAAATTCTTTTTCTACCAGGATCACTACTTAAGAATCTATGTGTTCATGGTCTAGTTTGATGAATTTTGCCATGCTATATGGTGGTAGCGGGCCATCTCATGGGCCACTTGAACTTGCTAGATTCCATTAGTGATAATGGTGATGATAATAGAATTGTGTTGCTCAATAACTTTTAGTTAGGCTTTGTTAAATCAAGCTAGATATTCACTTAAGCACTCTCCCTCTTTTTTCTTCAACATTAGGTGTGTAGGTGGGTTCTTTCACCATGAACCAATGAGATAAATTATTCTATAAACTGATTTGCCAAGTCATCAAAATAAGTTATTGTGTACCTTAGAAGTCTAGAGCACCATTCTTTGGCCCTTAGAATCCCTTGATAATGGCATTTTCCTTTTTTCTAATGGAAAATAAACCATTAGCTTTTCATATTTCTTCTTTTATTATGCATTTAGGCTAAGTAGGTTTTTACACTTTGAGGTCAAGTCTAATTCCACTAGACATGTCAAATTTTATAGAGCCAATATTGGCCACCAAGGATAGCGAGAGACCCTAAGAGCAATCCAAAAATAACAAATAAAATTTAAAATGGTTTTAGTGCACAATCAGTTGTAGTAGTATAATATTACTATAGCAATAGTAGCAATAGTAGTAGTCTAGCAATATTTGTATAATAGTAATAACAGTTGTAATAATAGTAGTAGTAGCAGTAGTATAATTGTAGCAATAGTAGTATAGTATTATATGAGTTGCATACTCATATAGTAGTAGCATAGTAGTAGTATACTAGTTGCCTAGTAGTTGTCGAGTAGTAGAGTAGTAGTATTAGCAGTAGTCCTGTAATAGAAGTAGTATAGTAGTATTATAGTACAATAGTAGTGGGACTAATAGTAATATAGTAGTATAGTAGTAGTTGTAATGTACTAATAGTACAAGCAGTAGTACTATACTAATATTAAGATAGTAGTATAATAGTAGTAGTAATTTCTAGTAGTATAAAAGTAGTAGCATACTAGTAGCAGTAGTAATAGTAGTATAGTAGTATAACAGTAACAGTATAAAAGTGGTATAGCAATAGTAATATAATTGAAATATAGTTGTAATAGTAATAGTAGTATAATACTAATATAATATTAGCAATAGCTATAGTATAATAGTAATGCTATAGTTGTATAGTAGTAGTAAGTAGTAGTAATAGTAGTAGTATAATAATAACATAGTAGTAGTATAATAGTAGTAATAGTATATTAACTGTAGTACTAATAGTATAATAGTAGTAATAGTATATTAGCAGTCACAGTAGTAGTATAGTAGTAGTTTAATATAGCAGTATGATAGTAATATAGCATACTAATAGTATTAATAATAGTAGTAGTGTAACAGCATTAGTAGTAGTAGTATAATATGGTAGCAGTATAGTAGTAGTATATTATAATAGAAATAATTTTGTAGTAGTATAGTATTAGTATAATAGTGGAGTATAGTGGTAGTATAGAAAAAGTAGTAGTAGCAGTATAGTTGTAGTATAGTAGTAGTGGTGTAGTAGTAGTGCGATAGTAGTATAGTATTATCATAGTAGTAGCATAACAGTAATATAGTATAATAATAATATTAGTAATAGTAATATAATAGTAATAGTAGTAATATAGTGGTAGCAGTAGAATAACAACAGCAACATAATCGTTCCATAGTATAATAGTAATACTAGCAGTAATATATTCGTATTAATAGTAATATAGTAGTTGTTGTTGTATAGTTATATTGTATCGTAATACAGTAGTATAGTTTAGTAGTATGGTAGTAGTGAAATATAGTAGCAGTAGCATTGTAGTACTGCTAGTATAGTAATAGTAGCCGTTGTTGTTATTGTAGCAGTAGTTGTAGTTGAGTAACTGTAGTATAGTACTATAGTAATAGTAAGTTGTATTTGTACTAATTGTACAATAGCAGTATAGCAATATAGTGTAGTATAATATTATAGTTGTACAAGTATTAGTAGTAATAGTATAGTAGTAGTATATTATTATGGTAGTAATAGTAGTAAAAGTAGAAGTAATATAGTTTTAGTAATTGTAATACTAATATAATATTAATAATAATAGTACTATTATATGAGCAATTGTAGTATAGTCATAGTATACTAGAAGTATAGTGGTAGAAGCAGTAATGGTGTGTATACTAGTATACTCATAGCATATTAGTAGTGTGATAGTAGTAGTATAATAAAATAAATAGTGCTACAAATATAAAAGTAGGAGCCCTATAGCAACATAGTAACAATAGTATAGTAGTAGTTTACTATAATAGTACTATTGGTGGTAGTAATATTGGTGAAGTGACAATAATAGTATAGTGTTGTAGTACAACTATAGTATAGTAATATAATAGTAGTACTAGTAGTAGTAGTAGTACTGTAGTTATGATAGTCATATCGTAGTACTACATGTATATTAGTAGTAGTAGAAGTATACTAGTGCTATAATAGTAGTTGTTATAACGATATTTGTGATAGTGTAGTAGTACTAGTAGTATAATACTAATATAGTAATAAAAGCAGTATAATGATAATAATATAGTAGTATAATTGTGTTAGTAGTATACCTTAAGCATTGGCTTGGTGGTTGTACTAACCTCTTCTATATGAATAGTCATTTGTTTGAACCTTGCTTAAAGCACGACTTTAGTAGTAAATCCTAATCGCTAAACAAATTATATCAGTAGTTTAGTTACAGTATAAAAGTAGTATTCGTAGCATAGTGGTAGTGTAATAGTGGAAGTATACTACTAATATTAGCATAGTTGTATGCTATAGTATTAGTAAAGTAGTACTAGTAGTATTATAATAGTAGTGGTAATATAGTAGTATACTATAATACTATAGCAGTAGTAGGATAATAATAATATAGTTGTATAATACCACATATAGTATTTTAGTATAGCAGTAGTATAGTATAATGGTACTAACAATAGTTGTATTATACTAATCCTAGTAGTAGTTATAGTATAGTATCGTAGTAGCATGGTTGTAATCAAATTGCTATAGTAGCTATACAATAGTAGTATTATATGTGTAGTAGTCAAGGTAGTGGCATAGTATACTAGCAGTATAGTAGAAGTAGTATTAATCTAGTTATTATATAATAATAAAGTAGTAGAAAGGAATACTATAGCAGTACAATATATCAATATTGTAGTAATATGGCATGGTATTATACTTATAGTATAACATGGTACTTGTACTAGTAGTAGAAGTAATAGTATAATAGTTGTAGTAGTGGCAATAGTACTGTAGTTTAGCATACTCGTATAGTAGCCAATGTTGTAGTTATAATATAGCAGTAGTAGTATATTCATACTGTAGTAGAATTAGTGGTAGCAGTATAGTAGTAGTAAATTATATAGCAATCATATAGTAATGGTATGGTAGTAGTAGTCAAAGTAGTAGTAGTAATATAATAAAAGTATAGTATTACTTGTAATAGTAGTAGTAGTAGTAATAATAATTATTATTATATAACAGTGGCCAATTTAGACCGAAGGTCAGCCTGCAAGCTGACCTGAAAGTCTATTCAAATAAAGGGCCAACCTACAGGACTCCCTTCAAAGTCCAATTGGTTTAGGGTTAGCCAGCATGCTTGTCTGAAAATCAAATTCGTATTAAAGGCCCGCCTGCAAACATGCCTTAAAGCCTAATCGCTAAAAGGATAGCCTTCAAACTTGTCTAAAAGTCTAAATCAACTAATGGCTATGTTGTCAGTAGCTTGAAAGCTAATGTAACTTAAGGTCAGCCAGCAAGCTTACCCAAAGTCATTATGATAGTACGAGAGCTCTCAAACCAAAATAAAATTGATAAACATAAATTGTTTAAATGGCTCAACCACATTGAACTTGAGTTAGTTTGGCTGAATCCATAAAAATTCAAATTTAAATATGATTGAATCACACAACATTCAAACCAAACCGCAACAAGTTCGACTAGAACTCTAAATTGAGTCAAACCATATTCAAACTAAACCACAACAAGTTGGAATAGAACTCAAAATAGGGTCAAATAACATTCAAATTAAATCACAACAAGTTTGATTGGAAATCTAAATTGAGTCATATGACATTAGAATTAAAACATAATATATTTAAATAGAACTCTAAATTGAATCAAACCATATTTGAATTAAACCATAATAAGTATGAATAGAATTCTAAATTAAGTCAAACCAAAGCTACCACAAGTATGAATAGAATTCTAAATTAAGTCAAACCATATTTGAACTAAACTACAACAAGTTCAAATAGAACCCTAAATTGAGTCAAATTGCATTCAAACTGAACCACAACAAGTTCAAATAGAACTTTAAATTATGTCAAACCATAATGGACTAAATCATAAGAAGGGTGAAGAGAACTCTAAATTGAGTCAAACCACCATCGAACTAAACCATAATAAGTTTGAGTAGAACTTGAAATTTAGTCGAACCACATTTGAACTGACAGTAAGTTTGAATATAACTCTAAATTAAGTTAAACCACACTTCAAAGCTAAACAAACCCCAAAAGCTACAAAGACACTTTGCTAAGAAAACTCCACAAGATATTGGTGATGCCTCAAACTTAATCAATAATACACTAATGAGGCTATTAATTATCGAACAAAGTCAATAGATAATATGCTTAAAGCTGTCAACCACGCTTTCACTCTAAACAAACCACAAGAGCCATTGATGATACTTGGCTAAGACAACCCCAAAAGTCATTAGTGAAGCCTCAAACTTAATCAACAACATTCTAGTGAGGCTATCGATTATTGGACGAAGTCAACCAACAACACGCTTAAAGCTGTCGGCCACACTTCAATACTAAACCAACCCTAAAGTCCATTGGTGACACTTGGGTAAGCCGTGTCCAAAAGCTATTGGTGATGCCTCAAACTTAGTCAACAACACACCAATGAGGCCACTGATTATCAGATGAAGTTAACTAATAATACGCTAAAAGCCGTTGGCCATTCTTTAAAGCTAAACTAGCCTAGAAAGCAATTGGTGGTGCTTGGCTAAGCCAACCCCAAAAGCCATTAGTGATACCACAAAATTAATTGACAACAAGCCAATGAAGCTATCAATTATCAAACAAAATCAACTGATAACACACTTAAAGTCATCATACACACTTTAAAACTAAACCAAATCTCGAAGCCATTGGTGACGCATGGCTATGACAACCCTAAAAGTCATTAGTGACATGTTAAACATAATCTAAAACACACCAATGAGGCCATCAGTTATCAAAGGAAGTTAATAGATAATACACTTAAAGTCATCAGCCATGCTTCAAAGCTAAACCAACTCCAAAAGCCATTGGTGATGATTCAAAACTAATCAACAATACATAAGAGGCCACTGATTATCAAATTAAAAATAATTAGCATAAGTTAAGGCCATTAATTATTTTCTGAATTCAAGAATCAATAGAAGTTAAGTGATAATAAATAGAAAGTAATCAGTAAAAACCCAAATCTTAATAGGGACAACTAACACAAGACAATGAAGTTAGACACACATTGAAATCAAGTCAATTCATTAACATCCACCAAATATCAAATCAAGCATCCATCTGCATCAAGTTAAACTCAGTCTAGAACATGAGAGTGAGGCAGTGGTGAGCATCAAGCTTTTCCCATTCTGTTACTTATTTCATGTCATTCATGATTGTAAATTTAAATTTCTTAAATTGTAATGTGAGGGTATGTCCTTACTTAAACCATGTACCCCTTTCCTTAATTCAATCAATCATGTTTTCTTCTTTCATTTTTCTATTTTTATTAGCTAGGTTTCTTACTTTAGGAGGTTCTTGATAACTATCAGGGTAATTAACAATAAGAGCTTGTGAGTATTGAAAAATCATGTTCCCATAAAATATACTTGTAGACTCAAATCAACATACATTTTCCATTTATTTTTTGGGATTGCTTCGTGAGGTTTTCACCATCCCAGGTTGATAATTTTGGCTCTGCACCATGTTACACCTAAACTAGAACTAGGTCACACCTAAACTTAAAATTAGTTGATAACATGCTAAAGAGGTCATCAATTATCAAATCAAAAATAGTTAGCATAAGCCAAAGTGGCTAACCATTTCAAATCAAACTAAAGGTAGGCTTAAACTTGCTTACTTAGATGACCTGATGCCTTGTTCAAAATAAGTCAATGACATCATCCATAAAGTCATTAGACACACTTCAAGCTCATCCAACATAAGATCAAACCCATTGGTGATACTTCAAATATAATCAAAGCCATCAATTATCAAATAGAAATGGTCAGCATCAACCAATGCTACAATCCATTTCAAACCAAATTGAACTTAAGACAAGCTTGAACCTGCTTAGTCAATCAGCCAGATGTCGTGTTCAAAAGAAGTTAATCGATAGCACGCTTAAAGCTAGTAGCCACACTTTGAACCTAAGTCAACACGAGGTCAAAAGTCATTGATAATGCTTCAAACTTAATTAATAACATGCCAAAGAGGTTATCAATTATCAAATCAAAGATCAAAAAGAGACAACTAATAGCAAGTATAATATAGTCAGTGAATTTTAGATTTAAAAGGGTCAACTGACACAAGCCAAGATAGTCAATCACATCGTGAAATCAAGCTAAATTAATCACGAAGGATAGAAGTAAGGTCCATCCAGTCATATTTCAAGTGCACATGAGCGGGGCAGCAATAAGTATCAAACACTTCCCTCTTCCTCTCTTATTTTCATAATCATTATGATTTTGATTTTAAATTTCTTAAATTATAAAGTGAGCGTATGCTCTTTGTGTAAGCAATGAACTTTTTTTTCAAATTAATCAATCATTTTTTTTCTTTGTATCATTATTTTCATTAGCTAGGTTGCTTGCTTTTGGAGATTTTTGATGATTGTTAGAATAATTAACAATAGAGGCTTCCTCCTATTGAAAGTCATGTTCTCAAAATGCCTAGTTATGCTACAAGCCACTCTCAAATTTTATTTATTATTTTAATATTACACCTTCGAGTCTCTTGCTAACCTAATCGGTTGATTTCACTTCTATAGTAGTATAGAAGTAGTATAATAGTAGAAATAATAGTATAGTAGTGGTAGTAGTAGCATCCTAGTAGTAGTGTAGTAGCAATTGTAGCAGCAGTAGAAGTAGTAGTACTACTAGTAGTAGTAGAAGTAGTGGTAGTATAGTAGTAGTAGTATAGCAATAATAATAGTAGTATAGTAATAGATTAGTAGTACCAAAGTACTGGTATAGTAGTAGTCGTAGTAGTTGTAGAAGTAGGAGAATGAGTAGCAGTAGTAGTTTAGTAATACATTATGATTACTAGTGGAAGTAGTGATAGTATAGTAGTAGTAATAGTATAATCATAGTAGTAGGAGCAATGTACTATAGTAGTAGTTATAATAGTTCTAGTCATAAAAGTAGTATAGTAGCATAATAGTAATGTTGCTATTAGTAATCATAATAGTAGTTGTGTAGTAGTATTAGCAGTATAGTAGTAGTAGTACTAGTATTACTTTAGTAGTAGAATAGTAGTCATATAGTAGTATTAGTAGTATAGTAGTAGTAGTAGTTTTGTAATAGTATAGTTATTATAGTAGTAGCACTAGTTATAGTATTGTAGTTGTAGTATAATAGTAGTGTCATAGTAGTATAATATTAGTATCATAGTAGTAGTAGTATTACTATAATAGCAGTATTGTATTATAGTAGTAGTAAAAGTATATTAGCCGTATCATAACAGTAATTATAGTCACATAGTAGTAGCAATGGTATAATAGTATTAGTGTAAATAGTATAATAGCACTAGTGCTAATATAATAGCAGTAGTAGTATAATAGTAGTACTAGTTGTGTATAATAGTAATAGTAGTTTAGTGGAAGTAGTGGCAGTATAGTTGTAATAATAGCACAATCGTAGCAGCAGGAGTATTATAATAGTAGAAGTAGTATAGAAGTATAGTAATAATACTAGTTGTAATACTAGTAATAGTTATTGTATAGTAGTAGCAGTAATAAAATAGTAATAGTAATGGTAGCAGTTTAGTAGTAATATAGTAGTGGTAATAGTAGTAATAAAATAATACTAATAGTATAGCAGTAGTAGTACTATAGTTGTTGTAGTAGTAGTACTATATTAAAATAATAATTATAGTAGTAGTAGTGGTTGTAGTAGTGTGCAGTGGTAATAGTAATATACTGGTAATAATGGTAGTATAGTAATAATCATTATACAATAGTAATAGAATGAGTAATAGATTATAATAGTAGTAGTTATTATTGTTGTAGTTATAGTAAATGGTAGAACTAGTTGTTTTGTGGTAGTAGTAGTATAGTATTAGTGATAGAGATTGTATTATAGTAGTAGTTGTAGCAGTAGCATATTTGTAGTGTAATAGTAGTTATAGTAGTAGCATTAGTTGTAGTATATTAGTAGTAGTAATAGTCGTAGCATAGTAGTAGTGGTGGTATATTTGTAGTACAGTAGTAATTGTATAGCAATAGTAGTAATTATAAGAAAGTAGTTGTAGTAGGATGATCATAGTTATAGTATAATATTTGTATAATATCAATAGTATAGTAATAGGACTAGTAGTAGTACAGTAGTAATGTAGTAGTAGTCATAATATTATTGTAAAAATAGTAGTATAATAATAGTAATAGTAGTATTAATCAAAATACATTAGTAGTAGTAGTGGTATGTTAGTTGTAGTAGTAGTAGTATTGTAGCAGCAATACAATAGCATTAGTATCAGTAATATAGTAGTAGTTGTAATGCTAGTATAGTAGTAGTATAAATAGTAATAGTGATACTGTAGTTATAGTATAGTAGCAGTAGTAGTAGTAATGATTGTATAGTAGTTATGCTAATATAATATTAGTTGTTGTAGAAGTAATATAGTAGTAGTAGAGTAGCAATAGTAGTATAAAAGTTGAAGTATAGGAGGAGGAGTAGTAATAATCATAGTATAGTAACATAATAGTAGTATACTACTAGTAATATAGTAGCAGTACTAACAGTACAAATATGGTAGTGGTATTATAGTAAAATAGTAGCAGTAGTAGTATAACAGAAATGGTAATAATAGCAATATAGAAGTAGTTGTAATATAGTAGTAGTTATAAAAGTTGTAGCATAATACAAGTATAGAAGAAGTAGCTGTAGTAGTAGTACAATAATAATAATAGTATAGTTGTATTACTATAATAATAATAGTATAATATTAATAGTATAGTACTAGCAATAGTCTGATAATAGTATTATACTAGTAGTATTATAATATAATAGCACTAAAAGTGTAATAGTAGTATTTACAGTAGCATAGTAGTTGCAGTATAGTAGCTCTAGTAGGAGTATCATAGTAGTAATAGTAGTATTAGTAACAGCACAATAGTATTTTTACTGGTAGTATAGTTATAGTAGTATATTAGTGGAAGCCATAATCATAATATAGTAGTAGTAATATAGTAGTAATAGTAGTAGTGTAGCGGTAATAGAATTATTATTAGCATTATAGTTGCAATACAGTAGTAGTGTAATAGTATCATAGTAATAATAATAATAATAGTAGTAGTATAATAGTATTATCGTAGTATAGTAATTATAATAGTATACTGATATAGTAGTATTGGTAGTATAGTTGGAATAGTAAAAATAGTAGCATCAGTAATATAATGGAAGTAGTGGTACAATAATAGTAGTAGTAGTACTAGTATATTAGTAGAGTAGTAGTGGTACTAGTAGTGATAGTAGTAGTTATTGTTGTATAGTAGTAACAAGATAATAATAATCGTACTAGCGGTTATTATATAGTAGTAATAGTGGTAGTTTAATAGTAGTGTCATAACAGTAATTGTAGCGGTATAGTAATAGTAGTGGTATAGTAATAGCATTAGTATAATCGTAGTAGTATATAATAGTTATAGTATTGCAATGGTAGTAGAAGTATAATAGTAATAATAACATAATAGTACCGATAAGAGTAATGTAGTATAGTAGTTGTGGTTGCAGTTGGACTACTAGTAACTATAATAATATAATAGTATAGTAATATAATAATAATAGTGGTATTGTAGTTTAGTAATATAGTAGTATATAATATTTGTAGCATAATATTAGTTATAATCGTAGAAGTTGTACGTAGTAGCACAAGCAACAGTAATAATATAGTGGTAGCATTATATTATAATAATAGTAGTAGTACAATATTATTTATAATCGTAAAAGTATAGTAGTAATTATAGTAGTATAAAATTAACTATAGTAATAGTATAACAATTGTAATATAGTAGTAGAAGTATAATCGTAATAGTAGTAGTATAATAACAATAGTAATATAGTTACAATACTATAGTTATAGTAGTAGTGTAATATAGTACTAGTGATAATATAGTAGTAATTATAGTTGTATAGTAGTATTTAGTCTAATAACAACAAAAGTACAATAGGAGTATTACAATAATATACTATTAGTAGTATAGTGGCACTAATAGTACTATAATATTAAATGTATAGTAGTAGTAATATCATATTAGCAGGATTACTATTATAGTAGTAGTAGTATACTATAGTAATACTAATACTATAATAGTTCTAGATGCAGTATTATAGTAGGAGTAGGAGTAGTAGTAGTATTGCAGTATATTAGTAGTAGTAGTAGTATATTAGTAATAGTGGTATATTATGAATAGTAGTTATAGTAGTAATAGTATAGTAGTCGTAGTAGTATAATATAGTAATACCATTAGGATAATAGTTGTTATAGTAATATAGTGATAATAGTTATAGTAGTCGTAATATTGTAATATTGTAGTATTAGTTGTATATAAATATTGATAGTCTTATAGCAGTAGTAGTAATATAATAGTAGTTATGTATGGCACTAGTAGAAGTATAGTTGTAATTGCAAAAGTAGTATAGTAGTAGCTATAATAGTAGTAACATGAACATAATTGCACTAGTAGTATTTTAGTTATATAATTGTAGTAGTATTAAAATAGTAGTATAACATTAGTGATAGCATAGTAATAGTATTATAATAGTGATAGTAGTTATAATACAATAGTAGCGATAGTAGTTATAATACAATAGTAGCAATAGCGGAAGAGTAGTAGTTGTAGTAGTAATGTAGAAGTACTAGCAATAGTATAGTACTATTAGTAGAATAGTAGTAATATAGTAGAAGTAGTGGTGGTATGCTAGTTGCAATAGTAAAAGTACAATAGTAATAGTTGTAGTATAATAGTAGTAATCATATAATAGTACTAGTATAATAGTAGTATAACAGTAATAATGGTAATGTAGCAGTAGGATAGTAATTGTAGTAATGGTATAGTGGTAGCAGTAGAAGTAGTATAATATTAATATAGTAGTATTATAGTAGCTATAGTTGTGATATGGTTGTAGTAATAGTAGTGTTGTAATATAAAAGTAGTAGTTATATATCTATAATAGTAGTATAGTAATATTAGTGGTTTAGTAGTTACAGTATTTTTGTATTTTTGTATTAGAATTGGTTCAAAAATAGAGGGTAGATGGTATTTTGATCCCAAGAAATGGTGTAGATTATTTTCCTCAAAACCTTAACTCCATCTACTCATGGAAAGACCATCCCCTTTGGATTTTTTGTTAGGGTAGACTAAGTTCTTTCTTGTGCATGGGGTAACCATTCCGCTTATTTGGCTAACCTAGAGATCAACCCTAAGGTTCACTAGCTTGTAATATCTTGGGTAGATGAGGTTCGGGATGTTAAAGTTACTCTCACATGGTTCGATAAAGATTATTTGCTGGAGCATGGCTTATTCATGCCTTGGGAAGTCATTACATACCTTGGACTTTTGTGTTATTGATTCTTTAGTTGCTTTCTCCTTGATTTAGTCATTGGTTAGATTTTGTATGGGGTTGACCTAGATCTCGTTTATGAATGAATTTCTAAGGCAACAAGCAAGCACTCCTTATGTGTCCTCTATCCTATCATCTCAAAAGAGGTCTTCTGATGTAGAAAGAATTGCAACCCCTTCATAGTCTATCCAAGACCTAGGGAAGAAGAAGTGAGGGGAGGAAGCCAGTCTGTTGGTGAAGAATAGACAAGCAATAGGTAGGTAGTACCTTACCCTTTTGAGTCCCTCTTTTGAGCGGAATCCATAGGAGAGGCCACTCGGGCACTAAACTCTTCTATTACAAAGTCTGCTGATTGCGGGAAGAAGGTGATTATGATGTCTGAACCTACACCTCCTTCTCCCCATATCAAAGTGTGGGTGAGGTCCACCTCTAATCATCTAAGCTCCTTAAGCAAAGAGATGGACACCAAGGAGTGTTTCCTTATAGATTTTTGGAATAATGGAAACCCCTACATTGAGTGGCTCCCTATAGATCATGTCTTCATTAAGGGAGCCCAAACTTGTGTCAATGTCCTCTTCCATCAGTGTTGTTCCTTTTTCCTTTTTCACTGACTTTTAGTTCAAATATAGACATTGTAATTTTTTAATTATAGAGGTTGACGCTTTTTGAAACTTAGAAGTAAATGGCTTTCGAGAAGAATAAGAACACTAAAGTAGAGGAGGTTATGAACTTCTTCTATTCTCAACTTGAGTCACTTGAGATTGAGGTTGGAAAGATGAAAAGGGAGGTAGAGGAGGAGAGAAATATCCTCCTAGTGGTGCAAGGTATAGCCTTTACAAGGCTGAAGGAATTGGAGGCTTGGCAAAAGTCTGAGCTAGGCTAGGCAAAGGATGACGTAGTAGCCATGTTCCACTAAAGCTCAGAGTGCTTGAAGTCCTTGAAGTTGTGCAAGGTGCAAGTTGTTCTCAAGTTTAAGGCTAGTGATGAGTATCCCCAGGAGCAGGGCCTTCCCTTTGCCAACTCCTTCTCTGAGGGCCATCTCTATTGTAGGAACATAGTAAATAAGACTCACCATAATCCTAACTTCAAGTTTGATGACCTCTGAGTGGAACTTTGGAACAACTTGATGATTCACCACCTCAAGTGGTAGTATGAGGAGATCCTTTGGAGGGAGAAAGAAGCTAAGGAATCCGCTAAGCCTCAAGTGCCTATTGTGCTAAAGGAGTCCATTGAACCCCTAGCATCCTCCAAATAGTCTCGCATTATTCTTGCTCATCTTTTTTGTAAAAGGCTTTTGTAATCGAGTTTCCCCTAAAATATGATATTCTTTTAATGAATGAAAGAGATTTTCTTTTTCTCGCATCCCTCTTGCACACATCATGGCCCAACCTCATTCGGAGTTCAATTATTGTTCATTATGGATGCAAATTAGCATATAGTTTCCCCCTTTAGCCATGGTGAAGATTCCTATAAAGTGACCTATCATAGCTCGCCTTTGCAATGGTTAGCTTTGGAGCTCTTTAAGTAATGGCACTTAAACTTGATATGACCAGTACTTGTCCTTCCACTAAGAGGAGAATGATTGGGAAAGAAAAGGGACTATTAAGAGAGAAACTTCAAGGACCTTAATGTGACTTAAGGTGAAAGCTTTACATAAGAATCTTAAGTCTTGATAATGTTCTAAGCTTCTCATGGTTGGATTATTACCAAAGTCTTTTGCCTAATATGAAACCAAGGTCTTATGCTTGACTTATTGTTGAGGCCTGATGCTTGGCTTGTTGCCAAGGTCTTATGTCAGGCTCATTACTGAGAACTTTTGCCTTAGGTAAATCCAAAGTCCTATGCCTAGCTTATTGCTAAGGTCTTACGCCCTAAATAGAATGAAGGTCTTATGCCTTGCTTATTGCCAAAGTCTTATACCCCAAGTACAACCGAGGTCTTATGCATGGCTTATCGCTGAGGTCTTATACCCAGGGTGAATATGAGGTCTTATGTCGGGCTTATTATTGAGGTCTTCTGTCTCAGGTAGAATTGAGGTCTAACACCTATCTTATTCTGGAGGTCTAATACCCTAACTAGAATGAGGTCTTATGTCTGGCTTATTATCGAGGTCTTATGCCCCAAGTGAATCCTAGATCTTATGCCTAGCTTACCACCAATGTCTTATACACAAGTTGAATCCAAGGTCTTGTGCCTAGGGTGAATTCATGGTCTTATGCCAGCTTATTACTAAGGTCTTATGTCTACCTTATTATCAAGGTTTTATGCCTTGAGTGAATCTGTGATCTTGTGCCTTAGGTTAATCCAAGGTTTTATACCTAGTTTATTATCAAGGTTTTATATGTCGGATAGAACTAAGGTCTTAAGCCCCGAGTCAACCGAGGGCTTATGCTTGGTTTATCACTAAGATCTTATGCCCTTGGTGAATCCAAGATCTTATACCTGGCCTATCAATGAAGTCCTATGTCTCAGATGAATCTGAGGCCTAATGCTTGGCTTATTGCCTAGGTCTTATGCCCCGAGTGGATCCGAGATCTTTGGTGGTCTGTTGGGACAAGACTTTTCAATATATAAAGAGATATTGGAGGCATAATTTAGTCTAAAGATAAAACTTTCTTAGCTTACCTATATGCCATGTCCCAGAAAGTTCCTTATCATTTGGGTGCTCAATCAAAAATGTCCCTAGCCTAGTGACCATAGAAATTCTGAATTGGACTATCCAGTTTGCAGAAAATTTACCTAAAACATCATTAATGAGTTTAGCATGTCAAAGTATCTAATTGTCCAATCATAATCCTTGGTTCCATTCCCATGCATTGTAGTATCAGGCCACTCACTACTAGTACTTTGCAACTCTAGTGTAAACCCTCACCCAAACTTTCTGGTTGGGATCCTTCTTGGCTATGATGTTTGCCTCATTCATTTCAGGGTCACAAGCCTAACTCGAGGTGAAGTAAAACCAACTTCCACTTGAATGAAAGCTTCAACCACATAAGCGAGCATGAAAGGTGACTCCTGATTTGTTGTTTATGGTGTGGTCAGCAAGACAAGAGAATATGTGATAGCTCACCAATCTAGACACCATTGGCTCTTTCAAGATGCTTCTTTATGCCTAAAAGAAGGTTCAACTAGTTACCTCAGCCAAGTCATTAAATTAGGTGTGGTCACCGATGTTAACCTTAGTCCTATATGGATATTACTATAGTCTTCTTTGAATCTTGAGCTATTATATTCCTTCGTATTGGCTATAACCAACATTCATTGCAATATGAACCTACAGATCATGCTTTGCTATATAAACTCTTCAATATTTCTCTGAGTGATTGTGACTAGAGATTTGACTTTCACCCATTTGGTAAAGTAGTTAATAGAGACCACTAAGAACATCCTTTGACCTAATGCTAATGGCAGCAAACCTAATATATTCATCCCTTATTGGTTATAAGGCCATACAAATTGGGTTTGCTAGAGCTGAGTCATTAGATTATGGTGTCGAGAGGTGTGCCTCTTGCATTATTCACATTTGGAGGTGAATTCAGATGCCTTGGAATCCATGTTGAGCCCAGAATACCCTTGTCTAAAGAGTTTAGGTGCCAGGGCCTGTCCTCCACCATGGCTTCCACATATCCCATCATGAACCTCTTGGTGGGCATAGTTAGCTTCCCAAGATCTTAGACAATGGAGAAGGGGCTATGTGAGGGATCTTTTATGCAAGACTCCTTCTAGTAGGGCGATGTTTAGGGTTAGCTTTGTCGTCTTTTGGGACTCTTTTGGGTCCTCAGATAGTTGCCCATCTTTGAGGTTAAAGATAATGGGATCCTTCCAGCAGTGTTCTTCATTCAACACATTCACCCCAATGGTCTCTGATTAGCCGAGTTGCTGAAGTTTCTCCATAAAGATTTGCCTTAGTATCAAATTTGAAGAAGCCAAAGTTAGCCAAGCGAGAGTATTTACCTCCGTGTTGGTATTTTGAGGTACCTAGCAAATTTCCACTTGGTTTATTTTTGTTATACGCTTTGTGCCTTATCTAGGAATTAGGCCATGGTTGTGTCTTTTACCTCGTACTCTCTAGTGACCTACAAACACATAAATTATGAGTTACCAAATACCTTTAATTTTTTAGCTCCTACTACTAACACCATGTGTTATTTGAGGATGACTGTTTAGTATTCAAAGGCATTGTTTGAGGCCATGAAGTCAAGCTAGGCTGAATACTTATCTACTCTCACATTCAGACTTAGAAGGACAGCATTGATCCTATATCCTAACTCGCAAGATGAGCCATCTACCTGAATTTCCCATGACTCAAATTCTAATCCTACCTGGTTTGAGGTCAAGAAGTCCACTAGAGCTTGGGCTTTGATAGCCTTCAAAGCTTTGAATGTGACATCAAATTGACTTAACTCGATGGAACACTTGAGCAACCCTCCCAAGATTTTTGGATTTTGTAATATCCATCAAAGTGGGATATTGATAAGCATTGTGGCCAGGTGTACTTGAATGTAAGGGCTGGACTTTCAGGTTGCTAGCACCACAGTGTATGCTAACTTCTCCAACGGATGGTACCAAACCTCTACAACAATGAGTACAAGACTCACATAGTATATGGGGTATTATTTTCTATATTAGTCACTTATTAAAATTGAACTAATCACCTAGTCTAATGTAGCTATGTAAAGGAAGAGTACAATATTTAGTTTAGGTCTCACTAGTAAGGGTAGTTCGGGTAAGTGCTTTTTGAGATCTTCAAAGGCTCTGTCACATTCTTCCATCTATTCAAATCTGTAGCTTTGCATAAGCGCCTTAAAAAAGAGGTAGCACTTCTCTCCAAATATGGATAAGAAGTGATTGATAGCTGCCAAGTAACTTGAGATCCTCTTTGATAGAGCTTAGAGGATTTATTCCCATAACTACAATTTCTTTAGGGTTGGCTTCTATTATGAGTTCTAAGACTAAGTAGCTGAGGAACATTCCTAAGCCTATCTCAAAAACATACTTATTTGGCTTCAACTTCATCCTTCACTTCTGAAGTGTGTCAAAAGTCTCTTCTAGATCCTTTGAATGCATATTAATGTGGAAGATTTTCAGCAACATTTCACTGATATCTATTTCCGCATTCCTCCTAGTTAAGGCTCAAAAACTTTTTTCTCCATTCTTTTGAATGTTGCCCCTATGTTCTTTAATCTAGAAGGAATTGGAATGTAATTGAACATACCTTGATTTGTGATGAAGATAGTTTTCTCCTCATCTTTGAGATGCATCTGAATGTGATGGTAGCTCAAAAACTCATCCAAGGGGCTCAAGAGATGGTAGCCCAAGGTAGAGTAATTGAGCTAGTTAACTTAGATAGATGATAACTATCCTTTAGCAAGGCTTTATTCAAGTTGGTGAAGTTGATGCACATTCTCCATTTACCATTGGATTTCTCTACCATTACCTTGTTTGCCAACCACTCATGATTGTGGACTTTCCATATAAATCCTACATTGAGAAGTTTACTCACCTTTATAGCGACAGCTTTTTGATGTTCAAGGGCAAAGTGCCCTTTTTTTGCCTGACTAGCATGTGATTTTATGCGACCGTGAGTTTGTGTTGAGCCACTGAAGGGTCAATACCTGCGAGATACTTGGGGGCCCATGCAAAGATGTCTGTGCTCCTTAGGTGTTATTGTAATTTGGTACATAAGGGCTCTATGAGGTTCGCCAAATCTTGAGTGTCCTCCATGATTCTTCATTGATGACCAAGCTAATGAGTCATTCCATAGGCCTGACTTATCCCATCTTTGGCTCAATGATGGATTTATTGATCTCCAATACTATCATTTCCTTCATTTTCTGGCAGAAACACCTCTGTCAGTAGGGTGCTTCACACTTCTTAAAGAGAATTTGGTCTCCTCATACTTCACCTATGTCATATTTACTTGGAAACCTCATGACTAAATAAAAATTTAAAATTACTTATTGGAGCGGATTGAGTGTCCATCATCCCAATATTACATTATAAGCAGAAAATCTCCAAGCTACCATAAACTTTGATTCGATTGTGGTGCACCTTGGATCTTCTCCAATGGTTAGGAGTAAGTTGATCATACCTAGCAGGGTGACCAAGTCCCTTATGAATTCAATGAGCATCCCGATGTATGGCTCCAGCTTCTACTTGGTCTATATTTAATTGTAGGCTCAGGTGAACAAAATATTTGCCAAACATCTTGTGTCAATTATGATAAGCTGAGTAGTGTAGCCATCTAGGATCACTGAGATCATCAATGCATCATTATCATGAGTGAAAATTCCTTCTAAGACCTTGATAGAGAAAATTATATCTCTAAAGTTAGACTCACTATTGTATCTCTTCTTCTCCACCTCTTTTGAGCCCCCCTGCCCCCCTACGGGGGGTTTTGCATTTGTCAATTGATGATGGAGCATCACTTTGGGTTAGTGGGCTGGTTAGGATCATGTTGAGGTTGCCATTGACTGGAGGGTTTTGCAACTTGGGGTGGGGTTCTTTTGGGGTGATGTTCATGAACAATTCTCCCATACACGAAGGTCTTCTACACATTCACCTTATAGACAAACTACACAAGGTGGCCTCCTTTGATAAGCCTCTTGATTTCATCCTTGAGGTGCTTGCATTCTTTAGTATCATAACCATAACTAGGGTGAAAATGAGAATAACTTGATTTGTCAAAGATATGCTGGTCAATACATATAGGTTGGTGCCTTTGCAAGAAGTCTAGGTGCTCAATCTATGGTAGGACTTCAGTTCTTGAGTTATTTAATGGAGTATAAGCTTGAAATTCAAGCCTCTACTCCCTCTACTCAATATTCAACCTTTTTAGCTTGGCTTATTCTCTAGAGATTCTCTCTTCTTGCTGCTACTTTTGGATTCTTTTTTTGCTAGGATTACTTCTTAAGTATCTATGTGTTCATGGGCTAGTTGGATGAATTTGGCCATATTTCTTGGTGGCTAGCAGGCCATCACATAGGCCACTCAAGCTTACCAGATTCCATTAATGACAATAGCAAGAATAGTAGAATTGTATAGCTTCTAACTTCTAGTCAGGCTTTGTTGATTCGGTCCACATATTCCCTTAAGCTTGCCCTCTCTTTTTGCTTCAACAAGAGGATTATAGATGGGTTCTTTCATGAAGGAACCAATGAGATGAATTATTCAATGAACTTGTCTATGAAGTCATCAAAATAAGTTATTGTGTACCTCAAGAGGCCAATGTACCATGCTCTAGCCTGGCCTTGCAACATTATCGAGAAAGCTTTACACATGGTAGAATCTCACACTCTTTGTAGAATCATGGCATTCCTAAATGTATTATCATGTTTGACTAGGTCCTTTGAGCCATCATACACTTTTTAGGG
Organism: Trichopus zeylanicus subsp. travancoricus; assembly: GCA_005019695.1. Classification (NCBI taxonomy): domain Eukaryota; kingdom Viridiplantae; phylum Streptophyta; class Magnoliopsida; order Dioscoreales; family Dioscoreaceae; genus Trichopus; species Trichopus zeylanicus. The sequence continues at coordinate 1,262,677 of RXID01019385.1, read as the reverse complement.
AGGCTGATGGAACTTCAACTACACTCAGGAGTATGCAATTTCATGGATTAAGGAGTGTTATACCCTAGTTGTCAAGGGTGACTCAATGGCCATGATCGGATGTAGCATGGCCTCCCTTGGGAACCTTAATTTCACCCTATCTGGTGCCTGACTAGCGTGCATGTGATATGAGGCCTCATTGTCTAGGTCATAGGTCAAGTCATATCAAAAATAATCCCTTAAAACTTGGTACTGAAGGGAAATTATGGCATCGGGGTCATGGTGAGCCATGGACGGTGCTTTGCATGGGAACTAAGGTGCAATTATGATTTACGATATTGGATTACCATAGTGTCTTAGGCTAGCACTAGAGCTTAAATTGGAACCTATTGTAGGTCCTTACGAGCCCTAAGGTGCCATATCATTTAGGCCTAATTTTGCAATTCTTAGACCCATAGGTTTTGTACGACTTGCACTTGGGACTCAAGCAATTGCATCATCTATTGATTGATCATGGGAAAAGTTTGAAACTCATGCTATTCCACTAGGTTAGAGGGACCTACTAGATCCTTTAGGTTGCAGAGTTGGCTTGCTACACTTTGCCTGGCCGGCCAAATGAGTTAAGTGACTTCACTAATCTTGGGGCTGCTTGCCCCCAGTGGGATTCTTGGATAAGCAAGGCCTTGGCACACTAGGTTGCATTGTCAGAAGTCCATCGAAGGTCTCTATGGTTAATAGAAATGGGAGGCAGAGCAGATCTTAAAGAAATCACCAATTATTGATAGAGCCTAATTCAACACTAGTTCTAAACCAGGAGGCTCTTTGAGATCAAATCTACTAGGTTGTCCCATCACTAATTTGCAAGAACAATTAACCAAAAGGAGGATAGTTGGGAGCTTGTCTGACGATACTACATACTTGTTCTACAGCCGTACTATTAGACTATTGCTACAATAAAACTAATTCTACTACTATATTATAACTTCTACAATGTTACTAATACTACAACACTACTCTTAGCACAATAATGATACTGTTATATTGCTACTATTATAACACTATTAGTATTATGACCACATTACTACTACTACTACTATTATTATTATTACTACTATTACTGTTATTACTATTATACTATAAAAGTACTACTCTACTACTAGTATTATACTATTATACTACTATAATACTATACTACTTTTACTAGTATTACTAATATATTACGACTATACTACTACAACTATATGAGACTACTACTATATTAATATACTATACTATTGTATTGTAATCTTATATGCTATACTATGCTACAAAACTATACTATTACAATACTATTATTATTAGTATATTACTACTACTATAAAACTACAATACTATATTAGTTGTACTAGTACTACTACATATTACTAATGCTGCTTTACTACTACTGCACTGTACTAATACTATACTTCTATTTAATACTACTATACTATATTATTATACTACTAGTAGTACTACTGCTATACCATTACAACTACTATATTACTGTTACCGCCACTACTACTACTATGATACTTCTATTACCTATAAGATTGAAATTGACCATTAAGAGTAACAGACCCAAAAGCGATCTCGAATCACAAATCAAAATTTATTTCAATTTAAAGTGCACTATCAAGTATTGTGGGAACATGACTTCTAATAGGCACAAGCCCCTATTATTAATTTTTTTCCATAATTGTCAAGAACCACCTAAAGTGAGAAACCTAGCTAATAAAATGATAACCAAAAAAGAAAAAGAAGAAAGCATTATTTAGTTGATTTTAAGAAAGATGGTACATGCCTTAAGTAAGTGCATACCCTCACTTTACAATGAATTCTAATATAGAATTATAGAAAAAATAAAAAAAATGAAGGAAAAAAAGGGAAAGAGTGAAGAAGGAGCTTCAATGTGTATGGCTGCCTTCCTCCCCCTAAACTAGACTACATGATGTATGGCCCAAATCAACTCGGTCTTAAGCTAGTATTGATGGCATTATCTGATGGAACGTGGTATGAAATGAGAGAAATTTATAGTGTTTCCAATAGCTTTGATTATCGGTGATAACTTCATTGGAAGGCATTGCCAACATCTTGTTGGGATTAGCCTAAAGTATTTTCAATAGCTTTGAGTTTTAGCAATAACTCTGTGATTTAAAGTGTTTTTGTTAGCCAATAAGGTATCGACGATAACTTCATTTAGGATGGAGTGTTTTCGTTAGCTGATAGGGCATTGGCAATAGTTTTATTGACCTTGAAGTGTTTCCATAGCCAATAAGGTATAGGCGATAACTTCTTTGGTTTTAAAATATTCCATGGTTGATAAAACATAGTTGATAACTTCTTTATTTTTAAAGTGTTTACATAGTCGATAAGGCGTAAATGATAACTTCTTTAGTTTTTGAATTGTTTCCAAAGCTAACAAGGCATAAGCAATAACTTCATTATTGGGGTAGCATCACCAATGACTTATGGGGTTGCGTACAGCTTTGAGAATCGCATTGTCAACTACTTTTGAGGTTTACTAGCTTGAAAGGGCATGCTGTCAATTACTTCTGGGGTTGACTAGCTTGATGGCTGCATTACCAACTGCTTCTAGGTTTGGTTAGCCTGGGAGTGCATTACAAATTGCTTTTGGGGTTAGCTAGCTTGAAGAGCACATTGCCAACTACTTCTAAGGTTGGCTAGCTTGAAGAGTGTATCGTTAACTACTTTTGGGATTCACAAGCTTGAAAGGGTGCATCATCAACTATTTTTAAGTTTGACTAGTTTGAAGGGCACATTATTAACTGCTTGTGGTGTTGACTAGCTTGAAATGTGACCAATAATTTTGAGCATATTGCTCGATGATTTCATTGATTTGGTAGTGTCACAAATGGCTTAGGAGGTTGGGTATAGTTTTGAAGTGTGGGTGGTGATTAGCTTCTTCAGTTTGGCAGTGTCACCAACAACGTACGTAGTTAGGTATAGCTTTGAAGTGCGGTAAATAGCTTTGACCATATTGGGGATTAACTTCTTTGGTTTTGTATCATCACCAACAGCTAATGGGGTTGGGTATAGCTTTGAAGTGTGGCCAATATCTTTTGAGCATGTTGGTGATTAACTTCTTCAATTTAGCTATGTCGCGAATGGCTTAAGGGTTGGGTATAGCTTTGAAGTGTGGTCAACAACTTGGAGCACATTGGCAATTAAATTCTTTTGAACAAGGCATTATGGCTGACTAACTAAGTGAGTTTAAGCCTATCTTAGTTCAGTTTGACTTGTAGTGTTGCCAATACTATTGGGTTGGCTTAGCTTAGAAGATGCATCATCAATAGCTTCTGGGGTTAACTAGCTTCGAAGAATGACACACAGCTTTGGGCACATTGGTAATTAACCACTTTGATTTGATAGTGTCACCAACAACTTCTGGAGTTGGGCATAGCTATGAAGTATGGCTAAAGACTTTTGTAGCACACTCAGCGAGAATCAGTTTGACCTTATTTAGTTCTATTTGAACTAATTCTAATTCAGGTTAGGATGATAATATCACCCTTTGTTTATAGCCTTGGAGTGTTGCTGAAAATTTAGCACACCAAATGGGACTCAATTTGACCCTATTTAGTTCTTATTCAAGTTTAATTTTGTTTAGCTTGAGTTGAGTTCAACCTTGTGTTAGACCTTTATTGAGTTTAGGTCTACTAGACTTTGGCTCAAGTTCAAGACAATTTTGTTCAATTTGATTTCAGCTCAAGCTCAGCCTAGCTTTGTTTTGATTTGACTTTGAGTTTGCACTTTCGGTTTGGACTTGATTTAACCCAATTAAGGATTTGATTTGAGCTTAGATCAATCCAAATTTTACTTGATTGACCCAACTTACAGTTGATCAAGGTTGGGTTTGATTGTATTTCGTCTAGATTAACTCAATTTGGAACTTTGGAGTACAACTCAATTCAGGTTCTATTCTATTTGTTTGCCCAATTTATGTCCATTTGAGCCAATTTGGCTTTTACTCATTTGCTATGATTGAGTTCAACCACAATATGATTGAGTTACCTTACATTAATCAATTTAATTTAAGGGTTCTTAAATATTTGTGATGTTTTTAGATAGACCCATATCCCAGCTTTAAATGTGCAAACCAGAAGGTTGACTTATGTTTTGAGCTTAAACATTAGCTTAGTGCAAATTTGAAGGCTGGCAAGGTGTGAGTCCAAGACCAGCTTAGATTTGAGCCTAAAAGGTTGGCCAAGGTGCAAGCCTAAAGGCTGGCTAAGTGTGAGCTCAAAAGTTGGCTAAGCGCGACCTTGAAAGTTGGCTCAGTGCAAGCCCAAAGGCCAATTGACTGCAAGCCTAAAGGATGGCTAAGTGCAAGCCCAAAGGCTACCTTGGATATGAGCCTAAAGGCTGGTTGGGTGTGAGGTTGAAGGCTGGATTGTTGTGAGCTTGAAAGCTAGCTAAGTATAAGCTTGAAGGCTAGCTAACTGTGAGCTCGAAGGCTAACTTGGATGCAAGCCTGAAGGTTGGTTGACTGCAAGCTTGAAGGATGGCTGAGTCGAGCCCAATGGTTGGCTAAGTGTGAGGCCAAAGGCTGGCTGAGTATGAGCCTGAAGGCTGGCTCAGTGCAAGCCCAAGGTTGGTTGAGTGTGAGCTTGACGGTTGATAGAGTGTGATCCCAAAGGCTAGCTAAGGTGCAAGCCCAAAGGTTGGCCTAGATGGGAACCCAAATGCTAGTGGATGCGAGCTTGAAGGCTAGTTAAAGTGCAAGTGCAAAGACTGGCTGGATGCAAGTATGAAGGTTGACTTAGACGTGAGCTCAAAAGCTAGTGAAGTGCAAGCCTGAACCCTAGGTGAATGCAAGCCCAAAGGCTGGCTGAGTGCGATCCTAATGGCTAACTAAGCACAAGTCCGAAGGTTGGCTAAGGTACAAGCCTAAAGGCAGCCCCAGATTAGAGCTTGTAGTCTAGCTAAGGTGTTAGCTCAAAGGCAGGTGGAGGTGTGAGCATGAAGGCTGGATAAGTCTGAGCTTGAAGGCTGGCTAGAGTGATAGGTATTCATCATATTCATTCGAGGGGCTGCTAGTGATTACGAACAATGTCGATGGTTTGCTGTCTTCCAGGGGTCGCACGTAGCCGTAGGCAGTGTCAAGAGTCCATTATCTTGGAGGGATCATGTGTAGCTATGGGCAATGTCAAGAGTCTATCGTCTTTGAGGGACCATGTGTAACTACAATAGTGTGAAGAGTCTACCCTCTTCGAGGAGCTGCGGGTGGTTGTGGTGTTAACAGAGTTTCATCATCATGATAAGGACTATAAGAGGCCATGATGTTGATGAAGTTTTGCCAAAAATTAAGATGAGAGATGTCTTTTCTCCTTTTTCTCTTTATCTTTTTGAATAAACTCTTCTATACTTTTTCTTATTTTTTTTGGCTGAATTTTTCCTCTTTTTTTTCTAAACAATAACTTTTTTTTATTTCTTTTTCTAATTTCTTCTTCTCCCTAAAGATTGAAGCCTTTCTCCCCTATTTTTGAGCAAAATTTTCCATTTTTTACACAACAACTTTTTTATTTTTTTTTCTCTATTTCTTCTTCTTTCTCACCTAAATTTAACTAAACCCCTTGCTTTCTTCTTCGCAATCAGGTCATGGCAGCTCGACCTGCTTCCCAATGGATCCGGCCATCTTTAGGTCAAATCTAGTCGTTTCTCCTTGCAATGAGTTAAAATTGCATCCAAGGAGGTAGGGGCAAAGCTCAAGTAAGCTAAAAATGGAGGCAACTTGGTGGACTAGAAGCTGAGGTGCCTCGGGGAGCTAGAGGCAGAGGTGGTGATGGCCAGTATAGGCCAAGGGTGCATGATGGGTTGTCGAGGCTTACTCGATGAAGAGAAGCCATGTGGTAAGTCTGACAAAGGCAACAATGGTAGTGCAGAGCGGGATTATGGTGGGAACCTACGGGAACAAAGACAAGAGAAAAGTAGGGAGGATGAAGAGAAAAAGAAATAAAGGAAATAAGGTAAGAGATTACCTTCTTTTACGTTTCATTCCTTAGCTCCCTTATCTTTAGACTATTATGTTACTTATTCTTTTCTTTCAGTTTGTGGAACTCTCCTCTTTGATCCCCATCTCTGGGATTTGATCTCTCCTCTCTTTTTTTGTAGCACCTCTAGGATTTTTATAGCCCACGACTAGATCATATTATCTCTATTTAAAATTTTAAATTATGGACATGCATAAGGATCTTTTGTTGAAATTTTGAATGTAGATAAATAGATGTGGATGAGATTTATTTCGACTTTACATTGGATGAAGATTTGTTTGGATGAGTATTTATTTAAATGAGAATTTGTATAGATGAGAATTTGTTTGGATAAGGATTTCTTTGGATAAGGATTTATTTGAATAAGGATTTATTTAGACAAAAAATTATTTTGCTGAAAATTTGTTTGGATAAAAATTAATTATAATAGTTAATTTAGATAAGCATTTGTTTGATAAGGATTTATTTAGATGACAATTTGTTGAGATGAGGATTTGTTTGGATAAAATTTTATTTGAATAAGGATTTATTTAGATAAGAACTTCTTTGGATAAGTATTTATTTAGATGAGAATTTGTTTAGAAGAGGAATTATTTGGATAAGGATTTATTTGGATAAGAATTGATTTAGATAAGGATTTATTTAAATGAGAAGTTGTTTGGATGAGGATTTTTTTTTAATAAGAATTGGCTATGGATAACAATTTATCACTTGAAATGATTATGAATGAATATAGATGTGACTAGATGAATGTTTCTTTATTACAGATAACAATGATTTTAAAAGTCGTACTTATCTTAGATATTAAATTTATAATGGGTCGTTTGCAATTTTTTTAAAAAAATTAGACTACATTATAATTTTATAATTTTTAGGGGGTTTTTTACAAAAGAAACTTATTTATAGAATTAAAAAACCTCCAGGGTTCTTTTTGAACAAAATTTAGATTTATTCGCAATAAACATTTTGAGGGACTTATGTGTGAAAGATAAATTTATAAGGGTTTATTTATAAATATGAATATTTAAGGGGTTTATTCCTAAATTCTAAATTTTATGGGCACTAATTTATAATTTTAAGGTTTTATTAAACATTTTCATAAAATTTTCATCTAAGGGACCAATTTGTAAGAAAAATCTGGCTAAGGACCCATTTATGAAAATTTATCCAGTTCAAGAACTTATTTATAAAATTCTTGCATTCTGTCATTTTGGCTCATATTTTTAATGAATTTTTGGTACAATTTTGGTCCAAATATCTATCTCACTTAGCTCATTTGGATTAGCCTACTTGAGCGAAAACTTTCCATTTATTTTGGACCAAATTGAGCTTAATTTTCAATCAAATTTGGATATGATTTAAGTTTGATTAAGTCTCACATTCGAGATATAATTTAGTAGCATATAACTCTCAATTTTAATTATATTCCAATCAAATCTGATTGTGGTAAAAATTACCTCAAACACTATCGTACTATGCTACCGCTACTACAATACTACTATGCTACTACAAATACTACTATAATGTGACTACTACATTACAAGTAGCATATTACTACTATCCTACTGTACCACCATGCTATATGATAATACTGTTACACTATACTACTATACTACTGCTGGACTACTACTATTATTACTATACTACTATTACTCTACTATACATATACTATTACTGCTACAAATAATATATTAGTATTAGTATTATAATAGTATTATTTATAACTACTACAATTATACTACGATTACTACAGTATTACTACTATTATTATACTACTATACCACTATGATTATTATTACTTTTATTGTCATACTGCTAGTATAATACTAATATACTATTATTGTACTACTACTATTATGCTACTATACTGAGACTGCACTATTACTACTATCATACTACTCTATCACTACTACTAGTATAATACTATTATTATTATACCACTACTATACTACTATACAACAACTATATTATTACTACTATACTTATAAAATATTTTATCATACTAGCATACTACAACTACACAAATAGTACTACTATATGACTACTATACTAATACTACTACTATTACTATAGTACAATAGTACTAGTACTATTATACTACTACTAATATTACTATGCTACTACTCCAATACTACTAAACTTCTACTTTTTAACTACTATACTACTACTATGCTACTATTATAGTAGTTTTATATTATTATTATACTATTATACTGCTACTACTATATTACTGCTAATACTACTAAAACTAAACTGCTATTATACAAGGAGTTTTATAATACTATTAGTATTACGCTACTATTACTATTACATTATTATTATTATACGATTAGTACAAATACTATACTATAAAAACTACTAATAGTAGTATTACTATAATTATACTAATTATACTATTTCTACTACTATATTAATACTATAATACTATTATACTCTAATGTTATGATTACTATATTACTATTTTAGTACTATCATTTTACTACTATACTATTATACCATTAGTACTCCTTTGTTATTACTAGTACTACTATAATTATACTACTATTGCTAAAATTCTTTGTAGTGTACTACTATTATATGTGGTATACTACTATTATTATTATATTGCTAATATTATACATAAGTACTACTACTATACTACAAAGACTACTAATACTGGTACTGCTACAACTATACTAATTCTACTATTACTACTACTATACTACTGCAATACTAAAATTTTATAACAACTATACTACTACAAACAGTACTACTACTATACTACTATTATAGTACTGTTACATTAGTATTATACCACTATAGCATTAGTACAACTATACTACTACTAGTATTACTATAATTATACTAGTAGTTCTATACTACTATTGGTAGTATACTACTATTATGTGTTGTATATTGCTACTACTATACTACTATTATCATACTAGCACAACTTTACTTGTGCTCGCATTAATATAATAGTACTATCATTAGTACTGTCACTATTATTATTAGTGGTACTACTATACTACTACTGCTACTACCACTATACTACGACAACTAATACTAAATTACATTAGTATAACTATACTACTACTATTATAATATTCTACTACTACTAGTAATACTATTAATATAATAGTACTATTATAATACAGATATGACACTACTATACTACTACTATATTACTATACCGCTACTATAGTTCTATTACTACTATACTATTACAACTAATATACTAGTACTACTACTATTTCTACTACTACTATACTATTGCTACTACTAGTCTTACTATTATATGGTAGTGATGCTATACTACTATTTTATACTACTCTATGAACTATTATACTATTGTTCTATTATATTACTACTATACTACTACTACTATTCTTCTACTACTTTCACTACTATTAGTATACTACAATTATGCTATTACTATTATGATACTACTTCTATACTATTAATATACTATTATTACTACTACTACCTGCTACTATTGTATTACAACACTACTACTATGATGTTGCTACTAGTAGACGTGCCAAATGGATCATGTCTAGCCGGCACGGTCCATTGTATCAGACTATCAAAATTATTTCAGATCATGTCCGGCATGTCCCTAGATAATGGTGTTAGGTACAACTTGTGGTCTACAGGCCTGTAGGATGTATCGTGTCTCGCCTTTTTTTAAAAAAAAATTGAATTTATATTTATATATATAGATATATATATATATATTATAATAATATAACTAGTAGTATGTTATAGCTTAGTAGTTAAGGTTCTTAGACTTTCTTCCAAGGACTATTGTTCAATTCTGGGTTAGAGAAAGCTAATTTAATAATAGTCTGTGATGGCTCATTCGATTGCCATATCCAATCCAATTGTGCCACTAATCATGCCTGGCCCACGAGATGCTTGAGGATTCCCAGGCCTAGCCCACATATGGGTTGTGCCAGACATGACCTGAATATGGTAGATTTCGGGCTGTGCCAGGCTAGTGTGCAGGCCACAGGCTCATTTTGACATGTTTAGCCACTACCACTTCTATTTCTACTATTATACTATTATTACTAGTACTATACTACTACTACTATAATACCACTTCTGCTAGTATTATCCTACTATTACTACTATAATACTACTATAATTATTATGACTATAATATTATACTATAATACTTTATAGTACTACTATTATATTATAGTTATACTATTACTACTAGTACTAATATTGCTATATTACTATACAATTATACTACTACAACTACAACTACATTACTATACTAATATGCTGCTATTACTACCTTATATTATTGCTACTACAACTACTACACTAATATACTACTATACTATACTACTATAACTGCTATATTACTATACTATTATATTAATATACTACTATAGTATTACTACTATAATAGTCATACTACTTTTACTACTACTATATTACTATACTAGTATACCACTACTAGCATAATACGACTAGTATTATTGTACTACTATTATATAATTGCTAGTACTATTCTACCATACTAATATATTATTATACTACTGCTTTTACTACTATTATACTAGTATACTACTATAACTCCACCTTTACCTTGGATCGCTTAATTGCCATTGTAGAAGCTAGTAGATTTGAAGAAGAAGAAGGAAAAGAAGAAGGAGAAGAAGCAGAGGCAAGGGCAAAGCTTGAGGGCCAAGACCAAACTTGGAAGCTTCATCAAGTTAGATAATGAACTCAGTTGTCTTGCTTTAAGCTTCTTCAAAAACCCTAAAAATCAAAACCTAAATACTGGCCAAAATATTTTGGCCGAAACTAAAAAATGTTAGCCAATTTCTAAAACCTTGAACTAAATTTAGGCTTGATTACTACATAAAATAGACTTTGCTTGCCATATGAAATTGAACTTTAATTGTTCAATAAATATAAACTTAATTTGTTATGTAAAAGTGGACTTTTGTTAATTACAAGAAAGTGAAGTCAATTTGCCACTAAAGTATGGGCTCGGATGCCATATAGAATGCACTTTATCTGCCACATAGAAGTAGATTTGAATTATAAAGTAAATGTGGACTTGATCACCATACAAGATGGATTTTAGTATGCCATATAGAAGTTTACTTGAAATGCCACATAAATACGAGCTTGGTTATTACACAAAATTGACTTTATTTGTCATGTGAAAGTAAAGTTCATTTGCTATGTAGATGTGGGATTGATCGCCGCACAAGATGGACTTTGCTTACTATATAGAAATAGACTTTATTCGTCATAACAATGTATGCTTCCATTCCTAAAGTCAAGCTAAGGCATTGGTAGGCAAGGGTGGTTGAGGGACTCTGACTCCACCATATATCATCAACGATAATCCTTGTATTCTGAAGGGCATTGTAGGTGGTCAAAAATTTAGTTTTGCCTATTGTCCAGCCTCTGGCGGACTGATACCCTTGTTTGTGCCAATAGACTCTTAACTTTGCCATCACGGTTTGATATAATAACATTTGGCCTTAGTCCCTTGAATGGGTTTGGCCCTTACTCCCTAGGGGGACTTATTCTTTGCCCTTGGGTGAGAGGTCTTTACCCTCTAAATAGGAGGTAAGTATACTAGTGATATAGTAGTAGTAGTAATATAGTACTAATATAGTAATAATAGTAGCATAGTATTAGTATAGTAGTACTATTATAGTAGTATGCTAGTAGTAGTAGTAATCGAGAATAGCAATACTAGCAATATAGTGGTAGTATGATAGTAGTCGTAATATAGTATTATTATAGCAGTAGTAGAAGTATACCAGTATAGTATAGTAGAATGGTATAGTTGTATAGTAATAGTAGTAGTAAAATAGTACTATAGTAATATATTATAGTAGTATGGTATAGTGGTATGGTAGTAGTATACTAGAGAAGCATATTACTATATTAGTAGTAGTGGTACCAACAGTAGTAATATACTACTATTATGATAGTACTATAGTAGAAGGATAATAGTAGTATAATTGTACTAGTAGTAACATTAATATAATAATAGTAGTTGTGGTAGTAATCTAGTAAAAGTAATCGAAGTATGCTAGTAGTAGTATATTGTTATAGTGGCAGTATAGTAATACAGTATTAGTATAGTAGTAATTTAGTAGTAGTAACAGTAATAGTATTAGTACTAGTATTGTAGTAGTATAATACTAGTAGCATAATAATTGTAATACTATAGTATATTAGTACTCACAGTAGTACTAGTATAGTAGTAGTAGTATCTTAGTAGTATAGTAGCAATATACTACTAAAAGTAGTAGTAGTTCTAATATTAATATAGTAGTAGTATATTAGTGGTATAGTTATAGTATAATAATAGTAAGAATATTATAGTATAGTAGTCATACTAGAGGCAACATTAGTATAGCACTAAAAGTATAGCAGTAGTATAATAGTAGTACAGCAGTAACACAATATTATACTAATAGTATTACAAGATTAATATAGTATAATATAGTAGTAATTATAGCAGTTTAGGGGTAGTAGTAGTAAAGTAGTAGTAGCACAATAGTTCTATAGTATAATAGTAGTACTAGTAGTAATATATAAGTATTAGTAGAAGTATAGTAGTAGTAGTTTGTAGTAGTATCGTAGTATAGTACAGTAATATAGTGTAGTATTATAGTAGTAGTGATAGTATAGTAAAAATAGTATTAGTAGTGCTAATAGTAGTAGTAATATGGTAGTAAGAGTATTGTAGTAGTAATAATATAGTGTTCGTAGTTGTTATTCTTGTTGTAGTAGTAGCAGTTGTAGTATAATAACAGTAACATAGTACTATAGTCATAATAGGTTCCAGCTATAGTAATAGTACAGTAAAAGTATAGTATATAGTAGTAGTATATTATTATAGTTGTACAAGTATTAGTAGTAGTATAATATTAGTAGTAATAGTAATATAGTAGTAGCGATATATTGTTATGGTAGTAATAGTAGTAAAAGAAGTAGCTATATAGTTGTAGTAGTATCACTAATATAGTACTCGTAACAATAGTACTATTAAAGCAGAAATTGTAGTATAGTAGTAGTATAATATTATGGTCATATTATGATAGAAGTTTGGTAGTACAAGTAGTAGTAGTTCTGATACTAGTGTTGTTATAGCATATTAGTTATGCTATAGTAGTGGTATAGTAAAAGTAGTAGTAGTAATATAAAAGTAGGAGTCGCATGACAATATAGCAATAGTATAGTAGTAGTAGTATAGTATAATAGTACTACTACTAGTAGTAATATAATTATCGTAGTATTAGTGATGTGCCAATAATAGTAAAGTTATTGTAGTATAATTGTAATATAGTAATATAGTAGTAGTATTAGTAGTGATAGTAGTACCATAGTTGAAATAGTGATATTAATACTATATTAGTAGAATTCATATGATACAAGTACTTGTATATTAGTAGTAGTAGAAGTATGTTAGTTGCATAGTAGTAGTTGTTGTAATAGTAATCGTGGTAGTATACTACTATTAGTAGTATAATAATAATATAACAATAGAAGTGGTATGACAATAATAGTATAGTAGTATAATTATGCTAGTAGGATATCTCAATTATTGGATTGGTGGTTGTACTGACCTCTTCTATTTAAGAGGTCATTAGTTTGAACCTTGCTTAAAGCACAACTTTAATGGCAAATTCTAGTTGCTCAAAAAAAAATTATATCAATAGTATAGTTATAGTATAATAATAGTATTAGTAGTATAGTGGTAGTGTAGTAGTAGAAATATATTACTAATACTAGTATAGTGGTATATTATAGTAGTAGTAAAGTAGTAGTGGTAGTACTATGGTAGTAGTATAGTAGAGGTGGTAGCGTAGTAGTATAGCATAATATTATAGCAATAGTAGTAGTATAACAGTAATATAGTAGTAGTATAATAGTAATATAGCATAATATTATAGCAGTAGTGTAGTATATTAGTCCTATCAATAGTTGTATTAACCAGCAATAGTAGTTGTTGAATTATAGTATAGTAGTAATATAGTAGTAGTCTTATTATAGTAGCTATATATTAGGAATAGTATTGTATCAATAGTAATTGAGGTAGTGGTATAGTATACTAGCAATATAGTAGAAGTAGTATTAATATAGTTATTATAATAATAAAAATAAAAATATAAAAATATAGTGTACTAGTACAATATAGTAGTATTATAGCCGTATGTTTTGATATTATACTAGTAGTCTTGTGTAGTACTTGTACTACTCGTAGAAGTAATACTATAATAGTTGTAGTAGTAGCGGTAGCATTGTAATAGTAGCATACTCATATAGTAGCAAAAATGATAGTAGTAGTATAGTAGCATTAGCATATTCTTATCAAAGTAAGAGTAGTAGTAGTAGTAATGTAGTAGTACTAAATTGTAAAACACTCTTATAGTAGTGGTATAGTAGTAGTAGTCAGAGTAGCAATAGTATAATCCTAGCATAGTACTAGTAGTAATAGTAGCAATATTTGTTATAAAAATTGTTATGGGATTGTGGAGGCCAATTTGGACTAAAGGTCAGCCTGCGAGCTCACGTGACAGTCTATTAAGATGAAAGGCTAGCCTACGATGCTTCCTTGAAAGTCTAATCAGTTTAGCGTTAGCTTATGGGCTCGTTCGAAAATCAAAATCCTACTAAAGGCTAGCTTGCAAGCATGTCTAAATGTCTAATTGACTAAAGGATACCCTAAGGGCTTTGCCTAAAAGTTTAATTCAATTAATGGCTAAGCTATGGGTAGCCTAAAAGCCAAAGCAACTTAAGATCGGGCTACAAGATCACCCAAAGTCATTATGATTGTTTGAGGGTTCACAAACAAAAATAAAATTGACAAATATAAATTTTTTAAATGGCTCAATCACATTGGACTCAATAGTTCAGCTGAAACAAATAAAACAAACCAAAGTGACCCAAACAAAGCACCAAATGGACTTGATTGGATGAAAACAAATGGACTAAAAACTAGCCCAAAATGAGTAGAAAAGCTCTCTACTAGCTGACCAACTGGTCATATTCAACCATGACTAATTAATTTGAGAAAGAACACATGGTTTACGCAAAGAGCATACCCTCACTTTGTAATTTAAGAAATTTAAATTTGAAATCACAAAAATTATAAAAACAAGAGAGGAAGAGGGAAGTGCTTGATACTAGCTATTGCCCCACTCCTATGCACTTGAAATATGACTAGATGGACCTTAGTTTGATCCTTGTTGGATGCTAATAATTTAGCATGATTTCAAGGTGTGGCTGACTATCTTGGTTTGTGTTAGTAGACCCTTTTAATATCTAAAGTTCACTGACAATATTATGGTTGTTGACAGTTGGCTTCTTTTGATCTTTGATTTGATGCTTGATGTCCTCGTTGGCATGTTGTTGAGTATGTTTAAAGCATTATCAATTTTTGTTGAGCATGTGTTGGCTTAGCTTTAAAGTGTGGCTAATGACTTTAAATGTGTTATCGATTGACTTCTTTCAAACATGACATTTGGCTAATTGACTAAGTGAGTTCAAGCTTGCCTTTTGTTCAGTTTGGTTCAAAATGGACTATCGTATTGGTTGATGCTGACCATTTCTATTTGATAATCAATAGCTTTGATTATATCTGAAGTGTAACCAATGGGTTTGATCTAATGTTGGATGAGCTTGAAGTGTGTCCAATGACTTTATGCATAATGCTGGTTGACTTCTTTTGAACAAGGCATTTGTTGGACTGATTAAGTAAGTTTAAGCCTACCTTTAGTTAGATTTGAAATGGTTAGCAACTTTGTCCTATGTTGACCATTTTTGATTTGATAATTGATAACCATTTTGGCATGTTATTGATTATGTTTGAAGCATTGCCAATGACTTTTGAGCATGTGTTGGCTTAGCTTCCAAGCATGGTTAACAATTTTACATGTGTTATCAATTGACAACATTCAAATAGGCATAAGACTAACTGACTAAGTGAGTTCAAGCTTGCCTTGGGTTTGATTTGATTTGAGAAAATGATTGGTGGCCTTCACTTGTGCTAATCATCTTCAATTAGAGAATCAATAGTCCCATTAGTGTGTTGTCGATTAACTTTGACATGTTGTCAACAACATTGAGCATGTTGTAGTAATCTTTAATCCAACCCTGATTAGGTTCTTGATGGCTCTCGGTTTAATATGTTAAAAGATTTGGGATCGGCCTAAGTTGGACCCTTACTAAGTTCAGGTTCAAGCCTTAATAGACTTGGGTTCAAGTTCAAGATGATTTGAAGCTTTGTTCTGGTTTAGGTTCAAACTAATTTTGGTTCCAGTTTGACTTGGTTTAAGTTTGGTGTGACCTAGTTCTAATTCAGCATAATCTAGTGCAGAGCCAAAATCATCAACCCGGGATGGTGAAGACCCTACGAAGCAATCTTGAAATAATAAATGAAAAATGTATGCTGGTTTAAGTGTGCAATCAAGTGTTGTGAGAACATGACTTCCCAATAGACACAAGCTCCTACTATTAATTACTCTGGTAGTTGTCAGGAACATCCTAAAGTAGGAAACCTAGCAAATAAAATAGAGACACGAAAGAAAGAAACATGATTGATTGATTTGAGAAAAGGTGTACATGGTATAAGAAAGGGCATACTCTCATATTACAAATTAAGAAATATAAATTTACAGTCATGAATGACATGAAATAAGTAAGGGGATGAGAAAAGCTTGATGCTCACTACTGCCCCACTTCCATTTTCTAGGCCGAGTTGAACTTGAGTCAGATGGATGCTTGATTTGATATTTGGTAGATGTTAATGGCTTGGCTTGATTTCAATATGTGGCAAATTTTCTTGGCTTGTGTTAGTTGACCCTATTAGGATCTGGAGTTTTATTGACAACTTTCTATTTATTATCAATTAACTTCTATTGATCTTGTATTCAGAAAATTATTAATGGCCTTAGCTTATGCTAATTAATTTAAATTTAATAATTAACAGTCTCTTGGTGTGTTGTCAATTAGGTTTGAAGCATAACCAACGCTTTTGGAGTTGGTTTAGCTTCAAAGCATGGCTGATGATTTTAAGTGTATTATTGGTTGACTTCGTATTATAATTGATGGCCTCATTGGCTTGTTGTCATTTAGGTTTGAGACATCACCAATGGCTTTTAGGATTTGTTTAGCATGAAAGCATGGCCGAAGGCCTTAAGCATGTTATTGATTGACTTTATTCGATAATTGACAACCACATTGGCATGTTGTCAATTGAGTTTGAGGCATCACCAATGGCTTTTCAGGTTGGTTTAGCCAAGTTCTTTCAATAGCTTTTAGGATTGGTTTAGCTTTGATGTCTAGCTTGACTTAGTTTAGAGTTCTATTCAAACTTGTTGTGGTTTAGATCAAATGAGAGTTTTCTTCAAACTTATTGTGAGTTCGAATGTGGTTTGACTCAATTTCATATTCTATTTGAACTTATTGTGGTTTGACTCAATTTAGAGTTCTCTCCGAACTTGTTGTGGTTTGACTCAATTTAGAGTTCTCTCCGAACTTGTTGTGGTTTAGTTCAATGTGGTTTGACTCAATTTAGATTTCTATTTGAACTTGTTGTAGTTTAATTGAAATGCAATTTGACTCAATTTTGAGTTCTGTTCGAACTTGTTGTGGTTCACTTCAAAGGTGGTTTGACCCAATTTAGAGTTCTATTCAAACTTAGGGTGGTTGTGGTTTGACTCAATTTAATGTTCTATTTGAACATATTGAAGTTTAGTTCGAATGTGATATAACTCAATTTATAGTTGCAATCAAACTTGTTGTGGTTTAGATTGAATGTTATTTGACTCTATTTAGAGTTTTATTCAAACTTGTTGTGATTTAGTTTGAATATGGTTTGACTCAATTTAGAGTTCCATTTGAACTTATTATGGTTTAGTTCAAGTGTTATATGATTTAATTCAATTTTAGTTTGAATTTATTGTGATTTGACTGAATTAGTGTTCAATTTGGATTTGTATTGATTTAGTTTGCATG
Organism: Trichopus zeylanicus subsp. travancoricus; assembly: GCA_005019695.1. Classification (NCBI taxonomy): domain Eukaryota; kingdom Viridiplantae; phylum Streptophyta; class Magnoliopsida; order Dioscoreales; family Dioscoreaceae; genus Trichopus; species Trichopus zeylanicus. The sequence goes on along the minus strand of RXID01019385.1, from coordinate 1,244,681 downwards.
TTGTTTTACTTAATTGGAGTTCAACTCGAATATGTTTTGATTCCACACTAACTCAATTCCAACTAGAATTGACCAAGGTTTGGACTGATGGTTTGACCTGATTATGGTTGAATTTGAACCTAGGTCATCAGTTTTTTGACTAAAAGGGACGACCAGTTGACGTACTGATCAACCAGACAAAATCAGTGTCATTTTAGGTTCAATAGAACCAAACGACTGGCTCAGGTATTGGTTATTTGACAAAGAGCATTCTTTTCCTATTTAATTAGAATCGGATGATTGGTTGGGATATTTGTCAGCCAATAGAGACCTGCAGTTTCATGGTTCACCAGAATCAGTTAATTGAGGAAATCATTCAACTGGGAGAACTTTGCTAGTTATGGTTGAGTGTGACCGGTCGATCAGTCAACAAAGACCTTTCTACTCATTTGGACTAAATCAGTCCATTTATTTTTAACCATTCATGATCATTTGGTGCTTTGTTCAAGTCACTTTGGTTTGGTTTATATATTTCAATCAAACTAACTTGTGTTCAATGTAGTTGAGCCATTTAAATAATTTATGTTTATCAATTTTATTTTGGTTTGAGAGCCCTCAGACTATCATAATGATTTTGGTGAGGCTGCAAGCTGAACTCAAGTTGCTTTTGGCTTTCAAGCTACTCGTAGGCTGGCCATTAGTTTATTTAGACTTTTAGGCAAGCCCGGCAAGCTGGCTTTTCATCTAAATAGACTTTTAGGTGAGCTCACAAGTTGACCTTTAATCTAAATTGGCCACTATCATACAATAACAATTCTCACTATTACTAATACTATGCAACTAGTATACTACTACTACTATATCACTACTATACGACTGCTATACTATTTACTATGACTATACTACTACAATCACCACTACTCTTATTATGATATTAATATACTATTGTTAGTATACTACTACTGCAGCTTTTATTACTATACGAGTATGCTATTATTACAATACTACTACTACTACTACAACTATTATACTTCTACTACAAGTACTATGTTATACTGCTAATATAATACTACACCGTACTACTACAATATTACTATATTGTACTGCTATAGTACACTTTTATACTACTATTATTATTACACAATAACTATACTAATATTACTTCTACTATATTGATAGTATACAATACCACTACCTCAACTACTACTAATACAATACTACTACTATAATATAACTACTATACTAATACTATACTATACTACAACTACTACTAGTATAATACAACTCTTATTAATAATACTATACTATACTATTGCTATAGTAAAATACTATGCTATTGTACTATATAACTATATGACTATTATGCTACTACTACTGCTATACTATTATACTATATTAATATAACACCACTACTACTATGCTATTACCACAGTACTACCGGCACTACCTTACTACCACTATAGTGTACTATTATAGTAGTATTAGTAGTATACTTATACTATTATACTACCACTATATTACTAATACTTCTACAACTATATTACTGATATAATTTTTTTTAGCAACTGGGATTTACCACTAAAGTCGTACTTTAAGCAAACATAGAAGAGGTTAGTACAACTACCAAGCCAATACTTGAAGTATACTACTAGCACAATTATACTATCATACTACTATTATTATACTATTTCTACTACTGTATTGCTATTATACTACAAGTATTAGTACACTACCACAATTACTATTACAATAACTACTATTATACTACTAACATACTTCAACTACTATTAATCTGCAAGTACTACTAGTATATGACTTCTACTAATATAGTACCAATATTACAATTGTAAGTATAGTACCAACCAAAGAAGAAGCTAGGCCACCTTGGCTTGGCAAAACTAATGAAGAACCAGAGAAAAGGAAGATGGGCTGGTGGGGAAGAAGGAGTATAAAAGAAGAAAAAAAAAGAGGCAGCTACGTGAGGAGGAGGGAGCCATGGAATTGAAGAAGAAAAAGAAATTATCAAAAAAAATGAAAAAAGAAGTTCCATCTTACCTCAATTTTTGTGCCACCAATCACTGTGGCCACATGCGATCCTTGGCACCTTGATGAACTTCATCAACGTTGGGCCCACCCACAACCTCTGAAAAATGGTGGTGAGGACAGTGAACTCTATGACCCCACTATAGTCATTCATGGCCTCTCAAAGTTGATGGTGAAGATGCTAGATTTTGTGACCCTGCTGTGGCCATCTATGGACACCTTGAAGTCGGTAGACCTTGTGAGCTCACATCCAAGCCAACCTATGGGCTTGCACTCTAGCCAGCCTTCTAGATTGCATTTAACTAGCCTTCAAGCTCACATCTATGCAAACCTTCCAGCTTGCAGTTAGCCAATCTTCATACTCACACTCAGCGAGCCTTCAAGCTCACACCTAAGCCAGCCTTCGGGCTTGCACTCAACCAATCTTTGAGCTTGCATCAAAGCTAGGCTTAAGGCTTGCACATAAGCCATCCTTTAGGCTTGCATCCAAGCTAGCCTTTGGGTTTGCACTTAGCTAGCATTCAGCCTTACATCCTAGCTAGCCTTCAGGCTCATATCTATGCCACCCTTTGGGCTGCATCTATGCTAGCCTTTGGGCTCCCATCTAAGCCAGCCTTTGTGCTCGCACTTAGCTAGCATTTAGGCTAACATCCAAGCCAACCTTCATACTTGCATTTAGCTAGCCTTTAGGCTCATACCTTAGTCAGCCTTTGGGCTCACACTCACTCAACCTTCAAGCTCATACCTTAGCTAGTCATCGGGCTCGCACCCAGCCAACCTTCAAGCTTACACTCAACCAGCCTTCAAGATCACATTCAAGCTGGCCTTTGGGTTTGCACATAGCCATCGTTCAAACTTTCAAAGCTATCCTTCTGTCTCACACTTAACTAGCTTGAGCTTGCATTCAAGACAACCTTTGGGCTTGCACTCAACTAGCTTGGGGGCTTGCATCCAAACAAGCATTCAGGCCCACATCTTAGCTAGCCTTTAGGCCCACACCAAGCCAACCTTTGGGCTCGCACTCAACTAGCCTTTGGGTTCACATCTAAGCTAGCCTTCAAGCTCACACCCATGCCAGCCTTCAAACTTATGTCTAACCTAGTAAGTCTTCAAACTCACACTCAGTCAGCCCTCAAGCTCACACTAAGCTCACTTTCGAGCTCATGAACCAAGCCAACCTTCGGGTTCACATATCATAAGTCAAGCTACGGGTTAGCCTAAAATCATCATAAATAGCCAAGGACCCTCAAATCAAATTAATATGGAGTAACTTAATCACAACAAATGGATAAAGGCCAAGTTTGCTCAAATGAACTTAAATTGGTCAAAAAGATGGACTAAAACACAATTGAACTAAACTCTAGAAAATACAAATTGAATTAACCTAAACCAAATAAACTTAGATTAAAATCTAATCAAACTTAAGATGGGTTAATCTAAAAAATCAAATTATATTAAAATCAAACCCAATCAAGATTAATCTAAGTTCAACTCAAACCTTGACTATGTCAAATCAAGTCCAAACTAAAAGAACAAACTCAAAGTTAAAGCAAAACTAGGCTAGATTGAGCCTGAACTAAAACCAAGTTGAATTAAATTGACTTAAACTTGAGCCAAAGTCTTGCAGACCTAGACTCTATAGAATTCCAATACAAGGTCAAACTCAGCTCAAGAAAAATGAAATGAAACTCAAATCCAAACCATATTAGTCTCAATGGAACTAAATAAGGTAAAAACAAGTCCCAATGGGAGTGTCGAAACCTTAGTGATACTCCAAGGCAATGAACAAAGGGTTATGTCACCACCCTAACTTGAACCCAAATAAGTTTGAATAGAAGTAAATAACTTAAAACTAAGTCTCACTAGGTTTGTTACAAAAGCCTTCAATAATACTTCAAAGCAATATGCAACTCCTTAAGCTATTAGAAATGCTGTCAAATCAAAGAAGTTAATTGCCAATACGCTTAAAGCTATCGACCACACTTGATAGCTATACCCAACCTCCTAAGCCATCAGTGATGCTACCAAATCAATAAAGTCAACAAACAATTTGCTCAAAGCTATTAGCCAAACTTCAAGCTAGTCTAACCTACAAGCAGTTGACAATGTGCCACTCGAAGCTAGCCAAACTCACAAGCAATTAGCAATGAACTCCTCTCCATGTTAGCCAACCCCACAAGTAGTTAGCGATGCGCTCGTCAAGCTAGCCAACCCAAAAGTAGTTGGTGATGCGCTCATCAAGCTAGCTAACCCCAGAAGTAGTTGGTGATGTACATTTCCAGCTAGTTAATCCAAAAAATAGTTGACAACACATTCTCAAAGCTATACCCAACTTCATGAGCTATTGGTGACACTATCAAACCAAAGATGTTAGCCATATCAGTTATGGAAATCCTTCAAAAAAAAATAAATAAAGTTATCGCGTATACCTTATTGGCTATGGAAACATTTTGAGGTCAATGAAGTTATTACAAATGCCTTATTGGTTGATGAAAATACTCCAACCCAAAAGAAGTTATCACCTACTCCCTATTGGCTATGGAAACACTTTCATGAGGTTATTTCCAAAGCTCAAAACTAATAGAAACACCTCAAATCATGAAGTTATCACCGATGCTCAAAGCTATTGCAAACACTTCAAATGTTTTCCCATTTCCTTCCACAATTTGGGTTGGACATCACATGGTCCAACATAGACAAATTAGGGCAGCAGCATATATCAGCTTCTTCTTCACTCTTTATTTTTCTCTATTCCATTTATATTTTCTATATTTCTATGTTAAAATTCATTATAAAGTGACGACATACCTTTACTTAAGCCATGTATCATTTCTTAAAATCAATTAAATGCATTCTTCATTTCTTTTCATGTCTCTATTTTTGTTAACTAGGTTTCCCATTTTTGGTGGTTCTTGATAATTGTCAGGGTAATTAACAACAGGGGCTTGTGGCTATTGAAAGTCGTATTCCCACAACACCTGATAGTGCACTTTAAATTGAAATAAAATTTGATTTGTGATTCAAGGTCACTTCTAGGTTCTCCGCTATCATGGTTGGTCAACAGTGATCCCACAAAGTGGCCAATGAGATGGACCACAAGCCACCAAGCAGCGTGGAGAAATTCATTCAACTAGCCTATGAACACATAGATGCTGAAGAAGTGATCCTAGCAAAGAAAAGAATCTGAAGGCAGCATCAAGAAGAAAGAATATCTAGAAAACAAGCCACCGAAGCTAAAAAGGAAGAAATTCAAATAGAGGGAGTGGAGGCTTGAATTTCAAGCTTATACTCCATTGAATAACTCAAGAGCTAAAGTCCTACCATAGATTTAGCACCTTGGCTTCTTGCGAAGGCCCCAACCTATTCATGTTGACCAACAAATCTGTAACAATTCAAGGTACTACCATTTTCACCCTAATAATTTCGTACTAAAGAATGCAAGCACCTCAAGGATGAAATCAATAGGCTTATTAAAGAAATCCACCTCAGGTAGTTTTTCTGCAAGGTGAATGCATAGAAGAAACTCACATATGGGAGAATCATTAATGAACATCATCTGAAATGGAACCCACTCCTGAGTTGCAAAACAATCTAATCAAGGGCAGCCTCAATATGATCCTAACTAGCCCACTAACTCAATGTGATGCTCCAGTATCAACTGGCAAATGTCAAACCTACTGGGCGGCTGGAGGGCTCAAAAGAGATGGAGAAGAAGAGATACCATTATGAGCCTAACTACAAAGATATAGTCCTCTATGCCAAGGACTTAAAAGGCATTTTTACTCCTCACAATGATGAATTGGTGATCTTGGTGGTCCTAGATGGCTACACTACTCACCGTATCAAGATAGACACTGGATATTTGGCAAATATTCTATTCTTATGAGCCTACAATCAAATGTAGACTAAGTAGAAGCTGGACTCATACATTGGGACCCTCACTGAATTCATGAGGAAGTTGGTTGTCTCACTTGGTATGATCAACTTACTCCCCACCATTGGAGAAGATCCAAGGCTCGCCACAATTAAATCAAAGTTTGTGGTAGCTCGAAGTTGTTCTGCCTATAATCTAATATTGGGATGACTAGCACTTAATCAGCTCCAAATCATAATTTTAAATTTTTATTTAGTCATGGCACAAGTGAAGGATGAGGAGACCAAAGCTTGCTAAAAAATGTGAAGCGCCCTATTGGCAAAGCAGTTTCAGCCATAAAAGCAAGGAAACAACAATAGTGGAGATTAATGAACTCATCGCTGAGTTGACAAATGGATATAGTAAGCCTATGGAATGGCTCATTAGCTTGGTCATTGATGAAGCATTAGTGAGGGCACTCAAGCTTGGGCGAACCTCATAGAGCCCTAACGTACCAAATTACAAGAACTCTTAAGAAGGATCCAAGATGTCTTTGCATGGGACCTCAAAGATCTCCTATGTATTGACTCTTTGGTGGCTCAATGCAAACTCATGGTCATATAAAATCCCAAGCCAGTCAAGTAGAGTAAGAGGCACTTTGCCCTTGAACACCAAAATTCTATCACTCCAGAGGTGAGTAAACTTCTTAATGCAGGATTTATATGGGAAGTCCACTATCTTGAGTGGTTGGCAAACATGATAATGGTAGATAAAACCAATGGTAAATGGAGAATGTGCATCGACTTCACCGACTTGAATAAAGCTTGCCTAAAGGATAGTTATCCTCTACCTAAGTTGACCAGCTCATTTACTCTACATTGGGCCACCATCTACTGAGCTTCTTGGATGTGTTCTTAGGCAACCATCATATTTAGATGAATCTCAAAGATGATGAGAAAATTATGTTCATCACAAGGGCAACATATCAAAGAATGGTGAACAAAGTTTTTGAGCCTCAACTCTATAGGAATGTGGAAACATATATTGATGACATGTTGATGAAAATCCTCTACATTGATAGGTATTCGAAGGATCTAGAAGAGACTTTAGGATGAAGCTAAACCCAAAGAAGTATGCTTTCAAGAGAGGCACAAGAAAGTTCCTTAGCAACCTAGTCTTGGAATGCAAAGTAGAAGTCAACTATGAAAGGGTTGAAGTAGTAATGGGAATGAACCCTCTAAGCTCCATCAAATAGATGGAGAAGATCATGTGTCTGCTAGTGGTACTCAATCACTTCCCATCTAGATTTGGAGAGAAGTGCTTGCCCTTTTTCAAGGCACTAAAACAAAGCTATAGATTTGAATGGATGGAAGAACGTGACTGAGAGTTCGAAGACCTCAAAAAGTAGTTAGCCAAACCACCCTTATTGGTGAGGCCTGAACTAAATATGATAATCTTTCTTTTATAGTGACATTAGACCAATTGATTAGTTAAATTTTAATAAGTGATTAGTGTAGAAAATAACACCTCATATACTATGTGAGTCATGTACTCATAGGTGTAGAGGTTTGGTACCCTCCGTTGGAGAAGTTATCATAAACCATGGTGTTGACAACCCCAAAGTCCTACCCTCACTTTCAAGCACACCCAGTCATAGTTCTCACCAATCTTCCACTTTAGTAGATATTGCGAAAGTCAAAACCTTGAGAAGGTTGCTCAAGTGGTCCATCAAGTTAAGTCAATTTGATGTCACCTTTGAGGCTTGGAAAGTTGGAAGGGTATCAAAGCCTAGGTTTTAGCAGACTTCTTGACCTCATACCCTACAAGATCAGAATCTGACTTAGGGGAGGTTCAAGTATATGGCTCATCTTGTGAGTCGGGCTATGGGATCAACACTATCCTTCAGAGTTTGGATGCAAGAGTGACTGAGTATTCAGCTAAGCTTGAATTCAAGGCCTCAAATAATGCAGCAAATTACTAAGCATTCCTCCTTAGATTACACATGGCGTTAGCAGTAGGATCTAAAAAATTAAAGGTATTTAGTGAATCACAACTTATGTTTTCATAGGTCAGCAGAGGGTATGAGGTAAAAGACATAACCATGGCCTAGTACCTAATCAAGGCATGAAAGCTTATGGCAAAAATAGACTAAATGGAAATTTTTTGAGAACTCCAAAATAGCAAGATGAAGTGGATGCTCTAGCTTGGCTAGCTTTGGCTTCTTCAAATTTGGTACTAAGGCAAATCTTTGTTGAGAACCTTTAGTAACCTAGCTAATTAAAGACTTTTGAGATGAATGTGGTGGATATAGAGCCTTGCTAGATGGATCCCATTATCAATTACCTCAAAGATGGGCAATTTCCTAAGGACCCGAAAGATGCTCAGAGGACCATGAAGCTAGCCCTGAATGTCACCTTATTAGAAGGAGTCTTGCATAAAAGATCCCTCACATGGTCCCTCCTCCATTATCTAAGACCCGAGGAAGCTAACTATGCCATCTGAGAGGTTCATGGTAGGATATATGGGAGCCATGGCGAGGACAAGTCATGGAACCTAAGCTCTTTAGACAAAGGTATTATTGGCTCAATGTGGCTTTCAAGGCATCTAAATTTATCTCCAAATGCAAACAACACAAGAGGCATGCCTCCTGACTCCATAGTCTGGTGGTTTAACTCTAACAAACATAATCTATATGGCCTATTGACTAATGAAGAATGGACATCTTAGGTTTGTTCCCATTTGCATTGGGTCAAAAGAAGTTCTTAGTGGTCATTGTTGACTACTTTATCAAATGGGTGAAAGTTGAATGCTAGCCACAATAACCAAGAGAAATATTCAAGAGTTCCTATGGCAAAGCATGATCTATAGTTTCATATTGCCATGAGTGCTAGTTATAGCCAATAGGAAGCAACTTGACAACTCAAGATTCAAAGAATACTACAATAGTATCCACATAGAACTAAGGTTTACCTCGATGACCACCCCTAATCTATTGACCTAGCTGAGGTAACTAATCAAACCTTCTTCAAATCATAAAGAAGCATCTCAAAAAATAAAAAGGTGTCTTGGTCAATGAACTACCACATGTTTTGTAGTCTAGCTGACCATGCCATAGACAACAACCAAGGACTCATCTTTCATGCTCGCTTATGGGGTTAAAGTTGTCATTCTAGTGGAAATTGGTCTTACTTCACCTCAAGTTAGGCTTATAATCCTAAAATGAATGAGGCGAATTGTATGAGCTAAGAAGGATTTCATCCTAGAAGTTTGGGAGAGGGTTTGCACTAGAGTTGCTAAGAACTAGCAGTGAGTGGCCCAATCCTACAATGCATGGGAACACAACTGAGAATTATGATCGAGTGACTGGATACTTCAACGAGCTAAACTCATTAATCAAGTTTCAGTTAAATTATCCCCAAATTGGATAGGCCCATTCAGAATTTCTAGGATCATAGGGATAGGGACATTTAAGATCGAGCACCCAGATAATACAGAACTTTATAGGACATGGTATGTAGACAACCTTAGAAGGTTTTATCTTTAGACTAGATTATGCCTCCATTTTCATTTTCTCTTTAGATATTGACAAGTCTTATCCCAATAGACCACCAAAGACCTAGATCCACCTGAGGCATAAGAACTTGGTGATAAGCCAAGAATAAAGACCCAAATTTATCTGAGGCTTAGGACCTCGACAATAAGCTAGGCATAAGATATCGAATTCACCTCGAGCATAAGATCTCGGTGATAAGCCAAGCATACGACCTCAGTTTTACCTAGGGCATAGGACCTCAGTTCTATTCGGGATATAAGAATAAGCTAGGCATAAAAACATCAGATTAACCCAAGGCACATGACCTTAGATTCACTCGAGGCATAAGATTTTGGCAATAAGCTAGACATAAAACCTCAATAATAGGTTAGCATAAGACCTTGAATTCACTCAAGGCACAAGACCTCAGATTCACTTGGGGTATAAAACATTAATGATAAGCTAAGCATAAGACCTTGAATTCACTCGAGGCATAAGACATTGATAATAAGATAGGCATAAAACCTCATTCTACCTACGGCATAACACCTCAAGAATAAGCTAGGCATAGGATGTCGATTCTATTTAGACATAAGACCTTGGTAATAAGCATGACATAATATCTCAAATTCAACCAAGGTATAAGACCACAGTGATAAGTTAGGCATAAGACCTCAGTTCTACTTGGGGTATAAGACCTTGGCGATAAGTAAGGCATAAGACCTTGGTTCTATCCAGGCATAAGAGCTCAATAATAAGCTGGGCATAACACCTTGGATTCACCTGAGGCATAAGACCTTGGTAATAAACTTGACATAAGACCTCGAATTGACTTGAGGCATAAGACCTCAAGAGCAACACAAGCATAAGACCTCAATAACAAGACAAGCATAAGACCTCAACAATAAGTTTGGCATAAGGCCTCTGTTTTGTACTGAGCATATGACTTTGGTCATAAGCCAATCATGAGAAGCTCAAAACTTTGCCAAGACTTAAGATTCTTATGTAAAGCTTTCACTTTAAGACACATTATGGTCCTTGAAGTTTCTCTCTTAATAGTTCCTTCTCATCGCTAAGCCAATATCCACTTGGTGGAAGGATGAGTATCGGCTATATCAAGTTTAAGAACCACTACTTGAGGAGCTCCAAAGCCAACGATTGCAAAGGGGACCTATGACTTGTCACTTTATAGCAAATCTTCATCATGGCTAAATGGTGAAACTATATGCTGATTTGCAAGCGTAATGGACAACAACTGACCTTTAAGTGAACTTGGCCCAAGTTGTGTGCAAGAGGGATGCAAGCCAAAGATGCAAAGGGAAAAGACTCAACTAAAAGAAAACCTCTTTCATTTAAAAGAATATCATATTCAAGGGGAAACATGATTAAAAATGCTTTTACAAAAAATACAACGGAGAATACTGTAGGACTATTTGGAGGATGATGGGGGTTTGGCAGACTCCTTTGGGGCAATAGATGCTCATGGATTAGCTTGTGCCTTAGCTTCTTTCTCACTCCAGAGGATCTCCTCATACTCCCACTTAAGGTGGTGAATCCTCAAGTTGTTGCAAAGTCCACTCAGAGGTCATCAAGCTTGAGGTCAGGATCATGATGAGTCTTCTTTACTATGTTGCTATAGTAGAGGTAGCCCTTGGAGAAGGAGCTCGTAGAGAGAAGGTTCTACTCCTAGAGATACTCATCAATGCCTTGAACTCAAGAATAGCCTACATCTTGCATATCTTCAATGATTCCAAGTACTCTGAGCTTCTACGAAACATAGTCACTGCCTCATCCTTTTCCTAGTGTATCTCAGCCTTTTACCAAGCCTCCATTTCCTTCAACCTTGTCAAGGCTGAATCTTGCTCCACCAAGAGGATATTTCTCTCCTCCTCTAACTCTTTCTTTGTCTTCCCAACCTTGAGCTGGAGTGACTTGACTTGAGAATAGAGGAAGTTTACATCCTACTTGACTTTAGTGGTCTTATTCTTCTTAGAAGCCATTTGCTTCTAAGCTTCAAAAATTATTTACCTATATAATGAAAAAATTATAGTGTCAACAATCAAGCTAAAAGTTAGCAAAAAGGAGAAAAGGAGCAGCATGGATGGAAGAGGACATTAGCACAAGTCTAGGCCTCCTTAATGAAGACCCGATCTACAGGGAGCCACTCAATGTGGGTGTTCCACTATCCCCAAAATCCATAAGAAAATAATGCTCAGGGTACATCTCCTTGCTTAAGAAGCTTAGATGATTGGAGGTTTACCATTCCCACACTTTAATATGAGGAGGAGAAGTTTTAAGTTTAAAAGTCATAACCACCTTCTTCCTACAGTCAATAAACTATGTAATAGAAGAGTCAGTGCCTGAGTGGCCTCTCTTATGGATTCAACCCAAGAGAGACACTCAGAAGTGTGAGGTATTACCTACCCATTCCTTGTCTACCCTTCCTTCTTTGACTTCTTCTTCCCTCGGCCTTGGACAAACTCCTGTGGGGTAGCATTGCCTTCTATTTTGGAAAATCTCTTTTAAGATGACAAGATTGGGGACACCTAAGTAGTGTCTGCCTGTTACCTTAGAAATTGTTCATGAATGAGATCTAGGTCAACCCTATACAAAATCTAACTAATGACTAAATCAAGGAGAAACCAATTGAAGAATAAAGAACACAAAAGTCTAGGGTGTATACAAACTTCTCAAGCTAAGGATAAGCTCTGCTCTAGTAGACAAGCCTTATCAAACCACATGGGAGTAAGTTTAATATCCTCAACCACATCTACCTATGAGATTAAAAGCTGGTAAAACTTAGGTTGGACCTCTAGGTTAGGTCAGTGAGTGGAAGGGTTGCGCACTCACAAGAAAGAACTTAGTCTACCCTACTAAAAATATTAAGGGGATGGTCTCTCCAAAAGTAGATGGAGCTAGGGTTTTGAGGAAACTAATCTACACCATTTCTTGGGATCAAAATACCATCTACCCCTTATTTTCAAACCTCATCAACCCTTGAATGCATCCCAGAACAATTCAACAATCATGGTGAAACCTTTGGATCAGCTAGGGTTCAAAGAACAGTGACAAATTTTCTGGTGTTAAGCACAATTTGATCAAGGGAGAGGTCTCAACCTCCTAGGATATCTCGAGTAAAGCTATCTACATGGTTCCTAAAGCCACTTTTAAACATCTCCCAAAAAGTACTAAACTCAAACCCAAAACTCCTCTCTCAATTTCTTGCTCTCCTGCTCAAATCTCCACTATCCAACTCAGTCCCATCCAGAAAACTGAATACATTGTCTAAGTGCTCAAGGTTTTTCTCCTAGAAACTAATTTATAAATTCAAACTATCACCTCACAAACACCCAATGAAGTACAAAGTTTGATCCCACTTTCCAAAGTCGTGCAAGGTCCCCTAATAAAAAATAAAAGCCATAATGGTTGAACATGACAAAAATGACACTTCCCCTAGAGTAATTCCTCAAGTGGACTTGGAGCCACTGATGTGGGAATAATGAATGTCTTGGAACCAACCCTTGTACAAGAGGATAAGATAGCTAGCAGAGCTAACCCCTTGGAGGCCATAGCAGAAATGGAGGGCATAAAGCTCAACGCACCAACACTGGGAATTGAGGTGGATGTTGCCTTAGAGGATGAAGCTGTGGCTACTAGGACTGATGGACTGGTAGGTCCCTTACTAGAAGACAATCCCCATCTAGGGGAGGAAGGACAAGAAGAAGATGTCATTTTAAAAAAACTTTGCAAATAAAGAAGGAAAGAAAGCCAAGGTTGCAAAAGACACGAGACAAAAATTACCAAAAATGGGTGAAAAGGGACAAATAATTCCTTAAATAGCCTTCCCCAAATCATCAGATCATTGCCATAGGGAATGAGGAAGCCTAAAAGGTAGGTTCTAGAGATTTCTACACCGATCATGTGGGACACATGTCCATATTAAGGGCTATCTCGATATCTAAAGGGATGTCTCCAGGTAGTCACATTGGAACAAGATGAACCCTAATAATTTTTAATGATTTGATAAGACGATGTCTCAGCTCCTGAGGAATTCTTGTTTGTTGGCAACACACACCTAGCATAATGCTATGGACAAGTGACTCACCTCATGACGAGCATGACAGCTGTCACTGCTCATGATGTAATTAAAGTGGCATACTTAAACCTCAAGATTTCAAATGGTACACTTGAAAAAACATATCTAATCTTGTGTAAGTGGAAGTAACTCCACCCATTGAGAAACCTAAACTCCATAACTTGAGTTCTGGGACACTGTTTATGCACTGAGGCCATTATCTGGGGTAATATTGCTAAGGTCAAGCCACCTCAATAGTATTACTATAGTCCACCTAGAAAATGCACATCTCAAGGACAACTAGAATATTTGACAAGCACGACCCATCTATGGATATGATCAGGTACTCATGAAAATTTTGGTGACACAAATCCTAAGAAAACCATTAGCAAAAAATTCAAGAGTGATGACAATTAGAAAAGGAGAGTCTAACATAATTAGAAATATGATCATAAAATCACAAATCCTATCAAAGGCCTTCCTGGCCTATAAAACATGAAGTAGCCACGAAGTTATGGGGACTCTCTCTTGAAATCTCTATATCTCTCTCGGTGAACAAAAATTAATGAGAACCTTTCTGACTTGAGTGTGAAAGTGACTATAATTAGAGAATCTCCTAGTGTTCCTCCTCATGGTTCTTCTTCCTCTTGCAAATTAGCGACAAGGTGGCCAAGAAAATTTGATCTCAAGGAGTCTTCTGAACTAGAACTAGTGTTGAATCAAAATTCGCCAACAATATTATACTATTTTACTATATTACTATACTATTACAACTACTATACTACTGTAATTCACTTCTACTACTGCTATACTACTAATATAAGAGTAGTAGTAGTATAGTAGTAGTAGAGCAATAGTAATAGTAATAAAAGTGCTAGCAGTAGTATAGTAGTAGTAGTATTAGTAATAGTAGCAATATTAGTAGTATTATAGTAGTAGTATTAGTTATACTATAGTAGTACTAGTAATAGTAAGTACTACTAGTAGTAGTCATAGTATAGAAGTTGTACTAGTATAGAAGTAATATAGTAGTAAAAATAATTATAGTACCATAGTGGTAATATAGCAGTATAGTAATAGTATTGTAGTAGTATTATAATAGTAATATAATAGCTGTAATATTATAGCAGTAGTATAGTAGTAGTACTAGTTGTGTAGTATATTTATAGTAGTACTAGTAGTAGTATAATAATAGTGTAGTAGTAATATAGTAGCAATAGCAGAAATAGTAGCAATAGTAGTATAGTAGAAATATTACTAGTAGTATAATAGTTATGGTTATAATAATAACAGTAGTATAGTAGTAGTATAGTTGTAGTAGTCGTGTAGTAATATAATTGTAGTATTAGTAGTATAGCACTACAATAGTGCTACTAGTATACTAGCAGTAATGCTAGTAGTAGCATTGTGAGATCTATTCTAGCAACTCTACATTGGTAGGAATTCCTAAGATTAAGGATTGGGTATCCCTTATTGGTGGAGTAGAAGCTTGTGAAGGACCTATATTTTCATGGATTTCACCTATAAAGGGTGTGTCTTCTATGCCCTCTACAATTTCATTAAATGACTATTGAGATTGCCCCAACTTATTGAAATTTTGTCTCATTTATATCATCATCTCCATTAATTCCATAACCTTTTTTTGAGATTCATCCTTCTCTTTCTCTTGTTATCTTAGTTACTCTCACAATGCTTCTATGGTAATTTCCTCATTAGAATTTTTGATTAGGACCAAGGCTTTTGTTAGTATAGTACTAGTAATATGGTAGTAATGGTATACTAGTGTTAGTATAGTAGTAGTGGCAATATAGAAGTATAGCAGTGTCAACATAGTATTAGTCAGCATATAATAGTAGTAGTATATTAGTGTCAGTATAGGATTACTAGGTGTATGATTGTAATAGTATATTAGTGTCAGTATAGTAACAATAGTAATATAGTGATAATAGTATATTAGCATCGGTATAATGGTAGTATTATAGTAGTAGTAATATACTAACGTCAACATAGAAGTAGTAACAGTGTATTAGTAGTAGTCATAATACACCATTAGTAGCAATTATTGTTGTGCTAGTAGTAGTATAATAGTAGCAGTATAATGGGTAAACTATCAGTAGTATAGAAGTACCAAAGTATAGTAATGTAGTAGTAGTAGCAATAGTAGCATAGTAGTATACTAATAGTAGTATTTTAGTAGTTAGAGTATAATAATAGCAGTCCTAGTAGTAGTATAGTTATAGTAGTAGTAGTAATAGTATAATAGTAGAAGTAATAGTAGTATTATAGTATAATAGTTCTAATACTATTAGAGTAGTGGTAGTCGCAATAATAACAATATTGTACTAATAGCAACAATAGTAGTAGCGGTGGTCCTATAATAGTTATAATAACAATAATAGGATAGTAGTAATAATAATAGTAATGTACCTGTAGTATAAAAGTATTGATAGTTGTATTAGTTGTAGTTGTATAGACGTATTAGTAGTATTATAATAGCCGTGATATAATAGTAATAGTAGTAGTAGTATAAAAACTATAGTAAAAGTATAGTAGTATATTAGTAATAGTAGAAGTTATGGTAGTTATTATTGTTATTGTACCAGTAATAGTAGTAATATTAGTAGTCTAGTAGTATAGTAATAACAATAGAAATAGTAGTATAATAGTGTAGTAAAAGTTTTATAATATTTGTAATATAGTGGTATAGTAATAGTAGTATAATACTATAGCAATATATTAGTATGACAACATATTAGTAGTTTTAGAATACTTGTAGTACATAATATTAGTAGTACTATAGTAGTTATATATTAGTAGTATAATAATAACAATAGTATCGTAGTGTCAATAGTATTGTACTATACTAAAATAATAATAATAATAGTTGTAATAGTGGTGGTTTGCTAGTAGTATTTTTCGAGCAATATAATAGTATAATAGTAGTTATATAGTGATAGTAGTGTAGTAGTATAATTTATTGTTAGTAGTAAAAAAGTAGTTATAATGTATAGTAGTAGTATAGTATAATAGTAGTAGTTATTAATAGTAGTAGCATAGTAATAATATAAATATAGAAATAGTATAACAGTTATAATGGTAGTTGTAGCATAGTAACAGTAGTAGAAGTAGAATAGTAATATTATAATAGTAATAGTATAGTAGTATTAGTAGTACAATAGTGTTAGTATAATTGTATCAGTATAGTAGTATAGTAGGAGAAATATGATATAATAGTAGTTGTTGTTATTATACTATACTAATAGTAGTAATCCTTGTATTTTAATAGCAGTATAGTAGTACTAGAAGTGGTAGTATTAATAGTATCATAATAGTACTGTACTAGTAGTATTTTATCATTAGTACTATAGTACTATATTAGTTTAGTTGTAATATTAGAAGCAATCGTATAATAGAAATATAGTAGAAGTGGTAGTATAGTAGTGGTATAATAATAGTAATGGTAATAGTAGTGTAATACTACTAACAGTAGTAGTATATTAGTAGTAGCATATTAGTAATAATAGTATAGCATTAGTAATTATTGTATACTAGTAGTAGTATAGTACTACTAGAAGTGGTAATGATAGAAGTGTAATAACAAGTGTATTAGTACTAACATATCAACAGTGGTATAATAATATAGTAAAACTAGTATACTAGTATAATTGTAACAGTAGAAGCAGTAGTATATTATTTATGTACTAATAGTAGCAGTACAGTAGTAGTAAAATAGTAGTATCAATAGTAGAGGTTGTATAATATTACTAGTAGCAGTGTTATAGTAGTGATAGTAGTATTATAATATAATAGTAGAAGTCAATAGAGTGGCAATAGGAGTACTATTGTATTGATAATATAGTGATACTATATTAGTAATACTAATATAATTTTAGTAGCATATTAATAGTAGTAGTAGAAGTCAGTATAGTGGCAATAGGACTACTATTGTATTGATAATATAGTGATACTATATTAATAATACTAATATGATTTTAGTAGCATATTAATAGTAGTAGTGTTGTAGTAATAGTATTATGAAAATAATATTATAATAGAAAATAATAATAGTAGTAGTTGTAGTAGTATTGTATAATATTAATAGTAGTATATTCATAGTAATACTAGTACTATAGTAGTACAAACAACATTGATACTAGTCTATAGTGATACATCTAGTATTAGTATTACAAAAGTTTTATTATATTAGTAAAAGTAGTTGTAATAGTAGAATGATAATAGTAGCTATATATTAGTAGGAATAGTATAGTTACGTAATAGTATATTAGTGTACCATGTTAGTAGTGTCGCAGTATAGTAGTAGTTGTTATATAATAGTAGTATAATAATATCGTAATATTGTAATAGTAATATAGTAGTATATACTACGATTATAGTACTAGTGTTACTTTACTATTACTATTACTGCTACAACTGTATTATTGAACTATTACTATTATACTATTACTACTACAACAATCATACTACTAATAATACTATATTAATATAACTAATACTATACTATTATAATTGTTGTTATCCCATTGTTATTATTACCATTACTATACTATTATTATTACTATATCATTATTACTATTACTACTATGCTATTATACTACTAATATTATTACTATTTCTAGATATTATTATCACTAGTAATAAATACTACTATTTCTAGTATACTACTACTCCCACTATGACTATACTTATTCTATTGCTCCTCACACTACTATTATACTACTACTACTACTATAATATATTACTACTAATATTACTATTATACGATTACAATTACTATTATACTATTACTACTAGTATTATATGATAACTATTTCTATTACTATACAAATACTATTACTGTTATACCACTAGTATTACTATACTAATACTATAAATATACAAATACTACTTTTATATTGCAATACTACTGCTACTACTACTATATTACTACTACAACTACTATAATACTACTACACAATTATTATAATATTTCTACCATTATTACTATATTATTATTACAATTACTATGCTACTACTGTGCTACTGTTATTACTATTAGACTATTACTAGTAATACTATTATTACACCAATGTTCTTTTATGACTATAACTACTACCATATTTCTACTATTTCTACTACTATACCACTTGTACTTCTATTATACTACTACTACCACTATTCTACTAATAGTATTAAACTACTATTGTTACTATACTGGTTGTACTAATATTATGTTACAATACTACTACTACTACAACTATTATAATACTACAATTATATTACCATTAATATTATACTACTATTATATTGCTACTATAACTATATAAGTAAAATACTACTACTATATTCATATTACTACTATTATAACTACTAGTATACTATCATGATTACTACAACTATACTTCTACTACTACCATACATAACTACTACTATTACAACGTCATCAATATTTCTATACAACTAATACTACTATAGTACAATACTACTATAATTGCTATCACTATACTAGTACAACAATTATTATCCTACTAGTACTACTGTACTATACTACTTCGACTACTATACTACTATTACTCCTACTACACTACCACAACTACTACCAATAATATACTACTGCTACTAATATACTACTACTACTAATATAATATAATACTACGATTGCTACTACTCTTAATATAATACTGTGCTAGAACTCTTATAGTACTATTACTACTATAGTGTACTACTACCACTACTATATTATATTGCTTCTACTAAACTACTACAACTAATAATATAATACTACTACTGCTCCTACTATAATACTATGAATAGAATTATTATAGGATTACAATTACTATACTATATTACTACCATTACTATATTATATTATTACTACTACTATAACAGTCGTACTACTAATATTATAGTACTACTACTATACTTTTAGTACAACCCTATTATTAGTGCTACTATACTACTAACACGATACTATTGTAATACTCTTCTTGTACATTTTCTATTATTAAACTACAATATTGCTATACTAGTATAACCATACTATATTACCACTAGTACTATACTATTACTACTATACTGCAAGTACAATTATAGTACAACTATATTACTATTGCTATTATACTACTGCTACTACTATACTATAATTATTATATTACCATTACTGCTACAATTAATTCTATTCTACTACAATTATTACTATACTTTATGATTATAATAATATTATACTATTATTATTATTATTATTATATTACAACGGTACCACTATAATATTACAATTACTTGTACTACTACATTACTAATATTATATTACTACTATATTGTTATTCTATAATACCACTATTATTATTATATTATTATATTACTATATTACTACTACTACTACTCTAACTGTAGGTACAACTACAACTATGATACTACATTACTCTTATTGCAACTATTCTACTATTACTACTATTATACTACTGCTACCACTACTATAATACTATTGCTATTATACACTAATACTATTATACTTATGCTATTATTATACCACTAATACTGCTTTATTACTATTACAACTAATAGACAACTGTTACTACTAATATGATACCACTACCACTACTATACCGTTACAATTACTACTACAACACTACTACTAAATTGCTACTACTACTATACGACAACTACTACGAGTACAATTACTACTCTCTTACCATTACTATACAACAACAACTACTACTATTACTACTAGTATCGCAACAACTATACTAATATGCTAATACTACTATTACTACTATTATATCACTACTATTATACTATTGATACTATTATATAACTACTTCTACTCTTCCTACTATACTAGAATACTACTCTACCAACATACTACTACTATCACTATGCTACAATAATACAACTATACTACTACTACTATTATTATTAATACTATGATTTTAATACTATACTGCTATTACACTACCAAGTAGAAAACCTAAACAACAACACAGATCACACAAAGGTATAAGATGTAAATCAAAATATCAACAATAAATAGAGCTAACAGTGATTGACCCAAACCTGAACACAAACCTTCGGAGCTCCAACTTCATTCAATAGCTACAAGCCCTAGCAGAAAAACTAAACAAAAACAACAATCACACACAGAAGACCAAATAAAACCAAAATTTGAAGATCAATGAGAAATAGAAAATAAGAAAAAAAAAAGCAGAGATAAAGATGGAGAATGAGAGTGTTGCCTTATGGACCTTCGCTCTTGGATCCTTCAAAGCTCCAAATTACTTTAATGGCTCCAAGCCCAAGCAGAAAACCTAAAAATCGGAAAATCAATGAGAAATTGAAAATAAGTGAAAAAAAAAAAACAGAGAGAGAGATGGAGAATGAGAGTGTTGCCTCAAGGACCTTTGCCCTTGGATCCCTCAAAGCTCCAAATTCCTTTGATGGCGCCAAACCCAAGCAGAAAAACTAAACAAGAACACGGATCACACAAAGGTACAGGACGAAAATAAATCAAAATACCAACCAGAAATAGATCTTACAATGATTCACACAAACCCTAACACAAACCATTGGAGCTCCAAATTCTTCCAATAGTCGCAAACCCTAGCAGAAAACCTAAACAAGAACAACAATCACATACATATGACAAAATCAAAGTAAAATATGTAAATCAATTAGAAATAGAAAACAAGCAAGAAAAATAGAGATAGAGAATGATAGGGTTTCCTCAATGGAGCTTCCCTATTGGATCCTTCAGTGCTCCAAATTCCTTTACTGGCTCCAAGCCCAAGCAGAAGACCTAAACAAGAACACAGATCACACAAAGGCATAAGATGAAAATAAATCAAAATATCAACAAGAAATAGAGCTAACAGTGACTGACCCAAACCCTAACACAAACCTTCAGAGCTCCAAATTCATTCAACAACTGCAAGCCCTAGCAGAAAACCCAAACAAGTCAACAATCACACAGAGAAGACAAATGCAAAGCAAAATCCAAAAATTAATGAGAAATAGAAAACAAGCAAAAAAAGCAACAGAAATAGAGATGGAGAATGAGAGTGTTGCCTCATGGACCTTCGCTCTTGGATCCTTCAGAGCTCCAAATTCCTTTCATGGCTCCAACCCCAAGCAGAAAACCTAAACAAGAACACAGATCACACAAAGGTATAAGACGAAAATAAATTAAAATATCAACAAGAAATAGAGCAAACATTGATTGACACATACCCTATCACAAACATTCACAACTCCAAATTCATTTAATAGCTGCAAGCCCTGGCATAAAACCTAAACAAGAACAACAATCACACACAGAAAACAAAATCAAAGCAAAATCTGAAAATCATTGAGAAATAGAAAATAGGAAAAAAAAATAGATATGGAAAAGGAGAATGAGAGCGTTGCCTCAATGGACCTTCGCTCTTGGATCCGTTAGAGCTCCAAATTTCTTTAATGGCTCCATACCCAAGCAGAAAACCTAAACAAGAACACGGATCATACAAAGGTATAAGATGAAAATCAATCAAAATATCAACAAGAAATAGAGCTAACAATGATTGACACAAACCCTAACACTAACCTTCGGAACTCCAAATTCATTCAATACCTACAAGCCCTAGCAGAAAACCTAAACGAGAACAACAATCATACACAGATGACAAAATCAAAACCAAATCCGAAAATCAATGAGAAATAGAAAATAAGAAAAAGAAACAGAGATAGAAATGGAGAATGAGAATGTGGCCACAATGGGCCTTCCCTCTTGGATCCGTGAGAGCTCCAAATTCCTTTAATGGCTCCAAGCCCAAGCAGAAAACCTAAACAAGAACATGGATCTCACAAAGGTAGAAGACGAGAATAAATCTAAATATCAACAAGAAATAGAACTAAGAGTGATTGACACAAACCCTAGCACAAACTTTGGAACTCCAAATTCATTCAATAGCTGTAAGCCCTAGCAGAAAACCTAAACAACAACAACAATCACATAGAGAAGACAAAATCAAAGCAAAATCCGAAAATCAATGAGAGTGTTGCCTCAATGGACCTTTCCTCTTTGATTCGTTAGAGCTCCAAATTCCTTTAATGGCTCCAAACCCAAGCAAAAAACCTAAACAAGAACACTGATCACACAAAGCTATAATATAAAAATAAATCAAAATATCAACAAGAAATAGAACTAACAGCGATTGAAACAAACCCTAACACAAACGTTCAGAGCTCCAAATTCGTTCAATAGCAGCAAGCCCTAGCAGAAAACCTAAAGAAGAACAAGAATCACACACAGAGGACAAAATCAAAGCAAAATCTGAAAATAAATGGGAACTAGAAAATAAGAAAAAAAAATAGAGATAGAGATGGAGAATGAGAGTGTTGCCTCAATGGACCTTCGCTCTTGGATCCTTGAAAGCTCCAAATTCCTTTAGTGGCTCCAAGCCCAAGCAGAAAACCTAAGCAAGAACACGGATCACACAAAGGTATAAGACAAAAATAAATCAAAATAGCAACAAGAAATAGAGCTAATAGTGATTGACAAAAACCCAAACACAAACCATCAGAGCTCCAACTTCATTCAATAGCTGCAAGCCCTAGCAGAAAACCTAAACGAGAACAACAATCACACACAGAAGACAAAATCAAAGCAAAATCTGAAATTCAACGAGAAATAGAAAACAAAAAAAATAGAGATAGAGATGCAGAATGAGTGTGTTGTCTCAATAGACCTCGCTCTTGGATCCTTCAGAGCTCCAAATTCCTTTGATGGCTGCAAACCCAATCAGAAAACCTAAACAAGAACAAGGATCACACGAAGGTATAAGACCAAAATAAATCAAAATATCAACAAGAAATAGAGTCAACAGTGATTGACACAAACCCTATCACAAACCTTCAGAACTCCAAATTCATTCAAATGCTGCAAACCATAGCAGAAAACCTAAACATGACAACAATCACACATAGAAGATAAAATCAAAGAAAAATCTGAAAATCAATGAGAAATAGAAAACAAGAAAAAAAACAGAGAGATAGAGAGGGAGAATGAGCGTGTTTCCTCAATGGACATTCGCTCTTGGATCCATCGAGCACCAAATTCCTTTAATGGCTCGAAGCCCAAGCAGAAAACCTAAACAAGAACACGGATTAGACAATAGTATAAGAGAAAAATAAATCAAAATACCAACAAGAGATAGAGAAAACAGTGATTGACACAAACCCTAACACAAACCATCAGAGCCCGAAATTCATTCAATAGCTGCAAGCCCTAGCGGAAAACCTAAACAAGAACAACAATGACCCACAAAAGAAAATAGAAAATAAGAAAAAAAATACAGATAGTGTTCGAGAATAAGAGTGTTGCCACAATCGACCTTCGCTCTTGGACTCTTCAAGAGCTCCAAATTCCTTTAATGGCTCCAAGCCCAAGAAGAAAACCTAAAACAGGAGACGGATCACACAAAGGTATAACATGAAAATAAGTCAAAATATCAACAAGAAAAAGAGCTAACAGTGATAGACACAAACCCTAACACAAACCTTCACAGCTCAAAGTTCATTCAATAGCTGCAAGCCCTAGCAGAAAACCTAAACAAGAACAACGATCACACACAGATGACAAAATCAAAGCAAAATCCAAAAATCAATGAGTGTTGCGTCAATGGACCTTCGCTCTTTGATTCGTTAGAGCTCCAAATTCCTTTACTGGCTCCAAACCCAAGCAAAACACCTAAACAATAACACGGATCACACAAAGGTATAATATGAAAAAAATCAAAATATCAACAAGAAATAGAGCTAACAGTGATTGACACAAACCCTAACACAAACGTTCAGTGCTCCAAATTCATTCTATAGTAGCAAACCCTAGCAAAAAACCTAAACAAGAACAACAATCACACACAGAAGACAAAATCAAAGCAAAATCAGAAAATAAATGGGAACTAGAAAATAAGAAAAGAAAAACAAAGATAGAGATGGAGAATGAGAGTGTTGCCTCAATGGACCTTCGCTCTTGGATCCTTGAAAGCTCCAAATTCCTCTAGTGGCTCCAAGCCCATGCAGAAAACCTAAGAAAGAACACAGATCACACAAAGGTATGAGACGAAAATAAATCAAAATAGCAACAAGAAGTAGAGCTACTAGTGATTGACAAAATCCCTAACACAAACCATCAAAGCTCCAACTTCATTCAATAGCTGCAAGCCCTAGCAGAAAACCTAAACGAGAACAACAATCACACACATCAGACATAATCGAAGCAAAATCAGAAATTCAACGAGAATGAGAGTGTTGCCTCAATGGACCTTCGCTCTTGGATCAGTTAGAGCTCCAAATTCCTTTAATGGCTCCATGCCCAAGCAAAAAGACTAAACAAGAACGGATCATACAAATGCATAAGATGAAAATACATCTAAATATCAACAAGAAATAGAGCTAACAGTGATTGACACAAACCCTAACACTAACCTTCGGGACTCCAAATTCATTCAATAGCTGCAAGCCCTAGCAGAAAACCTAAACAAGAACAACAATCACACACATAAGACAAAATCAAACCAAAATCCGAAAATCAACGAGAAATAGAAAACAAGAAAAAGAAAGAGAGATTGAAATGGAGAATGAGAGTGTGGCCACAATGGACCTTCGCTGTTGGATCCGTGAGAGCTCCAACTTCCTTTAATGGCTCCAAGCCCAAGCAGAAAACCTAAACAAGAACACAGATCTCGCAAAGGCAGATGATGAGAATAAATCAAAATATCAACAAGAAATAGAGCTAACAAGGATTGACACAAACCCTAGCACAAACTTTGGAACTCCAACTACATTCAATAGCTGCAAGCCCTAGCAGAAAACCTAAACGAGAACAACAATCACTCGCATAAGACAAAATCAAAGCAAAATCTGAAATTCAACGTGAAATAGAAAAAAAAATAGATATAGAGATGGAGAACGAGAGTGTTTCCTCAATGGACATTCGCTCTTGGATCCTTTAGAGCTCCAAATTCCTTTAATGGCTCCAAGTCAAAGCAGAAAACCTAAACAAGAACATGGATCACACAAACATATAAGACCAAAAGAAATCAAAATATCAACAAGAAATAGAGTTAACAGTGATTGACACAAACCCTAACAAAATCCTTCAGCACTCCAAATGCATTCAATCGCTGCAAGCCCTAGCTGAAAACCTAAACAAGAACAACAATGACACCCAGAATGCAAAATCAATGCCAAATACGAAAATCAATGAGAAATAGAAAACAAGAAAATAAAAATGAGAGATAGAGATGGAGAATGAGAGTGTTGCTCCAATGGACCTTCGCTCTTGGATCCTTCAGAGCTCCAAATTCCTTTAGTTGCTCCAAGCCCAAGCGCAAAACCTAAACAAGAACACGGATCACACAAAGGTATAAGCCGAGAATAAATCGAAATATCAACAAGAAATAGAGCTAACAGTTTTTGATACAAACCCTAACACAAACCATCAGAGCTCCAAATTTGTTCGATAGTAGCAAGCCATAGCAGAGAACCTAAACAAGAATAACAATCACACATAGAAAACAAAATCAAAGTAAAATCCGAAAATCAATTAGAAATAGAAAATAAGAAAAAAAAAACAGAGATAGAGATGGAGAATGAGAGGGTTGCCTCAATGGACCTTCGCTCTTGGATCCTTCAGAGCTCCAAATTCCTTTAATGGCTCCAAGTCCAAGCAGAAAACCTAAACTACAGCACGGATCATGCAAAGGTATATGATGAAAAAGAATCAAAATACCAGCAAGAAATAGAGCTAACAGTGATTGACACAAATCCTCACACAAACCCTCAGAGCTCCAAATTCATTCAATAGCTGCAAGCCCTAGCAGAAAAAAAAACAAGAACAACAATAACAAAAATAAGACAAAGTCAAACTAAAATCCGAAAATCATTGCAAAATAGAAAAAGAAAAAACAAAGAGGTAGAGATGGAGAATGAGAATGTTGCATCAATGGACCTTCGCTCTTGGATCCTTCAGAGCTCCGAATTCCTTTAATGGATCCAAGCCCAAGTAGAAAACCTAACCAAGAACAGGGATCACACAAAAGGATAAAACGAAAATAAATCAAAATAGCAACAAGAAATAGAGCTAATAGTGATTGACACAAACCATCAGAGCTCCATATTCATTCAATAGCTGCAAGCCCTAGTAGAAAAAAAAACAAGAACAATAATCAAAAAAATCAGACAAAATCAATCCAAAATCCGAAAATCAATGGGAAATAGAAAAAAGAGAAAAAAAAAAAAGAGGTGGAGATGGAGAATAAGAGTGTTGCCTCAATGGACCTTCGCTCCTGGATCCTTCAGAGCTCCAAATTCCTTTAGTGGCTCCAAGCCCAAGTTGAAAACCTAACCAAGAACACGGGTCACACAAAAGGATAAGACGAAAATAAATCAAAATAGAAACAATAAATACAGCTAATAGTGATTGACACAAACCCTAACACAGACCTTCAGAGCTCCAAATTCATTCAATAGCTGCAAGCCCTATCAGAAAACCTAACCAAGTCAACAATGACACACAAAAGACAAAATCAAAGCAAAATACAAAGTTCAATGAGAAATAGAAAACATGCAAAAAAGCAACAAAGATAGAGATGGAGAACAAGAGTGTTGCCTCAATGGACGTTCAGTCTTGGATCCTTCAGAGCTCCAAATTCCTTTAATGGCTCGAACTCTTAGCATAAAACCAAAACCAGAACACGGATCTCACAAAGGTATAAGAAGAAAATAAATCAAAATACCAAAAGGAAATAGAGCTAACAACGATTGACACAAACCCTAACACAAACCTTCAGAGCTCCAAATTCATTCAATAGCTGCAAGCCAAAGCCGAAAACATGCAAAATACAATCACACACAGAAGACAAAATCAAAGCAAAATACAAAAATCAATGAGAAATAGAAAACAAGCAAAAAAAGCAACAAAGATAGAGATGGAGAATGAGAGTGTTGCCTCAATGGACCTACGCTCTTGGATCCTTCAGAGCTCCAAATTCCTTTAATGGCTCCAACTCTTAGCGTAAAACCAAAACAAGAACACGGATCTCAGAAAGGTATAAGACAAAAATAAATCAAAATATCAACAAGAAATAGAGCTAACAGTGATTGACACAAACACTGACACAAACATTCGGAGCTCCAATTTCATTCAATAGCTGCAAGCCCCAACAGAAAACCTAAACAAGAACAACAATCACACACAAAAGACAAAATCAAACCAAAATTGGAAGATCAATGAGAAATAGAAAACAAGAAAAAAAATAGTGATTGAGAAGGAGAATCAGAGTGTTGCCTCATGGACCTTAGATCTTGGATCCTTCAAAGCTCCAAATTCCTTTAATGGCTCCAAGCCCAAGCAGAAAACCTAAAAATCAGAAAATCAATGAGAAATAGAAAACAAGAGAAAAAAACAGAGATAGAGATGGAGAATGAGAGTGTTGCCTCATGGAACTTTGCCCTTGGATCCTTCAAAGCTCCAAATTCCATTGATGGCGCCAAGCCCAAGCAGAAAACCTAAACAAGAACACGGATCACAAAAAGGTACAAGACGAAAATAAATCAAAATACCAACCAGAAATAGAGTTTACAATGATTGACACAAACCATCGGAGCTCCAAATTGTTTGAATAGTTGCAAACCTGAGCAGAAAACCTAAACAAGAATAACCATCATACATAGATGACAAAATCAAAGCAAAATCTATAAATCAATGAGAAATAGAAAACAAGAAAAAAAATTAGAGATGGAGATGGAGAATGATAGGGTTTCCTCAATGGAGCTTCGCTCTTGAATCCTTTAGTGCTCCAAATTCCTTTACTGGCTCCAAGCCCAAGTAGAAAACTGAAACAACAACACCGATCACACAAAGGTATAAGATGAAAATAAATCAAAATATCAACAAGAAATAGTGCTAACAGTGATTGACCCAAACCTTAACACCAAACTTTGGAGCTCCAAATTCATTCAATAGCTACAAGACCTAGCTGAAAAACTAAACAAGAACAACAATCACACACAGAAGACCAAATAAAACCAAAATCTGAAGATCATTGAGAAATAGAAAACAAGAAAAAAAAACAGAGATCGAGATGGAGAATGAGAGTGTTGCCTCATGGACCTTCGCTCTTGGATCCTTCAAAGCTCCAAATTCCTTCAATGGCTCCAAGCCCAAGCAGAAAACCTAAACAAGTACACAGATCACACAAAGGTATAAGATGAAAATTAATTAAAATATCAACAAGAAATAGAGATAACATTGATTGACACAAATCCTATCACAAATATTCAGAACTCAACATTCGTTTAATAGCTGCAAGCCCTAGCAGAAAACCTAAACAAAAACAACAATCACACACAGAAGACAAAATCAAAGCAAAATCCAAATATCAATGAGAAATAGAAAACAAGAAAAAGAAACAGAGATTGAAATGGAGAATGAGAGTGTGGCCACAATGGACCTTCGCTCTTGGATCCGTGAGAGCTCCAAATGACTTTAATGGCTCCAAGCCCAAGCAGAAAACCTAAACAAGAACACGGATCTCAGAAAGGTAGAAGATGAGAATAAATCAAAATATCAACAAGGAATAGAGCTAACAGTGATTGACACAAACCCTAGCACAAAGCTTTGGAACTCCGAATTCATTCAATAGCTGCAAGCCCTAGCAGAAAACCTAAACTAGAACAACAATCACATACAGAAGACAAAATCAAAGCAATATCAGAAAATCAATGAGATTGTTGCCTCAATGGACCTTCACTCTAAATTCCTCTAATGGCTCAATACCCAAGCAAAACACCTAAACAAGAACATGGATCACACAAAGGTATAATACAAAAATAAATCAAAATATCAACAAGAAATAGAGCTAACAGTGATTGACACAAACTCTAACACAAACATTCAGAGCTCCAAATTCGTTCAATAGCAGCAAACCCTAACAAAAAACCTAAACAAGAACAACAATCACACACAGAAGACAAAATCAAAACAAAATCTGAAAATAAATGGGAACTAGAAAATAAGAAAAAAAACAGAGATAGAGATGGAGAATGAGAGTGTTGCCTCAATGGACCTTCACTCTAGGATCCTTGATAGCTCCAAATTCCTTTAGTGGCTCCAAGCCAAAGAAGAAAACCTAAGCAAGAACACGGATCACACAAAGGTATCAGACGAAAATAAATCAAAATAGCAACAAGAAATAGAGCTAATAGTGATTCACAAAAACTGAAACACAAACCATCAGAGCTCCAACTTCACTCAATAGCAGCTAGCCCATGTAGAAAACCTAAACGAGAACAACAATCACACACATAAGACAAAATCAAAGCAAAATCTGAAATTCAACGAGAAATAGAAAAGAAAAACAGAGATAGACATGGAGAATGAGTGTGTTGTCTCAATAGACCTTCGCCCTTGGATCCTTCAGAGCTCCAAATTCCTTTAATGGCTCCAAGCCAAAGCAGGAAACCTAAACAAGAACACGGATCACACGAACGTATAAGACCAAAATAAATCAAAAGATCAACAAGAAATAGAATTAATAGTGATTGGCACAAACCCTAACACAAACCTTCAGAGCTCAAAATTCATTCAGTTGCTGCAAGCCCGAGCAGAAAACCTAAACAAAACAACAATCACACACAGAGGACAAAATCAAAGCAAAATCCGAAAATCAATGAGAAATAGAAAAAAAGAAAAAAAAACAGAGATAGAGATAGAGAACGAGAGTGTTTCTTCAATGTACATTCTCTCTTGGATCCATCGAGCTCAAAATTCGTTTAATGGCTCCAAGCCCAAGCAGAAAACCTAAACAAGAACATGGATCACACAAGGTATAATATGAAAATATATCAAAATATCAAAATAAATGGAGCAAACAATGATTGACACAAACCCTAACAAAAACCTTCAGCGCTCCAAATTCCTTCAATCGCTGCAAGCCCTAGCTGAAAACCTAAACAAGAATAACAATGACACTTCGAAGACAAAATCAATGCCAAATCCGAAAATCAATGAGAAATAGAAAACAAGAAAAAAAATCATAGATAGAGATGGAGAATGAGTGTGTTGCTCCAATGGACCTTCGCTCTTGGATCCTTCAGAGCTCCAAATTCCTTCAATGGCTCCAAGCCCAAGCACAAAACCTAAACAAGAACACAGATCACACAAAGGTATAACCCAAGAATAAATCAAAATATCAACAAGAAATAGAGCTAACAGTGTTTGACACAAACCCTAACAAAGACCCTCAGAGCTCCAAATTTGTTCAATAGCAGCAAGCCCTAGCAGAGAGCATAAACAAGAATAATAATCACACACAGAAGACAAAATCAAAGTAAAATCTGAAAATCAATTAGAAATAGAAAAAAAGAAAAGAAACAGAGATAGAGATGGAGAATGAGAGTGTTGCCTCAATGGACCTTCGCTCTTGGATCCTTCAAAGCTCCAAATTCCTTTAATGGCTCCAACTCTTAGCATAAAACCAAAACAAGAACAGGGATCTCACAAAGGTATAGGATGTAAGTAAATCAAAATATCAACAAGAAATAGAGCTAACAGTGATTGACACAAACCATAACACAAACATTCGGAGCTCCAAATTCATTCAATAGCTGCAAGCCCCAGCAGAAAACCTAAACAAGAACAACAATCACACACAAAAGACAAAATCAAACCAAAATCCAAAGATCAATGCGAAATAGAAAACAAGAAAAAAAAATAGAGATTGAGAAGGAGAATCAGAGTGTTGCCTCATGGACCTTAGCTCTTGGATCCTTCAAAGCTCCAAATTCCTTTAATGGCTCCAAGCCCAAGCAGGAAACCTAAAATTCAGAAAATCAATGAGAAATAGAAAACAAGAGAAAAAAATAGAGATACAGATGGAGAATGAGAGTGTTGCCTCATGGACCTTTTCCCTTGGATCCTTCAAAGCTCCAAATTCCTTTGATGGCGCCAAGCCCAAGTAGAAAACCTAAACAAGAACATGGATCACACAAAGGTACAAGATAAAAATAAATCAAAATACCAACTAGAAATAGAGCTTACAATGATTGACACAAACCCTAACACAAACCATCGGAGCTCCAAATTGTTTGAATAGTTGCAAACCAGAGCAGAAAACCAAAACAAGAATAACCATCACAAACAAATGACAAAATCAAAGCAGAATCTATAAATCGATGAGAAATAGAAAACAAGAAAAAAATAGAGATAGAGATGGAGAATGATAGGGTTTTCTCAATGGAGCTTCGCTCTTGAATCCTTCAGTGCTCCAAATTCCTTTACTGGCTCCAAGCTCAAGCAGAAAACCTAAACAACAACATAGATCACACAAAGGTATAAGATGAAAATAAATCAAAATATCAACAAGAAATAGAGCTAACAGAGATTGACCCAAACCCCAACACAAACCTTCGGAGGTCCAAATTCATTCAATAGCTACAAGCCCTAGTAGAAAACCTAAACAATAACAACAATCACACACTGAAGACCAAATAAAACCAAAATCTAAAGATCAATGAGAAATAGAAAATAAGGAGAAAAAAAACAGAGATAGAGATGGAGAATGAGAGTGTTGCCTCAATGGACTTCGCTATTGGATCCTTCAGAGCTCCAAATTCCTTTAATGGCTCCAACTCTTAGCATACAACCAAAACAAGAACACGGATCTCACAAAGGTATAAGATGAAAATAAATCAAAATATCAACAAGAAAAAGAGCTAACAGTGATTGATACAAACCCTAACACAAACCTTCGGAGCTCCAAATTAATTCAATAGCTACAAGCCCTAGCAGAAAATAAAAACAACAACAACGATCACGCACAGAAGACAAAATCAAAGCAAAATCCGAATATCAATGAGAAATAGAAAACAAGAAAAAAAAAATACAGAAAGAGATGGTGAATGAGAGTGTTTCCTCAATGGACCTTCCCTATTGGATCCTTCACAGCCCCAAATTCCTTTCATGGCTCCAAGCCCAAGCAGAAAACCTAAACAATAAAAGGGATCTCACAAAGCTATAAGACAAAAATAAATCAAAAAATCAACAAGAAATAGAGCTAACAGTGATTGACACAAACCCTAACACAAACCTTCACAGCTCCAAATTCATTAAACAACTGCAAGCCCTAGCAAAAAACCCAAACAAGTCAACAATCACACATAGAAGACAAAAGAAAAGCAAAATCCCAAAATCAATGAGAAATAGAAAACAAGCAAAAAAAGCAACAGAAATAGAAATGGAGAATGAGAGTGTTGCCTCAATGGACCTTCGCTCTTGGATCCTTCAGAGCTCCATATTCCTTTCATGCCTCCAAGCCCACGCAGAAAACCTAAACAAGAACACGGATCACAGAAAGGTATAATACGAAAATAAATCAAAAAATCAACAAGAAATATAGCTAACAGTGATTGACACAAACCCCAACACAAACCTTTAGAGCTCCAAAATCATTAAACAACTGCAAGCCCTAGTTGCAAACCCAAACAAGTCAACAATCACACATAGAAGACAAAAGCAAAGCAAAATCCAAAAATCAATGAGAAATAGAAAACAAGCAAAAAAAAGCAACAGAAATAGAGATGGAGAATGAGAGTGTTGCCTCAATGGCTCTTTGCTCTTGGATCCTTCAGAGCTCCATATTCCTTTCATCGCTCCAAGCCCAAGCAAAAAACCTAAACAAGAACACGGATCACACAAAGGTATAACACAAAAATAAATCAAAACATCAACAAGAAATAGGGCTAACAGTGATTGACACAAACCCGAACACAAACATTCAGAGCTCCAGATTCATTCAATAGCAGCAAGACCTAGCAGAAAACCTAAACAACAACAACAATCACACACAGAAGACAAAATCAAGGCAAAATCTGAAAATAAATGGGAACTAGAAAATCAGAGAAAAAAAACAGGGATAGAGATGGAGAATGAGAGTGTCGCCTCAATGGACCTTCGCTCTTGGATCCTTGAAAGCTCCAAATTCCTTTAGTGGCTCCAAGCCCAAGTAGAAAACCTAAGCAAGAATACGGATCACACAAAGGTAGAAGATGAAAATAAGTCAAAATAGCAACAAGAAATAGAGCTTATAGTGATTCACAAAAACCCTAACACAAACCATCAGAGCTCCAAATTCATTCAATAGCTGCAAGCCCTAGCAGAAAACCTAAAAGAGAACAACATTAACACACACAAGACAAAATCAAACCAAAATCTGAAATTCAACGAGAAATAGAAAACAAAAAAAAATATACATAGAGATGGAGAATGAGTGTGTTGTCTCAATAGACCTTCGCTCCTGGATCCTTCAGAGCTCCAAATTCCTTTGATGGCTCCAAGCCCAAGCAGAAAACCTAAACAAGGACACGGATCACACGAAGGAAATAGACCAAAATAAATCAAAATATGAACAAGAAATAGAGTTAACAGTGATTGACACAAACCCTATCACAAACCTTCAGAGCTCCAAATTCATTCACTTGCTGCAAACCCCAGCAGAAAACCTAAACAAGACAACAAAAACCCTAACACAAACCATCAGAGCTCCAAATTCATTCAATAGCAGCAAGCCCTAGCAGAAAACCTAAAAGAGAACAACAATAACACACACAAGACAAAATCAAAGCAAAATCTGAAATTCAACGAGAAATAGAGGACAAAAAAAAAATAGAGATAGAGATGGAGAATGAGTGTGTTGACTCAATAGACCTTCGCTCCTAGATCCTTCAGAGCTCCAAATTCCGTTGATGGCTCCAAGCCCAAGCAGAAAACCTAAACAAGAACACGGATCACACGAAGGAATTAGACCAAAATAAATCAAAATATCAACAAGAAATAGAGTTAACAGTGATTGACACAAACCCTATCACAAACCTTCAGAGCTCCAAATTCATTCAATTGCCGCAAACCCTAGCAGAAAACCTAAACAAGACAACAATCACACACAGAAGACAAAATCAAAGCAAAATTCAAAAATCAATGAGAAATAGAAAACAAGAAAAAGAAAGAGAGATAGAGATGGAGAATGTGAGTGTTTCCCCAATGGACATTCGCTCTTGGATCCATCGAGCTCCAAATTCTTTTAATGGCTCGAAGCCCAAGCCGAAAACCTAAAAAAGAACACGGATCACACAATAGTATACGAGAAAAATAAATCAAAATACCAACAAGAAATAGAGAAAATAGTGATTGACACAAACCCTAACAAAAACCATCAGAGCCCGAAATTCATGCAATAGCTGCAAGCCCTAATAGAAAACCTAAACAAGAACAATGATGACCCACAGAAGAAAATAGAAAATATGAAAAAAAAAATAGAGATAGTGTTCGAGAATGAGAGTGATGCCTCAGTGGACCTTCGCTCTTGGATCCTTGAAGAGCTCCAAATTCCTTTAATGGCTCCAAGCCCAAGCAGAAAACCAAAAAAAGGAAATGGATCACACAAAGGAATAATATGAAAATAAGTCAAAATATCAACAAGAAAAAGAGCTAACAGTGATTGGCACAAACCCTAACACAAACCTTCAGAGCTCCAAGTTCATTCAATAGCTGCAAGCCCTAGCAGAAAACCTAAACAAGAACAACGATCACACACAGATGACAAAATCCAAACAAAATTCGAAAATCAATGAGAAATAGAAAACAAAAAAAAAACAGAGATAGACATTGAGAATGATTGTGTTTCCTAAATGGACATTCGCTCTTGGATCCTTCAGAACTCCGAATTCCTTTAATGGCTCCAAGCCCAACTAGAAACCTAACCCAGAACACGGATCACACACAAGATAAAACGAAAATAAATCAAAATAGCAACAAGAAATAGAGCTAATAGTGATTGACACAAGCCCTCAAACAAACCATCAAAGCTCCAAATTCATTCAATAGCTGCAAGCCCTAGCAGAAAAAAAAACAAGAACAACAATCACAAAAATCAGACAAAATCAATCCAAAATCCGAAAATCAATGGGAAATAGTAAAAAGAAAAAAAAAGAGGTAGAGATGGAGAATGAGAGTGTTGCCTCAATGGACGTTCGCTCCTGGATCCTTCAGAGCTCCAAACTCCTTTAGTGGCTCCAAGCCCAAGTTGAAAACCTAACCAAGAACACGGGTCACACAAAAGGATAAGACGAAAATAAATCAAAATAGAAACAATAAATACAGCTAATAGTGATTGACACAAACCCTAACACAGACCTTCACAGCTCCAAATTCATTCAATAGCTGCAAGCCCTATCAGAAAACCTAACCAAGTCAACAATGACACACAAAAGACAAAATCAAAGCAAAATACAAAGTTCAATGAGAAATAGAAAACAAGCAAAAAAGCAACAAAGATAGAGATGGAGAACAAGAGTGTTGCCTCAATGGACGTTCGGTCTTGGATCCTTAGAGCTCCAAATTCCTTTAATGGCTCCAACTCTTAGCATAAAACCAAAACCAGAACACGGATCTCACAAAGGTATAAGAAGAAAATAAATCAAAATACCAAAAGGAAATAGAGCTAACAACGATTGACACAAACCCTAACACAAACCTTCAGAGCTCCAAATTCATTCAATAGCTGCAAGCCCTAGCCGAAAACAAAAACAAGAACAACAATCATGCACAGAAGACAAAATCAAAGCAAAATACGGATATATATGAGAAATAGAAAACAAGAAAAAAATACAGAAAGAGATGGAGTATGAGAGTGTTTCCTCAATGGACCTTCCCTCTTGGATCCTTCACAGCCCCAAATTCCTTTCATGGCTCCAAGCCCAAGCAGAAAACCAAAACAACAACACGGATCACACAATGGTATAAGACGAAAATAATTAGAAATATCAACAAGAAATAAAGCTAATAGTGATTGACACAAACCCTACGACAATCCATCAGAGCTCCAAAATCATTCAATAGCAGCAAGCCCTAGCAGAAAACCTCAATCACAACAACAATCACACACAGAAGACAAAATCAAAGCAAAATATGAAAATTATTGAGAAATAGAAAACAAGAAAAAAAACAAAGATAGAGATAGAGAATGAGAGTGTTGCCTCAATGGACCATCGCTCTAGGATCCTTCAGAGCTCCAAATTCCTTTCTGGGCTCCAAGCCCAAGCAAAAAACCTAAACAATAACACGGATCTCACAAAGCTATAAGACAAAAATAAATCAAAATATCAACAAGAAATAGAGCTCACAATGATTGACACAAACCCTAACACAAACCTTCATAGCTCCAAATTCATTAAACAACTGCAAGCCCTAGCAGAAAACCCAAACAAGTCAACAATCACGCATAGAAGACAAAAGCAAAGCAAAATCCGAAAATCAATGAGAAATAGAAAACAAGCAAAAAAAGCACCAGAAATAGAGATGGAGAATGAGAGTGTTGCCTCAATGGACCTTCGCTCTTGGATCCTTCAGAGCTCCATATTCCTTTCATGGCTCCATGCCCAAACAAAAAACCTAAACAAGAACACAGATCACACAAAGGTATAATACAAAAATAAATCAAAATAACAACAAGAAATAGAGCTAACAATGATTGACACAAACCTCAACACAAACCTTCAGAGCTCCAAAATCATTAAACAACTGCAAGCCCTAGCTGAAAACCCAAACAAGTCAACAATCACACATAGAAGACAAAAGCAAAGCAAAATCCAAAAATTAATGAGAAATAGAAAACATGCAAAAAAAGCAACAAAAATAGAGATGGAGAATGAGAGTGTTGCCTCAGTGGACCATCGCTCTAGGATCCTTCAGAGCTCCAAATTCCTTTCTGGGATCCAGGCCCAAGCGGAAAACCTAAGCAAGAACACGAATCTCACAAAGCTATAAGACAAAAATAAATCAAAATAACAACAAGAAATAGAGCTAACAATGATTCACACAAACCCTAACACAAACCTTCAAAGCTCCAAATTCATTAAACAACTGCAAGCCCTAGCAGAAAACCCAAACAAGTCAACAATCACACATAGAAGACAAAAGCAAAGCAAAATCCGAAAATCAATGAGAAATAGAAAACAAGAAAAAAAAGCAACAGAAATAGAGATGGACAATGAGAGTGTTGCCTCAATGGACGTTTGCTCTTGGATCCTTTAGAGCTCCATATTCCTTTCATGGCTCCAAGCCCAAGGAAAAAACCTAAACAAGAACACGGATCACAGAATATATCAACAAGAAATAGATCTAACAGTGATTGACACAAACCCTAACACAAACGTTCAGAGCTCCAAATTTGTTCAATAGTAGCAAGCCCTAGTAGAAAACCTAAGCAAGAACAACAATCACACACTGAAGGCAAAATCAAAGCAAAATCTGAAAATAAATGGGAACTAGAAAATAAGAAAAGAAAATAGAGATAGAGATGGAAAACAAGAATGTTGCCTCAATGGACCCTCACTCTTGGATCCTTGAAAGCTCCAAATTCCTTTAGTGGCTCCAAGCCCAAGCAGAAAACCTAAGCAAGAACACGGATCACACGAAGGTATAAGACTAAAATTAATCAAAATAGCAACAAGAAATTGAGCTAATAGTGATTCACAAAAACCCTAACACAAACCACCAGAGTTCCAAATTCATTCAATAGCTGCAAGCCCTAGCAGAAAACCTAAATGAGAACAACAATCACACACATAAGACATAATCGAAGCAAAATCTGAAATTCAAGGAGAATGAGAGTGTTGCCTCAATGGACCTTCGCTCTTGGATCCATTAGAGCTCCAAATTCCTTTAATGGCTCCATGCCTAAGCAGAAAACCTAAACAAGAACACGGATCATACAAAGGTATAAGTTGAAAATAAATCAAAATATCAACAAGAAATAGAGCTAACAGTGATTGACACAAACCCTAACACTAACCTTCGGGAATCCAAATTCATTCAATAGCTGCAAGCCCTAGCAGAAAACCTAAACAAGAACAACAATCACACACAGAAGACAAAATCAAACCAAAATCCGAAAATCAATGAGAAATAGAAAACAAGAAAAAGAAACAAAGATTGAAATGGAGAATGAGAGTGTGGCCACAATGGACCTACGCTCTAGGATCCGTGAGCGCTCCAAATTCCTTGAATGGCTCCAAGCCCAAGTAGAAAACCTAAACAAGAACATAGATCTCGCAAAGGTAGAAGACAAGAATAAATCAAAATATCAACAAGAAATAGAGCTAACAGTGATTGACACAAACCCTAGCACAAACTTTGGAACTCCAACTTCATTCAATAGCTGCAAGCCCTAGCAGAAAACATAAACAAGAACAACAATCACAAACAGAAGACAAAATCAAAGCCAAATTCGAAAATCAATGATAGTGTTGCCTCAATGGACCTTCGCTATTTGATTCGTTAGAACTCCAAATTTCTTTAATGGCTCCAAACCAAAGCAAAACACCTAAACAAGAATACGGATCACACAAAGGTATAATATAAAAAAATATCAAAATATCAACAAGAAATAGAGCTAACAGTGATTGACATAAACTCTAACATAAACGTTCAGAGCTCCAAATTCGTTCAATAGCAGCAAGCCCTAGCAAAAAACCTGAAGAAGAACAACAATCACACACAGAAGACAAAATCAAAGCAAAATCTGAAAATAAATGGGAACTAGAAAATAAGAAAAAAAACAGAGATAGAGATGGAGAATGAGAGTGTTGCCTCAATGGACCTTCGCTCTTGGATGCTTGAAAGCACCAAATTGCTTTAGTGGCTCCAAGCCCAAGCAAAAACCCTAAGCAAGAACACAGATCACACAAAGGTATAAGACGAAAATAAATCAAAATAGCAACAAGAAGTAGAGCTAATAGTGATTGGCAAAAAACCTAGCACAAACCATCAGAGCTCCAACTTCATTCAATAGTTGCAAGCCCTAGCAGAAAACCTAAACAAGTACAACAATCACTCGCATAAGACAAAATCAAAGCAAAATCTGAAATTCAACAAGAAATAGAAAATAAAAATAGATATAGAGATGGAGAACGAGAGTGTTTCCTCAATGGACATTCGCTCTTGGATCCTTCAGAGCTCCAAATTCCTTTAATGGCTCCAAGTCAAAGCAGAAAACCTAAACAAGAACATGGATCACACAAACATATAAGACCAAAAGAAGTCAATATATCAACAAGAAATAGAGTTAACAGTGATTGGCACAAACCCTAACAAAATCCTTCAGCACTCCAAATGCATTCAATCGCTGCAAGCCCTAGCTGAAAACCTAAACAAGAACAACAATGACACCCAGAATACAAAATCAATGCCAAATACGAAAATCAATGAGAAATAGAAAACAAGAAAATAAAAAATGAGAGATAGAGATGGAGAATGAGAGTGTTGCTCCAATGGACCTTCGCTCTTGGATCCTTCAGAGCTCCAAATTCCTTTAGTGGCTCCAAGCCCAAGCGCAAAACCTAAACAAGAACATGGATCACACAAAGGTATAACCCGAGAATAAATCAAAATATCAACAAGAAATAGAGCTAACAGTTTTTGATACAAACCCTAACACAAACCATCAGAGCTCCAAATTTGTTCGATAGCAGCAAGCCATAGCAGAGAACCTAAACAAGAATAACAATCACACATAGAAGACAAAATCAAAGTAAAATCCGAAAATCAATTAGAAATAGAAAATAAGGAAAAAAACAGAGATAGAGATGGAGAACGAGAGGGTTGCCTCAATGGACCTTCGCTCTTGGATCCTTCAGAGCTCCAAATTCCTTTAATGGCTCCAAGTCCAATCAGAAAACCTAAACTAGAGCATGGATCTCGCAAAGGTATATGATGAAAAAGAATCAAAATACCAACAAGAAATAGAGCTAACAGTGATTGACACAAATCCTCACACAAACCCTCAGAGCTCCAAATTCATTCAATAGCTGCAAGCCCTAGCAGAAAAAAAAAACAAGAACAACAATAACAAAAATAAGACAAAGTCAAACTAAAATCCGAAAATCATTGCGAAATAGAAAAAGAAAAAACAAAGAGATAGAGATGGAGAATGAGAATGTTGCATCAATGGACCTTCGCTCTTGGATCCTTCAGAGCTCCGAATTCCTTTAATGACTCCAAGCTCAAGTAGAAAACCTAACCAAGAATAGGGATCACCCAAAAGGATAAAACAAAAATAAATCAAAATAGCAACAAGAAATAGAACTAATAGTGATTGACACAAACCATCATACAAACCATCATAGCTCCAAATTCATTCAATAGCTGCAAGCCCTAGTAGAAAAAAAAAACAAGAACAATAATCAGACAAAATCAGACAAAATCAATCCAAAATCCGAAAATCAATGGGAAATAGAAAAAAGAGAAAAAAAAAAAGAGGTGGAGATGGAGAATGAGAGTGTTGCCTCAATGGACCTTCGCTCCTGGATCCTTCAGAGCTCCAAATTCCTTTAGTGGCTCCAAGCCCAAGCTGAAAACCTAACCAAGAACACGGGTCACACAAAAGGATAAGACGAAAATAAATCAAAATAGAAACAATAAATACAGCTAATAGTGATTGACACAAACCCTAACACAGACCTTCAGAGCTCCAAATTCATTCAATAGCTACAAGCCCTATCAGAAAACCTAACCAAGTCAACAATGACACACAAAAGAAAAAATCAAAGCAAAATACAAAGTTCAATGAGAAATAGAAAACAAGCAAAAAAGCAACAAAGATAGAGATGGAGAACAAGACTGTTGCCTCAATGGACGTTCGGTCTTGGATCCTTCAGAGCTCCAAATTCCTTTAATGGCTCGAACTCTTAGCATAAAACCAAAACAAGAACACGGATCTCACAAAGGTATAAGAAGAAAATAAATCAAAATACCAAAAGGAAATAGAGCTAACAACGATTGACACAAACCCTAACACAAACCTTCAGAGCTCCAAATTCATTCAATAGCTGCAAGCCCTAGCCAAAAACAAGCAAAATACAATCACACACAGAAGACAAAAATCAAAGCAAAATACAAAAATCAATGAGAAATAGAAAACAAGCAAAAAAAAGCAACAAAGATAGAGATGGAGAATGAGAGTGTTGCCTCAATGGACCTTCGCTCTTGGATCCTTCAGAGCTCCAAATTCCTTCAATGGCTCCAACTATTAGCATAAAACCAACACAAGAACACGGATCTCACAAAGGTATAAGACGAAAATAAATCAAAATATCAACAAGAAATAGAGCTAACAGTGATTGACACAAACCCTAACACAAACATTCGAAGCTCCAATTTCATTCAATAGCTGCAAGCCCCGGTAGAAAAACTAAACAAGAACAACAATCACACACAAAAGACAAAATCGAACCAAAATCTGAAGATCAATGAGAAATAGAAAACAAGAAAAAAAAATAGTGATTGAGAAGGAGAATCAGAGTGTTGCCTCATGGACCTTAGCTCTTGGATCCTTCAAAGCTCCAAATTCGTTTAATGGCTCCAAGCCCAAGCAGAAAACCTAAAAATCAGAAAATCAATGAGAAATAGAAAACAAGAGAAAAAAACAGAGATAGAGATGGAGAATGAGAGTGTTGCCACATGGACGTTTGCCCTTGGATCCTACAAAGCTCCAAATTCCTTTGATGGCACCAAGCCCAAGCAAAAAACCTAAACAAGAACACGGATCACACAAAGGTACAAGATGAAAATAAATCAAAATACCAACCAGAAATAGAGCTTACAATGATTGACACAAACCATCGGAGCTCCAAATTGTTTCAATAGTTGCAAACCCGAGCAGAAAACCAAAATAAGAATAACCATCATACACAAATGACAAAATCAAATCAAAATCTATAAATCAATGAGAAATAGAAAAGAAGAAAAAAATAGAGATAGAGATGGAGAATGATAGGGTTTCCTCATGGAGCTTCGCTCTTGAATCCTTCAGTCCTCCAAATTCCTTTACTGGCTCCAAGCCCAAGTAGAAAACCTAAACAACAACATAGATCACACAAAGGTATAAGATGAAAATAAATCAAAATATCAACAAGAAATAGAGCTAACAGTGATTGACCCAAACCCTAACACAAACCTTCGGAGCTCCAAATTCATTCAGTAGCTACAGGCCCTAGCGGAAAAACTAAACAAGAACAACAATCACACACAGAAGAGCAAATAAAACCAAAATCTGAAGATCAATGAGAAATAGAAAACAAGAAAAAAAATAGAGATAAAGATGGAGAATGAGAGTGTTGCCTCATGGACCTTCGCTCTTGGATCTTTCAGAGCTCCATATTCCATCAATGGCTCCAAGCCCAAGCAGAAAACCTAAACAAGAACAACAATCACACACAGAAGACAAAATCAAAGAAAAATCAAAAAATCAATGAGAAATAGAAAACAAGAATAAGAAACAGAGATAGAAATGGAAAATGCGAGTGTGGCCACAATGGACCTTCGCTCTTGGATCCGCGAGCGCTCCAAATTCCTTTCATGGCTCCAAGCCCAAGCAGAAAACCTAAACAAGAACACGGATCTCAGAAAGGTAGAAGAGGAGAATAAATCAAAATATCAACAAGAAATAGAGCTAACAGTGATTGACACAAACCCTAGCACAAACCTTTGGAACTCCAAATTCACTCAATAGCTGCAAGCCTAGCAGAAAACCTAAACAAGAACAACAGTCACATACCGAAGACAAAATCAAAGCAAAATCGGAAAATCAATGAGAGTGTTGCCTCAATGGACTTTCACTCTTTGATTCGTTAGAGCTCCAAATTTCTTTAATGGCTCCAAACCCAAGCAAAACACCTAAACAAGAACACGAATCAAACAAAGGTATAATACAAAAATAAATCAAAATATCAACAAGAAATAGAGCTAACAGTGATTAACACAAACCCTAACACAAACGTTCAGGTCTCCAAATTCGTTCAATAGCAACAAGCCCTAACAGAAAACCTAAACAAGAACAACAATCACACACAGAAGACAAAATCAAAGCAAAATCTGAATATAAATGGGAACTAGAAAATCAGAAAGAAAAAAACAGAGATAGAGATGGAGAATGAAAGTGTTGCCTCAATGGACCTTCGCTCTTGGATCCTTGAAAACTCAAAATTCCTTTAGTGGCTCCAAGCCAAAGTAGAAAACCTAAGCAAGAACACGGATCACATAAAGATGTAAGATGAAAATAAATCAAAATAGCAACAAGAAATAGAGCTAATAGTGATTCCCAAAAACACAAACACAAACCATCAAAGCACCAACTTTATTCAATAGCAGCCAGCCCTAGCAGAAAACCTAAACGAGAACAACAATCACACACATAAGACAAAATTGAAGCAAAATCTGAAATTCAACGAGAAATAGAAAAAGAAAAAGAGATAGACATGGAGAATGAGAGTGTTGCCTTAATGGACCTTCGCTCTTGGATCCCTGAAAGCTTCAAATTCCTTTAGTGGCTCCAAGCCCAAGCAGAAAACCTAAGCAAGAACATGGATCACACAAAGGCATAAGACGAAAATAAATCGAAATAACAACAAGAAATAGAGCAAATAACGATTGAAAAAAACCTTAACACAAACCATGAGATCTCCAACTTCATTCAACAGCTGCAAGCCCTTGTAGAAAACCTAAACGAGAACAACAATCACACACATAAGACAAAATCAAAGCAAAATCTGAAATTCAACAAGAAATAGAAAACAAAAAAAAATAGAGATAGAGATGGAGAATGAGTGTGT
This sequence comes from Trichopus zeylanicus subsp. travancoricus, assembly GCA_005019695.1. Lineage (NCBI taxonomy): Eukaryota > Viridiplantae > Streptophyta > Magnoliopsida > Dioscoreales > Dioscoreaceae > Trichopus > Trichopus zeylanicus. The sequence goes on along the minus strand of RXID01019385.1, from coordinate 1,200,503 downwards.
TGTCTCAATAGACCTTCGCTATTGGATCCTTCAGAGCTCCAAATTCCTTTAATGGCTCCAAGCCAAAGTAGAAAACCTAAACAAGAACATGGATCACACGAAGGTATAAGACCAAAATAAATCAAAATATCAATAAGAAATAGAGTTAATAGTGAATGACACAAACCCTAACACAAACCTTCAGAGCTCCAACTTCATTCAATTGCTGCAAGCCCCAGCAAAAAACCTAAACAAGACAACAATCACACACAAAAGACAAAATCAAAGCAAAATCCGAAAATCAATGAGAAATAGAAAAAAAGAAAAAAAAAGAGATAGAAATGGAGAACGAGAGTGTTGCCTCATGGACCTTCACTCTTGGATCCTTCAGAGCTCCAAATTCCTATAATGGCTCCAAGCCCAAGCAGAAAACCTAAACAAGAACACGGATCACACAAAGGTATAAGACGAAAATAAATTTAAATATCAACAAGAAATAGAGCTGTCATTGATTGACACAAACC